>JAJSRV010000074.1:0-485945 GCA_021527715.1 Neoseiulus cucumeris | reverse complement strand
TCGAGCGGCCTCAGTCTTCATCGGAAGAAACATCATCGCGGAAAACCTCTCATTTGCGACCAGTGTGGACAGGGCTTCATCCAAAAAAGAAATTTCAAAGTCCACCGTGAGAGTCACATCGGCTCAGAGACTCCACGAATTTAACTTAACAGATGATTTTTCTATCGAACCCATCTATTTGGAAAGCAAGGTTGGCGTGGAGTGATCTCATCCTTCCGTTCTCGATAATACTCCATTGGCAAATGATCTCACCACACTCTTTTGTTGTAATGACGGGAAGTCCAAGCCAATCCTTGAGGTTTTGGGATCGGGGTACAGATCGCAGTTGTCAACATCCGTGATGGAACGACCTTGAGAGTTTCGGGGAATTCTCTCGTCGAGGATCGCACGACAGAGTTTCAGAGGCCGGTGCAGCTTCTGGAATCTTCATCGTCTTTCATTTTGTCACTCGTCTTCATCGGGACATGCCTAGGAAGTTTTTGAACGATTCCTTATTTTCAGATTATCGTAGTTTGCTCTTAGTAATTCCTAAATCGGTTGTGTCGGAAGTGTTTCACGGGGGGAATGACATCGATGTCTCGTATCTGTTCTAAGTCCAAGGCATCGTGATTCGTGATTCGATTCACTCGGGGAAGTGTTGGCGAGAGTCCAGGTGAGAAGCCGATGGCTTCCTTCTTCTTTAATCAAGAAACTTCTGACGAACTGTGATCCTCATACTCGAAGTTTTTCTCTGGAACGACGCAGCCGTCTCCGCCGAAGGTCCGGTAAAGCGCGACTTGGGAAGCAGTCTATGTAGTCACGTGCTTCGGCAGACTAATATCAGCACACCTGTAGAGAGATCCTCTTCGGGAGAATTATCTATATTTCTAGTGAAATAATGCTGAGATGGTTCATTAAAATTTGACGCTGAAATTTTCATACCCGATGTGTCGTCGCTATAGTGTTCTCGCCTGTTTTTCGAACCTTTGCAATGAGGATTTCCGTGAGCACAAGAGCGAGAACCTCTGTGGTATTTCTAGAGAACGAAGTTCCCCGCCAAAGCCTTATTCGAAAGCGGTCTTCTCCTTCGGAATTTTCTCGTGCCGAAGTTTCACAAGCCTGTTTTAGATGAGGCGTGATCTCAGGGGGCGAACTTCGACACCACCATTCATAGGCCATGCCCTCCCCACCGAGGACATTCTTTGCGCTTGAAAGGACTCTCCATCCCTACGGTTGGAGACATTTTTCAGAAAATGGTGGAAACCTCAATCTTTCCACTCTCGAGAACATCTTCACCATGCGCATGAATTATCAGAATAAAGTCCTGCATATCGACAGATTTCCTGTCATGCTAGACTGTCAGAAGCCACGAAAGTCAACTGCCCTAAGTTCTGATTGAGTGCTATCTTGCAAACGAAATGGTCCTCATGAACAAACATGATTTCTCTTTGTCCGGCGACGGGAGGGTCGGGCCCATGGTTAGTTTTACAAAAACTCGTTGAGAACGAACGGAACATGATTCAAACATAAGAATGAAATAAATCCTGAATCGGATGGCGAAGAAATACTCGCAGATTTGCTTCATTGTTCCGTGTAGAACTATAGGCACGGGTCAGCTATCTCGAGGAGTTCAGATCGAGAAGACTGACGTCGTCTCCATCTCAGACTTCAAACATGCTATCAGCCAGATCGGTGCTAATATACTCATCCGGTACGAGAAAACCGGCCGGAAGAAAGAGCAGTTCTTCAAGAGGTGTGAAGCCTGGCTAGATAGTGAGCCGTTCACCCTCTCAATAGGAGTGAGGACGAAGCAAGTTGTTTCGAAAATCGGCCGTCCTCGAAAGAGTTTTGCAGATGCTGGTGCCAAGTCGATGAAAGCCAGAGTGGCCCCCTTACTGGGATATGAGCCCGATCTGCTCATGCATGCGGCTCACCTCTCTCTGCATGCGATCGCCTCAAATCGAAATCAGTGAAGGAGATCTCCGCTCGACCGTCATCGTCTCTGTCGGACAGTTCGACTCATACGGCCTGCGCGAACTCACGGCAGTTCACTCCTGACGAGGCTCTGGCTCTCTTCATCGATTGCCAATTGTCAAAAGAATCGTATTGCCATGCTGGCTGATAGAGCGGTCTCAGTCACTCGGTCACAACTTGTTCCTGCCGTATCATAAGCTACAAGCAGCGAAGAAGGCTTGTTGTGTTCCGGAGCACGAAGTTTTTAGTAACCGAAACGACAGCAGAGGTTTCGTTACAGTCGGTCTATGTATGTAATGGCTGGGCTTCATTTTGGTCCCAGAACGAGAACTCTAGCCCTATTCTTGACGGAATTATCGAAGTTTCCGTGAAGAGTTGCTTCTCAAGTGTTCCGTAACTGGTACTTTTACCCTACATGTTTGAGACAAGCCTCCAAGCAAAGGCAGAGTGTGCAATATTACAGTTTGCGATGACACGGGAGAAATCACGGTAGTTGGATTTAACGCGATTTGTGATCGCTTTCATCCCCTTTTCGAACCGCAAAAGATGGTTCAGCTCATCGACGAGGCATCGTGTCCGATTATTCTCACTTTATGGAATGAGGATATATCGAGGTACACTGTCCCAGCAGGATCCGTTTTGTTTCTTTCGCGTGCGCGCACCGAGCTGTATGACGGGGTGATTAGTCTCGTCGTTACCGGTGCCTCGATCTTCGAATGCGATGCCGACAACGCCAGGATTCATGAGCGATTTCACAAAGACACCGTGCGGCATTTCCCTCTGCAAACTCAAACCTCCGAGCGAACGATGCATTTCGACGAAATGTACCGACAGCTCGCCGCCCAAGTTTCTATGTTTGACAAAGCTCCGATCAAGTTTTGGAACGACGTTGAGGTTGTGTCTTTCAATAAATCGACTGTAATGTACAAGGCTTGTGCTGTTCCCAAGTGTTCAAAGAAACTGGAGGAAACAGTCGAAGGAAATTGGTTTTGCTCAAAGTGCAAACAGGCCATGCCATCTTTCAAATGGAAATACGATTTCAAGATGCCGGTCAAAGACGTTACGGGCCAGATCTGGGCGACAATGTTCGATGAGGTACGTTCATCAGCAAAGAGCCGTTTTCCAACTAGCCAAGTTGATCTCAATCTGCTTTCTGTCTACTTTGGGCTTCCGATTCTGTGACCGCGCGGTGTTCAGGGTTGTTGACAACGGATGCAATTGCAACTGATTTCACGTCATGGATCGCGACTTCGAAGTGAAACATATTGTTTTTCGTGTGACCTTTTCTCATAAAATGAGAGAAACGTTGATTAGGCACACACGGCAGACAAATCGGTTGCTATTCTGCGTCGACTCGGTTTCATGATTCGATCTTGTCGGTTATCACGGAATAGAGGAAGCGGCTAGTTTATGGAGACATTACTTTTGCCGTAATGACTTCGAACAGCACTTGCGCTCATCTATGGTAAACTAAACGTAAGACTGCGGAGCTACAACTTCAGTCGCTGACTGAAGTTGCACCGGATTTTTCCGAAAGTTTTTAAAAAACTTCCCCGACTAAAAATGAAGCATTCCGACCCGAACTCTGAGGTCCCCTCCTCCTCGCGATTTCGAAGAGAGAGAGCGGCATCGCCATCTCTCACATCGCTTCGCTATTCGGTGACGGAGTTCCGGAACCGATCACCTCACATTTTCTCAAGTACGGAATGGAACCTCGAGCTCTAGATCCAGGCGTATTTACACTGCATCTCTCCATGAATCACGCAGGCGGTGATACGTTTCGCTCATTTCTGACGTCATATGTACTATCTTTTCGAACATCGGTTCGCGACACCCGGGATTCTTGAGAACGACATTGGGGTTTTCGCTCATAAGGTCCCAATTCGCAGGAGCCGAACAGAGGGCCAGCCGTGACGAAAATAACTCTTTCGCTTCGCATTGAACAAATTCCTCATGAGAGGTTTTTCAAATAGTATGACCAGAATTTCCTTCCTTTGTGTGAAGTTGACTGTCTCAAAAAGTCGGATTTTCAATTTTTCCTTGGAGAATCAGCATCAAAATATATGTATACGATGAGATTAGAGTCATCAGAACTGATCAGGAAACTCTTGCAATTCTTCCCAGACTTCTCTCATCCCGAGCGACATCCAATTTTCAAGAGGACGACACTTTCAAGGAACTTTCAAGCTCGACTCCCGTTGAGCGTTGACTTGTGGAGAACGGTCCTGAAATATCGATCCCATCATAAAGCCTCGCGGTCAAAGCTACGTGAGTCATTCCGGGTCACTTCAACCCGAAAGATTAACTTCGTTTCTCATGTCGAACAACACTTTCTTCAAAGTGCATTCAGACGCCTGAACTACGAAGATCCATTGAGGTCAGCGGGAGTGAACGTTTTTTTTTTGGTACCACGAATGAACACCGTGCGCGGTAAGTGTGAAAATTATCCCAAGTGACTCCTAGGGAGCTACACCGACCGACCGACAGACAGACAGACATTCGACTTCATAGATCTAAACGACTTCTCACGAAAACGATGTAACAATGTCGAAAACTTTGAGACGGTTATTAAATGTGATCATTGTGTTTCTAATTATTCTAGCTTTAGTGGCTATCCGGACAGCCTGTGAGTCATCTCAAGTTCACTGATAAAGTTTCACTTATGAACAAGTCTCGGGATGATATTTTGAGATGAAAAATTTCTGATTCGATTGATCTCCGCAGTCGTACAAGACATCTGTCGTCGCAAGCCCACACGAGGAAAAGGTAACGCAAGGGAGCCGAGACTCTACTTCCACTTCCAAGAGAACGCATGCAAGAAATTCATTTACGGTGGAGTGGAAACTGGAACTGACGAAAATCGCTTCGAAACTTGTGCGGAATGTTGGAAAGCATGCGGAAATAATGATACAACCTGTACTGAAATAGAATATCCATCCCGTAGAACTTCCAAGGAAAGGGCCGTCTCATAGACGATAGGAGATCTGCAGATTTGAAAAAATAAACAAGCTATCTCTAACATACGGGCCGCCGTCTCCATTAGACGAGCGGGTTTCGGTGAAAGAGCAGTTTCCAGTAGACGGGCACGCTCGAGAGCAGTTTTTCCATTCCAGGGAGTCCTGACAGGACCGAACGCAAAGTTCTCGGTTTGAGTTCATTTAGGAGTTCAAGGTCCGGCCTTGTTGTTTTTCAAATCCGCTCTCATCCGCTCGCGATCAATCCAAACTGGTCGCTCTTCAAATTGAAGTCGAAGTTTGTGATATGTTTTGATCGTCATCGTCAACCCAGGTATCTTCGAAGTGTATGAGAATGAAAACAATACCCACGTGCACCCTCGATACCATTGTTTCCTCCTCCCATTTCGAATCCTTGCAGCCGGATGATTTTGAAGCATTCTAGTCGGATTCATCATGAGCCGATAGTTCAGCTTGTTTCATCATCGACATCGTTTCCAGGGATTCCTGGCGTATAGAACGAACGAACGAACTGGCAACCTCCAACATACGGACAGTCTTCTAACATACGAGCAGCTTTCGGGAGTTGGCTGTCCTTCCAATAGAAGTTCTACGGTAATCATTTATTATCGTCTTATAGTGTCCAGGATAAATGCAATAGCGTTGCTTCATTTCTCAATCGGCAGTCTTTCACAAAACTGATTGTGAGCTCCACATCGAAGCGATGTCGGCCTTTTCAGTGAATTACGGACAGTGTGCAAGGAAATTGGTTTTAGCGAGCTGAATTTTGAGCTCCCTTTTATTGGCTGCCGTCTCTCTAGTCTTGATCATTTTCGTTTCTTTAAATCGAAAATCAGTCCAGAACTGACGACTTTACAGCGAGTTGAGAAGATGAACATCAACTTTGATTCGCTGTAAATTCTCGTCCGCTTTTTGATTTCCAAAACCTCAGTATCGGAAGCAAATTTTTGACCCTCCTCAAATGTGTGAACAGAAAATAATCACTGTTTGCCAAATCAGACGAACAGGGTGATTGCCGGATGAGCCACGGTTTCTCATGTCTACTTGAGACTGCCACAGGTTGACGGCAACGCTCCGTGCTCGTTCTGCGTCGCGTCGTCTGGTCTGCTGGGGCAAGTGTCTCGCGTTGTTTCAAATAGGTCATCACGGATTGAGATAACACTTTATACGCATTGAATATCAGAATTAAGAATCACTTTTCAATCGCGAAGGAAAAGCATACTTCGGGGACACCTAAAATCTTTAATAGCCCTCCCCCCTCGAGCCATTCGTGGATCTGCCACTGGTTGCGCGGTTGTCTGATTAGCGAAGGTTCAGATTCAACTGTGCATAGGTTCGAATGTTATTTGATTCTCGTCTGGATACTACAGCAGGACCCGTGGCCTTGTCAGTGAGAATGAGGACGGGGTAACATCACCGGTAGCCTTTCGGAAGCAAAACGCTGTGAAGTTTCAGTGTTTTCTCGGGTGTCTTGTGCCGAAGAGAATTAAGTGAGTGCTAACGAAGAGCAGAGAGGTTCGATTTTTCGACTCAAAACTTCCGCTTGTCCAGATTTATGATGAAAATTATATTTCCTCTGTATGGGGCTGAAACCGGCTCTGACTCCTCAAGAAAGGATTCGTATCGATCAATTACACGGCTCTGGGCTCGCAGCAAGAGCTATAGGACGAGAAATCGGCAGGACTGCAGACGTAGTGCTGCGATATTTGAGATTGGGGTAGAATTATGGCATCAGATCGTACAAGAAACGAAGCACAAAGCTCACAGATCGCCAAAAACGAAAGATCATCCAGGATGCAAGCAACAAAAGTATCTCCTGCGCTCAAATTAAAGACTCGAACAACCTCCCAGTGCATAAACAGACTGTCTGGCGTGTTTTAAAAAGTGCGTCTCATCTGAAATTCAAGAAAATGTGCGGGAAGCTCTCGTTGATGAAAAAGCACCGTGATACCAGACTCTGGCGCGCCCAGGAATGGATGAGTTGGATTTCGGAATGGCAAAAAGTTGTGTTCAGCGATGAGAAAAAATTCAATCTAGACGGTCCGGATGGATTTCAGAACTATTATCACGATCTTCGGAAAGAGCCTCGATTCTATTCCAAAAGACAGTGCGGGGGTGGTTCAGTTATGGTCTGGGGAGCGGTCAGCCGCCGCGGGACGTTTCAAATAATCTTTGTGGAGACAATAATGCGTGCCGAGAACTATAAGCTGCTACTAGAAAATCATCTACTACCTCAAGCTTTGGAGAAAGTCGGAAGGAATTTTATTTTTCAGCAAGATTGTGCCTCCGTGCACACGGCAACGATAATCAAAGACTGGTTGAGAGAGAAGAGTACGATTTCTAGACTGGCTCCCGAAGAACCCCGATCTGAACATTATAGAAAACCTCTGGGAAACTTGAGTTCGGCTTGTTTACCCGAAGTGGAAGCAGTATGAGGGATTTTATGCGTCGTCCTCGTCGAATCGGAAGAGTTATTCCATGAACAATATCGGTGTGATACGAGGAGAATTCCATGGCAGCATCAGCATCTCCTCCTTTTTATCAGGAATAATGAAGGTTTGAGTGTCGTGCAACCTACTACAATAGGGCGGCTGGCAACGCCATGGTAGTCGCCAAGTTCACCATTCGGATGATCTTGAGACTCCGAAACGAGAAGCTCTTGGCTTTGAATGATACCACTCTCGTGGGATTCTCACTCGGCGGACAGATCGTGGGTCTCATAGGGCGAGACATCGCAGTAAACTCCCGAGAGCTGGTTAAACAGATCATCGCGTTAGATCCGGCAGGACCCGGCTTCTCAAGCCCAAGAATACAACAATGTATCCAAAGCTTCGTCCCTGACCTTCATAAGCCAAATAGAGCACGAAGGAGAATTCACTAGAATAACACTCGTTCA
This sequence comes from Neoseiulus cucumeris, assembly GCA_021527715.1. Classification (NCBI taxonomy): domain Eukaryota; kingdom Metazoa; phylum Arthropoda; class Arachnida; order Mesostigmata; family Phytoseiidae; genus Neoseiulus; species Neoseiulus cucumeris. The sequence goes on along the minus strand of JAJSRV010000074.1, from coordinate 478,121 downwards.
TCTCATCGATTGGGGATTTCCTCTAAGCACATGGACGGCAATTCCGCAGTATCCGCGAAAACCTTGAGTTGTCTGGTTCTTGGTTCAGAGATGTCCTCTCGGCCGAAAATGATGCTCTTTCCTTGGCATGCTTTTTCAAGGGATCCTCGTTATCCCCACAAAGAGTCCCTGGAAATAAGACAGCACTTCATTACTTGTATCTGACACAGCAATATTCTTTCTGCCGTCTCTCGGCACGGAGAAATCAGGATTCTTCTCGTTTTTCCGCCAATAAGAGCACTGTGTCTCATTCGGAGCGTTAGTAAGAACATTCCTGGGATAGAGCTTCAGCGAGGCAGAATGAGGAAGTGTGCGCAAATTCCAAACTTAGTGCCTGCAGTGCAAACTGGGACTGGTACGTTAGAACTCGAGATGAGCATGTTGTTCACAGATTCAGTGGACACGAGGGCTGCTCAAAGGTCATGGAAGAAAATTCAAGAAGTTTGCCGAGAAGGAAACTAGGTTCTGAGCATATCGATTCGGTTCCGATAGAGTACAAACGTGCCTAACCTCTGGCGCCATCGGACACATCCGTGCGTATGAGTTACAGCAGAATCTCCGGGTTTTGCCGGATCTAACGCGATGATCTGCTGAACCAGCTCTCGGATGTTTCCTGCGATTCCTGGCCCTACGAGACCCACAATCTGTCCGCTGAGTGAGAATCCCACGAGAGTGGTATCATTCAAAGCCAAGAGCTTCTCGTTTCGGAGTCTCAAGATCATCCGAATGGTGAGCTTGGCGACTACCATGGCGTTGCCAGCCGCCCTATTGTAGTAGGTTGCGCTGTGAAATAAGATAATGTCATAATTATTGATTCATCGAGTCCCATCATATGAAGCTGCGGCTTACAGACTCTCAAGACCCATGGGCCGCAAAGCCGCGCAGACGACGAAATAGAGTAGGCTTTGAAATCGAAGGAGAGGGTGTTCAAAAAGCGAGTATCCGTAATCTGGATGATGAAATCAGAATCTCTTGATTTTTCTTTCGATCGTTCACCATCACTACTATTCGTGAGAGGGATAGCAGGTGTCTACCGGGTGGGAAGCGAATCAGATCTCAGTTCGTTTCAAGTCTAAAACGGGATCGGACATCGATGCCGAATTATGGAGAGAAGTGAAGAACGGCCATTGAGAAATCCGATCGAACTCAAAAAAAACGGACTGCGGATATGTGGAAGTTATTCACCTTCCTCCGGCCCGTGCTGCTTAAGCCCGTTCGACCCCCATTAGAACGGCATCCGGTTGAGATTTCCCCAAGGCTTTTCTGAGTCGAGTGTTCAGAGGATCCTTGACGTTCTGCCGGAAGCCGTGCACAATCACGAGGAAATCTCTCCTTCTCGAGAACATTGATAGGAGAGTATTGTCCAAGGCCATCGTGTCGTTGGCCAAAACTTCCAACTTAAATTGTAATACATATCATGATTTGGGTCGTCCAGGCGCCGAACTTCCTCTCCGCTGATCTTATCGATCTGGTGGATCGGAGCTCTCTGTTTTCCTATTGCCGTGAAATCATATCACGGGTGCGACACCCTCGCAAGAACACCGATCATGCATCAACTATCTTGGACTAACCTTCGTAGAAGAGGAACGACATCTCCTTGAATGCGGTGAAGTCCGGCGCCGTGAAACCGAGTGGCATGAATAACTTGCACTGTCTTGCTTCAATGCAGCCTGTGATACCGTATAAGAGTTAGCGAAGTGTCGTATGACTTGATTATTTGTGTCCTTTGGAAGTATAATCACCTAATTCCTCTTCTTTCGTACAATCAGGCCCAGGCTGAGATTGGAAAAGATGCTGCACAGCTGTGAATATATCTCGTCCTAAATCTCTGTTTCTGAGATAATTCAGAGCATCTACGGTTATTTGACACTTCGGTGCAACCAGGGGGCAGTGGTTGGGAGAGTCGAAGACCGCCGTTGAAGAATTCCCAAGTCGTTCCGCGAAGTTGAGAAGGCATTCTCTCATATTCTGGAAGATAAACGACAGCCGTTCACAAGAACTGCATTCGTCCACGAAACAAGTCAGGGGTTGATAGCAACGCTCGTTCGGCGTGACTTCTTTGAGCGTTCACCACCGAGACGGTGTTCTCAGTTACAGTGCTCAACACTCACCAGCATGATCAAACTCAACGGAGGGGAATTTCAAAAAAAAAATGAGAAGGATGGCCAAGCATAGGACTGAACCCAAGAAGTTTTTAAACAAACCCCAGAAAGGGGTAAACTTGATGGCGTAAGACTCGCGTCATGACGACTCAAATTTCGCTAACATGGGTAAGTCCTAAAGGGAGTTTAACCCATTCGGTACCACTGGGACATATGTGTCCCGATGATTCCACCGTTCGGTACCAATGGGACTTATGTGTCCCGGAGAGGAAAAATCAAAAAAAATCGTGATTTGGGAAATAGTTGAAACAGCGAATCTTGATTTCTGAGGCTGAAGACCAGCGAACTCAGCGTCTGTTATGCGAATTCGAGGAATCATGAAAATTTCAATACTTCAGTCGAGCTTACCCGCCTCTCAAACTCGGAGCACATGTAAGTTGGGATGCAGCCTGTCCAAATTCCAAATTATTTCAGAAAACTGTGCTGCCGCTCTGGAGTGATAAACTAGTCTGATTCTCCAGCGGAAAAAAATGCATTCCATCTATGGAGTTATCGTACGCATTTCTTTTATACAGTACTCCATTATTTCCTGCGACTTGACCTCGTGTCCTCTGCGGAGCTCCGAGGGATGCCCACGGAGAAGAATTGACCGTCTGTCGGGAAACGTCGACGAACAGCTCGTTAACAAGCTACAGGACCGCACTTTCTCCCTTCAACTCGATGAATCCACCACAAGGAAAGTCAAGCTTTACTCCAAGCCCATGTCAAATACATAGACGACGGAGATCTCAGAGAGGAAATATTACTCTGCGAGGTCCTCGAAACAGCTGCAACGGCCGCAGACATACCAAGAGTGCTCCACTTTCATCCCATTACCGGTTTGATAATCAAATCCCTCGCAAGAACATCGTGTCCTGCGCGGATGATGGAGCCTCGGACATGATGGGAAGAAAGACAAGACGCTCAAAGATGCGAATCCAAAAATGCTCACTATTCACTGAGTCGTTCATGAGCAGAATCTTGTTGCTGAAAGATTGACGTCAGAAATGCGCGAAGTCATGATATCTGCGATCAAATGTGTCAACAACATCAAAGCGGAACCAAAGTACGAACAAATTTTCAAACGATTCCGCCTCGAGCACCAAGGAGAGAGAAGCATCCTGTGACGCAACAAAAACACAAGAGAATACGATAGGGGGTCTACGCAGGGTCTACGCAGACTCATACCCGAATGCACGAATGGATGAATTTTTAAAGGGACCGTTGCCCGTCAGACTAGCGGCTCGGCGGCTGGCTCGGTTGCTAGGAGACCGCGTCTAGCGGAGCCCGTCGGAGGCGAGAGCGAGTAACGGAACCTGTCTGAGGCTGGAAGAAACAGTAGAGAAGTACTTCACAGTTATTTGCAAGGAAGATATCAGTGGCAGAGACAAGCGAATCATCGGTCACAATGGAGAATCGGCTTTATGAAGGTGCCGGACGAGGCTCGAGGTCGAGGAAAACCTGTTTTAGCCATCCCTCCCAGGATAAGAGCTGCAGTGAGGTAGATATTCTGCTAGGATTACCGCAGAATCGGATATTCCTTGATCGGAGGCTGTTTGTAGCGGGTGTATTACATTGCTATAGTCGTGTTCGTTTTCATTTCAGGAGATGGTCAAGCTAGGCAATAGACCCGCGGCTTGAAGCTAAGATCCTCAATCGTGAAAGCAAGCTCTCCAAAGTACAGTCGTCGAAAGTGTAGGTTACCTGAGTGTCAACATCAAAGTGTGTCCTGAGTTGTCGTGAGACCTCCGATAAGTGGAGGACCTGAACGGTGCTGCCGCTAGAAACATCACTGCCTATCGGAAAGAGCACCAGGAATCGCGGTTCAGGAATCGCGAGCAACTCCGAAGGTTTACACTTTAGAGAGGACGAAACGAGTCGAACACCGAACAAGGTCAAGGAGTCTTCCCTCAAAATAAAGGATTCACGGAGAATGCGCTGAACACCGAATGGGTCTAACGATAAGATCAAGTGTATCCTATGAGCTATCAGAAATGTATTGAATAAACACTGTCCACTAAATGATTGATTGATGATTGACTAAATGATTGGTTGATTTGAGATTATTCCTCTCGAACACTTGTATGTCGCCGGATGCTGTTGCCAACTCAAACTCAATCTGTGAATCCTGTTCTAAAAGCACTGGATTCCATCACCGACGCTCACTCTCTGTGTTCTCTAGCTCGGACTGTCGCAGAGAATCAATTCATAAGTATCAGATTCTTCACGCTGGATATTATTTGATGCGTAGCCTCTGGTGTTGTCCTGAATCTGATACTCATCGCTCACAATATCATGCTTCATCGACGCTATATCGCGCCTCGATCACTCGATCGCTCCGCCACTGTCATCCCGCTAAACGCGCTCGCTCTCGCCTCCGACGGGCTCCGCTAGATGCGGTCTCCTAGCAACCGAGCCAGCCGCCGAGCCGCTGGCCTAGCGGGCAACGGTCCCTTTAAAAATTCATCCATTCAAAAATGTCGGTATGAGTCTGCGTATACCCTACGATAGGTTAGCGAGGAAGACCAAAACTTCGAGAGAGAGAATATGAAGCGTTCCAGGTCGATCGAAAAGAGAAACCCTGTACGATTTGTGAAACGCTGAACTTCACGAATCGCTTTCATTCCATCGAGGAGTGTTGGAACAGAAGGAAGAAAGAGGTTTCCGGAACTTGTGTTGACCAGAATGAGGAAGTTTGCAAGGAAAACCATGATCCGCCAGACTCAAAAATCGAGGCGCTCGGAGAAATTCCTTTCCTTAATGAAACTCAAAGTCACTGCAAACAACAAGAAAGAAATCGATGCCGTCTACGACACCAGATCCAATATCTCTCTCATCAATCATGACCTTGTGAATGAGCTAAAAATCAACCTCATCGAAGACAAACTACTTTTCACTACTCTGCGCTGGGAAAATTTCACCGAAGGCCGGGATACTTCAAACCGAAGATTGTAAAAATCGCTTCGATAAAATGATCGAAGTTCACATCTTGAACTACGTACGTAAACTACGTCTACGTTTTCTCTTCGTCGCTAGGGATTTTTTTTGAGATTTTTGGTTTTTCACCCGGACCTTTGAATCGACGGTAGATCGGATCCTGGGAATCGTGACAAATGATTCCGAGCCGAGAGCTTTCACCGCGCTCAACTAGTTTTCGAAATCACGCGTTATCCAGCATCAACGCGAATTTGGCTGCACCATGATCTTGCCGAATCCACGTTTGGGTTCAAGGGGGTTCTATGACCTAACTACACCTGATGTTACGAAATTAAACCGAAGATTGAGAGGAGTTAGCTCTTACCATTTCCCGAGAAACGAGTTCTCACTAGTATCAACTCACTCTTCGGTGCCATTTGTCTCTAGCTATGCGAGGCGCCGCTGCTTTTATTACACTTTCCCATAGCAACCGAGGTCTCTCTCCAGTCGGAACCTAGCCGAGCCGGTCGAGGCCATGTACAGCCGACGACGCCGACGTCGGCCCGACTTTCTAGAATTCTAAAACATTCTATGTAGTCATACCTCCACATTGCTCTTTAGAAGCCTCTGTCATTCACGAAATCGTTTCCTCAATTAGACGGCTAATTCGACATTTGGGTGGAGATTATTCATCTCAATAAAACGGATTCCTCTGATAAAACGGCCAAAAGGCTGAAGCGCTCCGCTGCTACTCCAGATTATCAGTTTGCTCGATTCACGAGTTCTTTCGCCACCGATGATTTTCTGGCTTAATCCCAATCGGGAAGAAGCGACTGGAGAAAGTGGCAGCGGGAGAGACGGAGCTCCGAACGCACCAGTTCAACCGACAGTTTCAGCTTGATTCCATCCGAGTGGCACCAAACAATCTGAATCTCTTTTTTCTGGCCACGTGGCAGTCGATTTTGGTTCTCGATTCGAAGTACGCTCATTCCACTACGGTTTTGTCAAAAGTGAGTTCATGACCTAAGAACCTAGGCTCTGCGGCTGAGCTCTCGACAGAGAATGATTTGGATATCTATATCATTGACTAATGATGAATTCGATCAAAATGCATATGATCCAACCGGTTGAAGGAATTCGAAATTGAAGAAATTAATGATCGATTTCGCACGTAGAGGTGATTCCGAACGATAGCTCCGTGCTTAGAGCTATAGAACTAATCAGAATGTCAGCGACTGCCCGTTTAATCATTCCAAGCCCTCGATACCTGCTTGTGTATCAGAGATTGTTCTCCTATCAGAAGTTTTGCGGCAATCCAAATGTTCCAGTGTTGTAGTCACAGATAGATTCTATTAGACGGCAGCCTTCCCATCACCGAACCATGAGCTCAGTCTGTTGCTGAGTTCTCTACCTGAATTTTCTCTTGAGAGACGCTACTCTTTAACACACCGACTTCCGCTTCTCTGGTCTCGGCTGGTAACCATTCTGTTACTTTGTTGCCAAGCGAGCAAGAAAACCTTGAATATTCTGGGAGACCATGAGTGTTTTGAAAGGCTTGTCTAAACTTGTTCACTTCGGAAGATTTTCTGAGCCTGCAGACTCGTTAAACGCGATGGTTGAACGCGCATTCAACCACCGCAGTCGATCAACGCGAATAGGAAGCATCGCGTTAGACGAGCCCACAGGCTGAGATGATCATACGAAAGAACGCTCTTTGATGGAATTTGACACTCACCACATCGCCGAGCTGGCCGAAGGTCAGCCTAACTAGTAAAGGACTCGTAGTCGCTCGTCTAAATGGCCGACACTGGCGTATTGGGGGAAGAAGATGTTTCTCTTGTGGCTGTGCTCAAGCCGACGAGATAACGGTTCGATGAGCCTGCACCTAACCAGTTCACGTCGACTTATATCGTGATCTTTGCTTGGAAGGTAGTTACGTGTAGTCGAACCCGCTCAAAAGAGACTCTGATATAAGAGACAACCGCAAAGAAGACACAGATTTGGATTCCCCGATTTTGCTCCTATAGACTTGCATGTCGAAAAACCCCTCTAATAAGAGACTCGCATTCAAGAGAAAACCGCTCATGAGGAAGCATTTGGATCCGAGTTTCGAGGTTCTTCACCGCTTTTATGCAACGAAGAAGTGAGCGAGTTCGATGTCTGACTTCACCGGTGTCGATGACAGCCGCCTCGGAAGCGTTGGCAACGATTCGGCGGTATTTGGAAGAGAACTTCGAAGGTGTGAAGCATCCTATACCCTCGAGAACATGATCTCCGTGAAAATTATTGGGACGCGAAATCAGACTGAAATTTCCGATTTTGCAAGTGACAACATTAAATGTGCTTGCATTGTGATAGACATGAATTTTTTTTAAAACATATCAAGAGTGCAGGAATGATCACAAAAAGCACTTCGTTCGCTGCTGCCGCCGCCGTCATGGCTCGTCTGTCGATCGTCGGAACCGTTATTCGTTATCATGCACGGCTTAAAGAGTCCGAAAAATCGCTCAAAATGAAACCGCGTCAAACGGGGGATTACTGTATATACTACTTCTAGAACGGAGTCGATCGAAACGGATTCTTTCGATGAACAGACAGAACTAACGACTGGGCGACCAGAAGTTTGAGAGACGTTTCTGGGAGCTGCCTGGCTGTCTTTTTCTAATTTGGATGTTATTGTTATTCTATTATTATAACCTAGGGCGGCGAACGAGGAACAGACTTCTTAACTAGCATCAGCTGCTGCCAGTAGGAAGTCGACAGACGCATGGCATAAACTGATAGTGGCCTCGGAAAACAGTAGAACAGGCTGAATGACCGACAGACGAACTAGAGAGCGAGTGAGCGAACAGGCGCGCGGGCGGGCGGGTGATCCAACGAAATGCTAGGCCGTCTGGATGCTTGTCTATATTTTTGCTAGACTCGGTCGTCGGTCCGTCCGTCCGGCGGGCAGTCGCTCCGCTGGCTGCTTGCCGACGGAAGCATTTGAAACGCGCAGTCAGTGTTGTCGTTCTGTTTTTTCTGGCACCGCTCACAAGTTGTAACCAGCAATCGTGGTTTGCGAAGCTGGCGCTGGAGCGGCTCAGCGTGATAGCATTACCTGTACACTGTACAAGCCACAGAGCGAAGCGACGGCGCGGCGTTGACGGGAAGATCCTTGGAGACGGGCGAGGACGTCTCGAAGAAGAGTCTACTTAGCTCGTTGGAGCTCATTTTGTGCAGAGTACGGCGACGCCAAACGAGGATCTTCGACGGCTCGGTGTCTGCGTGACTTCGGAGCAAATATGTGTCCAAGCAACTGGGCTCCGGCGGGGGCACTGCAAGGTCATCGGTGCCATCTGCAGTGGGGACGTTTATCATAAAGAGAACGATGAAAGCACGGCGGCGCGGCGTCAAGTACTTGAGCCTATCATAGCACTACAGCGACTACCGCCACCACTACAACTATAGCTGAAACAACGCGCTCATGAACAAAAAAAGAGGACTTGTATCCATCAATGTTCAAAGATCATTATTTTCCTTTTTTTCCAAGATGTGAAATGTGGCAGTGTAGTTATCTCATGTCAAAGAAAAGCTCAAACCGAGGAACGAATCTGTCGAACCAGTGTTCAATGCTCAGTGCTCGCTGACAACGTTTATTCTGATGCAGTAAATGTTATTTAGACCAGTTTCTCAACCTATTCCGACCCCCCCATTTTCGCCCCTACCCGGGACAGCTCGAAAACTCCTGAGAAATTCCGGTAAGTAGCTGGAGGGTAGCGAGATTGGAATCAACCTCTCGTGGCGAGATGCTGATGTCGAAGCGATTTCCAAATTTAAAAATCCTCTTTAGTCTCGAACGCTGATGTCCGTGGTCTGACCACGCTACGTGGGTAGTCACCGCGAACTCGATTCTTCCACCTGTTACAAAAATCCATCCTGAGCGCTGGAAACAGCGGGACAAGAAGAGATGACGAGACAGAAGAGAACAGGGGAATCGTTCGGAGGCTTTTGTTGTGTTCTTGGGCCCGATTCTCGCCGTGATCGAGACAATGCCAGCCGACGACTGTGAAAAAAAGTTATCAGAGATCCGCGAAAGCGTCGGGGAGGAGCCAGCTCCAAGAGTAAAGCCGGTGCGTTTGAACTGATATTTGAGTGACTGGCCGGTCTCAGCTGGAAAAGAGCTTCAAGAGTACGTTGAATGAGTAATCATCATCTAGAGACCGGGGTACTCTTCACCATCGTGTCAACTTCGACGGGGACATTTATGACCTGACCGACGATGCCGTAAGAACTGACACGACGCAACCTCTGAATCCGCATGAATGGAATTCGTGGGGAGATGAGTCGTTCAGTGAGGGGACCCAGTTTCGGTAGTTCAGGGGTTTCGGGGGGATATTTATAGCTCTTGCTCCTACTCATCGATGGAATTTTGTTGCATCGAACAGTTTTGAAACAATTACAAATCACCGCGCAGGTTGAACCTGGAAAATGCTCCCTCAAGAAGTCAGCTATCTGAACGTTCGCTGGTTTCAAATCACTCCAGAACCAAAAGCGATCGCAACCGTGAAGTTTGTGTCCGAAGTCATTCTCTTTGAACATTTTATTTAGCTCCTGCGTTGCGCGAGGCCATGATCGTACATAGCGAGCGTCTCGTGAAACTTCGTGGATACCATTCAATGTAATTACCGATACCGACGGACAAATGATTCGGAATTCGGAAGATACCTGCTTGGTCAGATGAACCACTACCTCTGATCCTTAACATAAATGGCGAAGTACGATCATTCTGGCCCTCAACAGAGACGCTTTCGCGTCAAAGAGCATTCCGATAACTCCTTCTCTAAATGGCGATCTGAGCAACGATCTTCGATAACCGACTCCGGGCCGTAACCGTGACTCATTTAGAACAGAATCTAGCACACAAACGAATCAACCAACAAAAATCACTTCATATAAGTCGTCACTCTGACGAAAAAGCGGTTTCTTCTTCGCAGTCTCATATTCCTGGACCTCCATGCTGTCTCGAAGTACAAACTGGCGTGGCTCGCGCGGGGTCCTGTCTGAGTCCATACTCCTGACCAATCATGCGAGCCGCTCTCCCGGTGTCTGTCCCGAGCGTGACGATGAACTCCTCATGCAATCCCTGTACGACATGATCGAACGTCTCCTCGAATCCGTTCCCGGCTGCCTGAGCCAGGCTCACCTTCTCGAACGGGTGGACCTCCGCGGGCGCATCTATTGACTGTTCGAAGGCGTTGAAATTTGGAGTCCAGGTTCATGTTCGGGATCAGCTTGCGATTTCAAACTTCAAGGACTCGGGCTTCCATGTTGCAGATTCCTGCCTTGAAAATAATTGATGCTACCAAATGATGTCCGCGCCGCATTTTTCATGCAGCGTGGAACGACTTCAATTCAAATCGGTTTTATTTAGAATAAAAGGGGGGTGGGTGGTACAATGAATTGAGGTATACCTTCATCCCTGAAACGTTTGCACAGTCGCCACGCGAAACAGTTCGCTATGTTGTCGGATTTTTGGAAAAAATTCGGAAGTACAGAGACCTTCTTTCTGAGACGAGATTCAGTTACGTCAAGATAGTGCTCAAGCGATCCGTCATTCACAATGCTCTTGAGCGTGCGGATATCACAATCATTGAGAATTGACTCCAGGTCGAATCCGGGGTTGTCGGACAGATATTTCTCGGGATCGAGCGTCCCCACGCTAGGAGCGATTGCTTTCCGGAAATCCGATCCACTGAGGTTTGTCAAGTTTTCTCGAAAAGTTTGGGAATCCGATAAAGGACCCCATGGCTGAAATTGTTGCAAACACTGAGAGATACATGAGGGTCATGAACTTTTCCCCTTAAATCGTGGTGTTTGCCTTCCGTTCCTGAGGAACGGCACTTTCCTGTCCCATTTTTCCACGAAGCACACCCATTCCACTCATTCTCAGCAAAGATCATCATCATCATTGGCATCTTCGAGCTCGTCTGCCATCGAAGTTCCTGGAGCCGTGCAGCTAAAGTCCATTTCTTACCTTTTCTTTCTCCCGTTGCCGCCGTTTCTTTGGAACGTAAAGTCAAGACACCGTTCCTGCCGTTCCAGGAGAGGCCGTTCCAACCTGCGAATCCGATTCCTGTCGTAGACTCAATGCCGCCACATTTGTAAACATCGAGAGAGTTTTCGCGACCAAAACAAAACAGCCACGGATGATTTGATAGATGGGACACGGTTGTCGGTCTCGATACAGAGGTTGACAGGAGTTTGCATCTAACATGACGCAGACGTGAGACTCCGCAAGACTGCGCAATCTATTGATACGATGTTTTCCGGAGACAGATGGTCAGTTGCATTTTTTAAAAGCTGTTGAAGGAGCCTGCAGAATGATAGTGTGCTAGTTAGCCATGAAGGATTCTCCCGCTGACGCTTTTTGTATTCGAAACGCTGTTCTTCATTATACATAAGCTTGCACATCTGCTCCTGGCTCTGAAACACCTGAAATGATACGTTTCCATCTCTTGTAGTTCGAGAAGCGTTTCGGCATTGTCGACATGAGTTGGGGTTCTGGGAAGAAAACGTTCAAAAGTCTACTTCCCATATTTTTGGAAATTCGAGGGCAGTTACGAAGTTTTGCAGAAATGAAGGAAAGGAATTAGGACTGACTATGAGCTATTGTTGATGAAGCCCTTGTGAGCTCATGAAGTATCTGGATATTCTTTTATTTCCAGGGCTCGAGATTTGAGCGTCGTAGAAACAGACTTCGTTAAAATAGCGGAAAGTCTTCGACGTCGCGATCAACACCAAAAAGGGAGCAGAGCTTTCATCCGAGCGAACCGGGAAATCACAGAGGGTCTTCACAGCATCACGCAGCAACTGCAGGAACTAACGAGTCTTTTAAACCAACAGTCTATCACGGGAGAAATGTGAGGGCACAATCATTGTTCAAGTTCATTCAATATGCGAAACCATCAGCATTTTCGCGAAAATCTTTCTTCCTTGCTCCTCCCTTAAGATGTATAAGCTCGGAGTCCGGGGATTCATGTTCGATGGAATCGTTTCCAGCACAGAACCCGAAGCCAATCGACGACTAGCGTTACTCCGGAACGCCGAGGCTCGTTACAAAGATTTAGAAAATCAATCGAAAACAAACCCGAGGGAGAACTACCTCAGGAATGAACTCCTCGGCGACGCTCCTCAAAATGAATCGACTGTGTCGTGGGGAGACACAGGCGAGAACGACATCGGCACAGGCCAGGAACGTGTTCAAGCGCAACAACAGTACATGCAAGGTGAGTTAAGTGGCCTCAAAACCGGAAATCCATCCCCCAGAATGTTTCGCCGAGAAAACTCGTGATCGTGAGGCGTTGGCCGTCTTCAAACCTCAGAAGTTCAAAAACTTCTCCAGGTCCAAGTACAATCCCTCTCCTATCTTTCACTTGTAATCGATCCAAGTGAAACGACACACATCCAGACGCCTAACTTCTGCAAGGAAAGTCTCACACTCGCTCTAATTCCAGAACAAGATGCGGGTTTGGACCAGCTCGCAGCGATAATGACGCGCACCAAGAACATCGCGCAAGAATTCTCAGCGGAGATCGATCTTCATAACGAGATCATCGATGATGTTGGGGATCAGATGGAATCCGTGAATGCTCGTTTGATTCGGAACACACAACGGACCCGACAACTTCTCCAAAAGAGTGATACCTGCGGTCTGTGGCTCATTATCATCGCCCTCATGATCGCTATTATTGTTGTTGCGGTTGTGTGATCATGCAGGAACTGGGAATTCCTCTGCTGTCACTACTGCAGTCGTTGCAGGAGTTTTCAGCAAAGACGGAATCATTAGCTTAAGACGTATTCAGGCGATATTCAGGCGGTTTTGTATGTTAAGAGATTATTGCCTAGGGAGTTATGGTTTGGAACAAGAAAACTGCTGAAAATCAAAGTCGTTTTGACTTTATTTTGGGAAGTTCGGGAGATATATTTACATGAACAGCAAATTATTTACAACAAAACCCTCGTCTTCGTCGGCTCTTTCTGCTAAAACTATCCTTATACAAACAGTTATTGATGGCCAAACTCCGTGATTCGCGAGTGGGGGAGGGGGGGGCGGAACAAGATATTCATGAATTCGAACATGAAGTCTGGGAAGATTATGGATGAAATGTAAGAGAACTCTGGAAAAAGCGATCAGAGTACACAAGCATAAACGAAGATCCGACGCTGCTCGCGAAGGATGCTGTTCTCTCGTCGTGGAGGTTTCTATTCGCTCGCCTCAATTCTTTTTTTTTGTCCGAAATTTCACATCACAGTCGCGAACATGGTTTACTAGGAGAATAAACAAAAGGAGCTTCGATTGTGGCATAACTGTCTCACACAAATTCCTCCCAGGAAGCTTCCCATCCGAGCCGAAGATACTCTTCGAAGCGAATTCGGGTTTCGTGGAGAACTTTGTGGACATTGTGTTTTCGGACCATCTTATCGAAGTGCATTGCTAGTTCGTTGTAATCCATACGATTCCGAATGATGAAGTCGCGATGTTGTAGAAGCAACGTTAGGCACAAGAACATCATGAACGGGTTGCTTCCGCCCAGTTGTCCGGGTGGTGGAAGAAGTGACCGGGATTTGCGAGAAAATTCGAGCACACCAGAATCCAAAACGGATCGGGCATCTTCTTGGCATGATACTTCCTTCGATGATAGAGTTGCTTCGGAACAGTAGCCTTCCGAATGAGTAGGGGGAGGTTTGGCCCTGGAAAAAACCAAGGCATCACCGTTAAACCTTCGGATTCTCTTCTTAAATCGAGAAATATTTTTCTCTGCCTGGAACTCTTTCGTCCCATGGTCGCCAGAGACGGCAGGACGCCATAACATGGGTCTTCATGCTTTTGTTTTTCCTCAAAGTTCAAACTGAACCTCTGAACTCCGATCTTCAGCTTCTCGAGCCTCTGCATACGTCAGTGTTTACTGCTTGTCCCTCGAGATTTTTCTCCCGTGGTCTGTTCGATATGGCACAAAGCCTTTCCTCGAAAACATATTCCCTAAAGAGATAGTCAATGGGGATGAAAGCAAGACTTATATACTTTCCAAAGTTCAGTGGAAACGTGTTAGGACTTTGCATGGTGGTCATTCTCGCACCGCCAGCTAATGCTTTCGATCGCATTTGAAGCGCTTAGAGTTGCAGTTTTCCAATTGATTCCTGGCTTAGAGCTCGTAGTTCCAAAAGCTCACCTGAATGCGTGATGTTCATCTTCGTAGTCGGAATCATCAACCTTATCTTGGAGAAGATCACTGTGCGAAGAGCCAGAGGTTGATGCCGACGTGGAAGAACCGCTGCGCCGACGATCCAATGAAGATTGGCAACTCAAATTCCGTCGACTTCCCTGATTATGTGTGGTTTCTCCTGGAAATCCAACAGCCTACTCAGGAAACGTACTCTCGAGAGAGCACATCGTTTACTCTTTTCCAAGATATCTCCCTAGATAAAGTTATAATTTCCATCTATCAGATACACGTCTGAAGTCGAAGGCAACCTACCTTCGACATTGTCGAAATCCAGATCACATTGCTCATCGGGTGTGCCACAATAACCTTGACTCGTTTTCCGTAACTTCCAAAGCCCGTCGTTCTCTAGAAGAGTGTTTCCTTCTTCGATGATGTTGTCGAACGTGAATTGTTGCGGCGTCGCGTCCTTCGTATTGCCAAGAACGGTTTTATTGAGATTTTCGAGGTCCATGCGCAATTCGTGGGTGATCGAATCAGAGATGGGATTGTAGTCTTGGGAGTCATCAGTGATTTCGTTGAGGCTGCTTCGCCGGCTGTCGTCGTTTCCGGCCTCGCTCACGATAACGCCGTTGTGCACCTTTGGAGTACCGCATAGCAGGGACGACGAAGAACTCTGCTTGCGGATTCGGCGGACTTTCGTGTAGGGATTTTCGCGAGTGTGCATACGGGGGCTCTGCGGGTGAGCAGAGTCTCGACCGAAACGAATTTCGTACAAAGGGAGCTCCTTGTCCGGTGGTGAGGGTGGGAGGGAACTCCAGAGCACTTCCAGCATGCAGAGAGCGTCGTCGAAAGAGAACTCCCGCTTCAACTCCAGCAACAACCAACGGTAGCAGTACAGAAGATCATCGGCACCGTTCATTTTCAGATACTCGAAGAACTCCGGATCGTAATGTTGCAACAAGAGTGAGAGGTGCGCGAACTTTTCAGTGATCGCCAGACCGTTTATGTTGAAGTTCGGTTTCAAGCGCTGCATGAGTGCCACGAAGCAGATGTAAGCCTGAGCCTCATCGTTCATTGTAACGAGCATTGGCGATGCGAGATCTGACATACCCTGGCAATACGAGACCGAGGGATGATTTAATGCGAATGTCGTGAGGATGTAGTAAAGCTTGGCGACGTTTTTATTGTCGTCGCTACCCGCGTAGAATCGGTGTGTGCGGTCCGTTCTCAGAACATCTTTCGAAACCATGTTCATGATGTACTGCATTTCTTCGGTGACGATACCCTGCTTCTGCATTTCCGTCCACGTTGACTTCAATTTATAGTATTCGTTGGCTTTTCGTTTCAAATATTGAATTCTCTGGTCCTTGGTATAGTCATCGGGATATACGTTCAGCACGTGTTTCCAAACAATCTTCGGGAGAATGGATTCTGAGCTCGTAACGTCCCTCAGAATAGATGGGGTCATTCTTTGGCTGGAGCATTTCACTTACATTTCGTAGCGAGGGCTCAATGCCGCCACGGAACACCGACCGTCGAAGTTCTTGGGGCTGAATGAGTCGACCTTCACAATCGAGAAAGTTTTGCCACTCTCTTTTGCTCATCGGTGGCTTCGACGCTCTGTATCTCTCTGCCACAGAATTCAAGTACCCGGAAAGCTCCGGCCCTCGCAGAACTTTGCTGAATGACTTCAAAGTTTTCTCCATCTGTAATGATTATCAACGACATGAGAGGGAATTCGGGGACACTCAATCCCTCACCAACCGAACGCCCCGTTGCAAACACACGACGCGCTATGGTCAATTTCGTCAGAATAGGTGGTGGACAGTCGATTCGAGAAAGCATTCTCATAGTCAGACGCATTGTATAATGTTCTCGCGATGCAAGAGCTCCGAGTGTTATCAGTTTTGCAGCCCCCCTCCCCCCCCCTGCCTCCCAAGAGGTTCTACGAGACGGCGAATTCATGTTCGATGGCATAATCGCCCACGAGCTTCTGGGTCGAGGAGATTCAGCTCAGCTTTCCATCGGGAATGGGGCCCTAGTTTCCTGAATCAGCCACTATCTTGCAAGAAGGAATTCGCGTTCTCTCGGATTTGATAAGCAACTTCCGCAAACGCGATCACCGCGAGAATCATTTACAGAACATGATGTGAACGACCTCCTAACGGTCAGAGGGCGAGGGTTGTGCAACCTCATGTCAGAGCGAAGCTTACAGAGCAGTTTCGCGTCTGGTTATTCGGGATCTTGTCTTCTTTCGCGAGCGATAATCCAGTCCACCAATGAACTAGTTTTTGATCACTGTGCGCCGACAAAAGTTATAACTCTTCGTGCTCCCGTCACTGAGCAGTTATGGGCGATGAAAATCTCGCCGAGCCGAATGCAATGCTCGGAGAGTTCTCAGCCAACACCCGAACTCACCGTGTTATAGGACGGAACGACTCTGCACAACTAGAAAAAGGGACGCGATTTCCAATATCAAGACGGAATAAGCGCCATTCGGACAGATCGTGAACTGAGTCAGTGGAATCGAGTGAAACTCTTTGAAAATTTTATCAATTTTGCATCGGAAATCCATAAATCACGATGACTACTCACTTGTTGCATGAGGAAATTTCCGGTTTGCTGAGCGTTATTTCTAACGTGGCTCACAAGAGGAGGTTTTACAAGATCGGCCGGCGTTATCACGTCCCAACCTTCTAAACCTGGAAACCAAGTTGAATAACATGAGTTTTATCCCGAAGTTATGCTCGAGGCAACGTCACGAGCGAAAAAACGGGAATCACTCTCCCCGATGCGAGCTTGCAGCGTGAACTGTTCATCTGTTGGAGCGCCGCACACTTTCAGGTGGATTTGTGTCGTGAGTGCGCCCGATGTCGTCGCTCCACTCTCCCCAATCTCAGATCGGGTCGGACTGCATGCTCCCGCCGAATTCGGTCTCTTTGAAAGTGCCCACTGAACTGGTCAACCATTCTGCCGCCGCCGCCACCACCACCAAGAGCAAAATCTAAATGATATGAATCGTTTCGCGTACACGAAGTCATTGCAGTGTGATATCTGGTTGGGTGAATTGGGAATGCCGGAGGTCAGCGAACACCCTTCGAACGTACTCAGATTTTCCTTGTTTAGTGGGTCAAAATGTAAAACGCCGGGTTTCAATCTTAACTGAGCCGACATTAAGAGCTGCTTCATGAGGACCTCTGAAATCATTCGTAGTCACGATTCGGTGTTCGATATTCTTTGTGGACTCGCTGGGAGCGAGAATCGGAAACTTTGTATTTAAAACGGTGTAAAATCGCGTTACCTTCTTCGAACGGCTTGAGATCTATGAGAAGATTGAGACACGGCATCGAGGAGCTGAGGAATGCGGCGTCCAGATCCCAGTCGGACAGAAGTCCGAGATATGTTTCTTTTCCTTCGTCATCCTTTGCCAAGTAATGAATTGTGAAGTCTCTGTGGAATAAAATTCGCTCTCTGTCAGACCGCAAACTGAGGAAGGATTAAGCTAAGTCTTTCGTGGACTCTTTGGCGAGG
Organism: Neoseiulus cucumeris; assembly: GCA_021527715.1. Taxonomy (NCBI): domain Eukaryota; kingdom Metazoa; phylum Arthropoda; class Arachnida; order Mesostigmata; family Phytoseiidae; genus Neoseiulus; species Neoseiulus cucumeris. The sequence continues at coordinate 460,288 of JAJSRV010000074.1, read as the reverse complement.
ATGAACGCGTCGGAAAATCAACTCGTGGCCTCTATCCGAAAGCACACGGAACTGCTTTATGACGATGTGCGTCCAAACCTCGGTTTACGACTTCATCAGGTCTGCTGTTGAACCAAATAAAGCGATCGCGAGACACAGTGCCATAAAATTCCCCATGCTCGACTCACCCTTTGATGTCGAATGCCTTAGCGAGGAGTTTCTGAAGGACTTCGAACGTCGTGATCTGAGGATCGACGGAGAACCTTCTCCATTCGGCCGGAGGTGGATCCGAAGGTGCTAATTGAGAGCGACGATGCAGGGTCGCGGCGGAAACCTGTAACCAACACGGAGTAATGTAGAAAGCTTTCTGAAGTTCGAGCACGATTTTCGAGTATTTCGTATCCCGGGAGTTCTCTCAAACAACGCACCAAACGTCAAGCAAGCAGAACTGCTGACCTTTAGTCGAGCGAGAATAGAAACACAAGTTCTCTCCCACCACATCATATTCACAACTGAGAACTTCTCACAAATCGGCACCGATTGTCGCTCACTAGAACGCGCCGCCTGCGCAGTGACTGGCACAGTAATTCGGAAAAGCGGATGTCTCTAAAAGAGAAAGCGGTGCTGAACTTTGTACAAAGTATGGAGAACTCTTTCCAGTCGTGGATGGGTTTGTGACAGTCGTGGTGGAGAGGACCCGCTATTCGAGAGAACTTATGAACAAGTTCCCTACGTTCGTCTATCAGCGTCGAGCTGATAGAGGGCATCCAAAGGTGGGAAACCAACATCGCGGCTCTCGAATGATTGCGTTGTTTTCTCGATAGGTAGGTCGAGATAAGATCGAGGTCCTCATCCGAGCTCAACAACTCCGGAGGAGCCACGAAATCAATCGATTGTCCCGAATAGAATTTCCCTTGAAATCATCCGAGTCGGATGTAGTGCCATCGTTCGAGTTGTCACAACGATGAGAGACCTCTTACAATCCGGAGTGAGTCAGAGAGTTCTTCCACGAGACTCGGGGATTCGAACCTTCAAGTGACAACTTTCTAAACGGGGAAGACTCCTCGCTGACACGGAAGTGAAGGGTGGCTTAGTACCTGTTACAGAGGAACTCGTCCTCCTGCTATATGGCAAGAGTTTGCTCTGTTTTTGAAGATGTAATATTATATCCTTGAGAACCGGTCAGCCCCGACCGAGAAGCCTGATTGAACGGTGAATGGACTGAGATTCCGTTCACTATCTCGGCAGAATTCGATGTCAGAGTGGTGATTTCATTCGGAGCCGCAACACCTTAAAGGCTTTAATGAATCCATCCAGAGGACAACGACCGGTCCTAAGGCTCACATTGAGAACGAGATTCGAATCCGAGATTCTTTTTCTAATCTCGAAGTTGTTGACCCAGGAGCAATGATCCCAACCGAATTTTAGAAAAAAAAAAAACAGTTCGGGCCTTCGCCTAAATCTCGAATGCACTAGTGGTGTCTGGACGGCAAAGCTTGTCCTGCTGACTTGTCGTAATTCTGTTTATATTTCCGCCGCATCATCTGTGGAATCGATGCTCAATGTCGTACTTCACTGAATGTTTTGGAATTCTACGTTGGTAAACAACATGTGCTCATGTCAAGGGCATTCGGCTGAATTCGAATCTACGCAAAAGCGTTATGGGTTTCAAGAGCAGCCTTAATCATCACGAGCCTTTATCGAGATTTATTTCAACGCATGTAAACTTCCGTATCGATTCTCGGTTGGATTAGTCCGGGATATCGAGTTGATTGTTTCTCGAAATGCTGTTTTTCATGCCATTGCATTTTCAGAAATAGGGTCCCTCGAGAGATGCGTCGAGAAACTGGCAAGTCAAACAACAAGGTAGATGAAACCGGAGGCCATCGTTGGGTTCGACGGCACGAGCCTTTGAGGGCAAAAGATCGACGACTCCTCCTAACAAGTCGGTCTGCTGACGAAAATAGTTGATTCGCCGCAGAGCCGCTTTGCGATGAGCGGATCAGCTGGTCCTTCCCCGACTTCCGCATCAAAACCGAGACGAAACAGTTGCCCGCCGTGCTCATTGAGAGGAAACGTCATCTGCTTCAGACGCTTCAGCTCTCAGTTACCAAGCTCCGTCAAGTCTCCTCTATCAATTGATCCAATCAAACAATCCGTCCCAGAAATAGGCACCTTACTTCTCGATAGCCGCAATCTCGGCTAGAGATTGAGTTTCGGGAATTATCACTCGATTCTCGATAACGAAACTACACCGGTCGCTCATCAGACGCTGAGGTTTGCTTATCGGGCGGTCACCGACGACGACTCCAATAAAAGCAACACCTCATCCGGACACAGAGTTCAGCTGTGCGCCTTCTCGGCGGAGTTCGTTGGCCTCACCTAGCGCAGGCGGGGTCGGAGCTGTCCTCGATCACTTCGGAAAACGAAACAAGGAAACTCCACGGAACTTTCCAGAGTGACGCAATTGCGGACTGTTTACCCGACACCGTTTGAACTCACGCTCTGTGCATCACTGTTACACTAGAAACTGTTCAAACTGGGTTGGACTCTTTGTGTCGATTCGACCCTACTCTTGACTTGAAAACACAAACGAAACGCCAATCCAGATGTTTCGACAACGGAAACTCCAGCGAGAGCGAAACTTTTCGACTGGAATTCAGATCACGGTGCTTTCAACAACGATCCCTGTTATCGAAGTGCTGAGGTCAACGAGATGTCGCACACACCACACAAGTTGCCAGCTCAAAGTGCGGCCTTCATCCTGAAGTGGTTCGTCCAGGGCCTCCTGGTCCTCGGCTGGAACCTCGTGGGCGGTGCTTGAGCTCACCGCTACGACCATCACAGCAGCGGCAGCGACATTTGCCTCTAATGCGATGAATGAATAAAACACTTCCGCCTACTGCGAACATCACCGACACAAACGGCCTCTCAAATCGTCGACTCCCAACGGGGGTCTGCTTTCCCCATAACTCCACTCATTCTCCCCTCCCCTCCTTCTCTCCCTCGACCCAACCCCACACTCTATCCCGATCCCCTTTTTTCAATGATCCGAGACCCGGTTGGAAGAAAAAATCAATGTCGTGGCTGCTGTGCTGAGAGGTTTTCTTGAAGCGACTCTGAAAGCCAAGTTCTCTGCGTCTGGAAATTTTTGTGGAACGATAATTACGCGTTCGAGAGTCGTTTCAGTGATCGACGTCCCGTCGGAGTAAACAGCATCCATCACGAAATGAGGTTAGGCGAAAACAAATCCAGAGTTTTCGAATGTCCCACTCACTGGAGCTCTCCGTTTGATTACTATTGCCGAGAGTATGGTCCCAACTACTTCCATTGATCCCGCACTACTTTCTACTTTCTTCCAACGGAATCTGATCCCAATGAAATAGGGCCTAGTGGTTGAGATAGTTTCTCTGCTGGGTGGATAGTTTGCAAGAAAAACCAGGGACTGCGAATCACAGCAACGAATATCATATCTCGGGAGCGGTTTTCGAACTCGAAGACGAATCGTCTGTCAATTTGAATATCTATTGCATAGCAATCTGTCTTTCTTGCGGCTGGAACGATCATGGTCGAATGATGCCGACGGTGGCGTTATCCTTGTCGGTGTTGTCCAGACAGCAACGCGTTGGTATTATGGAGCGAGCCATAGCAACAACAAAGTTCGCCGGAAAACTTCACCGTATTGTTGACCGGCAATCGGCCAGTCCGATAACGTTAACTAGATCAGGAACCCGACCCAGACATGGGAAACACGTGGTTTACGACAATCACTCGGCACCTGGGACAGGCGTCCAAAGATCCTCTCTCTCGAACCACATGACGTCCGTGAACTGTCGAGGTCGCTCTCAGCGATTCCGAGTCATGAAACTCGGATTCAACTCACGTCCAGAACAATTTGGGGAAAATGAACTTGTGGAATGAGATTCCTCGGAAATCTTCCTGACGGGGTTTTGGCCGGCAAACTTGAGATTTCACGAAGACGCACAGCTCATCGGAGGCCGGGATGCTCTGCCACACGACGACATGCGGTCCTCTTCGAAAATCAGATGTTTTGCTTACGTAAGATGTCGGCGCTAGACCGTGCTGAGAGAAATCGAGAGCCAACACAGCCATGGTTCCCGACAGCAACGACAGAGTAGCAGTTCAAGTCCGGTCGGATGCCGCGCCGTCGAGGTCACACTGTCGAACCATATTGACAAAACGAACGGTTGCTTCGAGTTATCATTGCTCGAATTGAGAATGTCTCATTTAGAATTTTTGTAGCCTTGAAGCTTCTGAAGCGGCAACCAGATATAAACTTCGGTTTCTCGAGGCCAAGACTCCAGTGGAGAACGAAAACAATTCTCAAAATACCTCCGAATCAGACAGAAAACAAGAAGCCGCCGCAAGCTGGAAACCTCCCATGTATGTCCTCCTTCGAATTGTTACGAGGACACCGATCAGGAACTCTTATGCGAGTGAATAGCAACATTACGGAATACATCCTACGGAGGAGTGTTATCACGCGGTCAATGATTCGGTCCGTCCTTTTAAGAATTCGATGGTTTCTATCAAGCAGCAGCAGTAGTTGGTCGACAGCTGTCGGATGGGAAATTGCATCAAATTTAACAGTGATGGCTCCGGAGCTCTGACGCAAGTGAGCTGCGAGTCCCGTAATAGTTCCTGAGCGCGACGGGATCTGGATTTCTGAGACTGATTCAAAAGATGGTCGGCATAAGCTCGTGTAACCCTTCTTACAGACTGAGATTTCTTTGTTTCAGACGTTGCGAGCTGTAACCATAAGCCCTTCGAGCATGAGAATCTTTTCCCGCGGCTTCCTGCAATGATCACTGATGCACGGAAGGCTTTGTTGGGACTTGGAACTCGGGAAAAATCCTATTGTTCCCACCGTGGTTTCATTCCTCGCGTGCTCTTTCTGACCGACAGAATGTTGAAAACTGACTGAGTGAGCATCAGAATCCGAGACGGAGATTCGATTGAATTGGGAGCTCGAGGTCACGGTCCCGCGCTTCGATGGCTTGACATTTGTGCCTGTTGGCGTATCAGCGTGCAGGCCGTTTGCCTGCCGCCGGTCTGTCTTTCAGTCGCTCGGCTGTCTGTATGCTCGTGCGTCTCTGTCATGTTGGAGGCTGCGACACGCGACACACAAAAGCTGTGTGAGGCCTCAGAGACAGACATTATATGGCTTCGTTTAGTTTGGAGCAAGCGACGACATTTTTTTCCGAGAAATGAGCCTCTATGGAAGTCTTTCGCTCGATATCGAACAAAACGAACTCAATGGCAGAATCGAGTGAGATCAATAGTGGAATACTCTAAGGCGTGGGTGTAGATTTCGTCCCATTGAATGTCTTCGGTGTGAGGAACGTGAACGTGCCGTTTGACAGTGACGTACGGACCTGTTGGAGCTATAATTAGGCGTTCGTCTCAGCATCGAAAACGTCTACTGACTCAAATTTTATCTCAAATCAGTTGAGCCCCAAGAGCCGAGATCACCGGCACTTATCGTCGATCGTATCTCGCAATAGGTGTCCCAATTCGAATTATCCGGGCCGCAGACTGTAAAAGCTGAATCACAGCGTGCACCAACAGCGCTCTGAGGCTAGCTATTGAAACGTTTTCTAGAGCGAACGTAATTTTGGTGAGAAGGTAAACTGTTACACAAGTTGAATTCCATCTCATCGTCCTCGAGCGGAATTCTGACGTGTCTCCGCACATTTTTTCTGTTCTGTTTGCCAGTTGGTATCCACTATGAAATTCCTGTTTCGTAAGTGTTACGTATTCCGTTTCACGGGCACAACGGCTTTCAAGTTCGAATCTTCTGGAGCAGAGCTCGAACACCCGAACTGTTCGTGGCATCCTCGAGTGATTTCAGCTCGCCGCGCGGACCACAGGATTGGGCCGAAACTTCCTCCACACCGCCTGATCATCCCGAAAACCATAGTCTATGAAGGCCCCTTAGACATCGAGTATCCTATAGAAGTATGCTCAGTAAAGAGACCATGTTGTATCAAGTGACGTATTCCGCCAATACAGAATGCCGCTGATGACGATTTCTATCGACTTTGATTTCGGATTTCTGATTTTCCTCGGTTTTCGATTGACGTTCAGAGCTTACAGACAGCGATTCCGAACTTCTTCCGATCCTGAATCGTGGTCATTCTATCGAACACAAGAAGAATGAGGATCATATGGGGGCGCGTGAGCCTCACTATCTATGGCAGCAAGTAATGTGACTCACCCTCGCCTTTACTTTGACGGCTTCCCGGTTGTGGAAAGCGAGTATTCCTGCAGAAGTGGTCATGACCAGCACGCACACTCGGCAACTTCACTCAAACGGAATTCTCAAGAAGAAGTAAGAAGAGAGTGTCGTCAGACTGTAGCAGTGCGGAGGAATTTGATCACAGCTGGTCGGGTGGAGAGATGTTCATGACGTTCGGTTTCAACTCCGATATAGACTAACGATGGTACTGCGTTTTGGGCTTGGTGCACATCACAGTCGACTTTCCTCAAGAGTTTCGAGTCTGCAAGCTGTCCATTGAGTACAACGGGAGCTGTCGTTGCTCGGGAAAAGACACAGAAGTCTCCACGGCACGCAAGGAGAGAGAAGCTCACGAGGGAAAGGGCGTGCAAGGGTGTGGAGGAGGGCGAGTGCAGCGGCTATTTTTAAATGCTTGCCACGAACTCGATTCGGATTCTGTTTTTCTCAATCAACAAATCGGCGAATGGTACAGTGTAGACAGCCTCGTTACAAAAGATCGATGAAACGCAAAGCGAGAAAGGCCGAGTAGTCGTCAGCTTCGAGATTAGTTGCTAAGCCCCGCCGTGCCGTGAATGTCGTCGAAAAGTCTCGCGAAATCCGATCGATGATTTGTTCCGACGCGGTAACTTTCCAAAATCATGGCCGGCAGAGAAGCAGACAAACGAAAATGTGCGTGGTCGCGCGCACGGAGCTTGATCCGTTCGTCCATCTGCGAGCTTTCGCTTTGAGCCTCTTCCCTAACTTTATGAGGGTTGAATCTTCCCTCCGCGATGAGTGACGTGCTTGCTACGTCACTGCTCCATATGGCAACTCATGTCGGAGCGACTCGGCGTTTGTCCAAGAAAAGTTATGGAAAAGTCCAACCGCGGTTATTGAAGTGACAATTGAGCTTGATGAGGGGAGTCAGAGAGCGTCGAGCGTATGGGAAATGGGAACTATGCCGCTCGGCCCCAATTCGCATTGAAGTTTGTGCGACTTGTTCGGGAAGTCACGTGGAAGCTGCGCGCGCGCTCTTTTCCTCTCTATAAATAGAATCCTCACCCACACTCCGTCAATCCGGATCGTGGCTTGGTATGTGTAGATCGGAAAGATGAAAAGAAAGTGCAGATTTCTGGAAGTTCGCTCGTTCCGAGATATCAGGAACACGATAACCATTGGGTGCCAGATTGAAGGAAAATGGAACGAGGCAGAAATGTTCGAAGAATGAATCCGTTACACTTCATGACTTGGATTCATTGTGACGGGAAATAACCATCGGGAGTTTGCTCAAAGATGAATGAGCCAGGATGGAAAACACGAACTATCCAGATCCTATTCGAGAAAGCCACAGGAAAATCTTTGTTTGTCACTGGAATATTTTTATCCTCAGAAATCCGTTCTTGGCATGAGAGATCGCCGAATGTTTTCTCTGTCCCGAACGGGATATCAGAGAATTGGTTTCGGATCAGTTTCAACAAGAAAGTAGAGGGAAATTCGTTCGGGGAATTCACTGAAACCCACTAAATGAGTCGTTCCGATCCGGAAATACGGTAAATATGTTTCTAGGAATTTCGTTCATCGTATTCACCTCTGAAGCAGCGCAGAACCGATGAGAGTTTCGATCAAGAGACCACCGAAGGCGTAGAAATGTCCCAGCCCAAAAACATCACGACCAGAGACCCGAACTCCAAGTCATTCCTTATGTCATGATTCTAACTTGAACTTTCAAGCAATGGTCATTGCCAACGTGTCATCCATCCCCCCAAATATGGATGGATGATATCCATAAATTATGCCTGATGATTCGAGCCTACAGTGTAATCGAAACAAGGAATTATCTATATGAAATGAGCGATCTCGAGGTGGAATTGCGACGTTTTGGAACTGCACAGCACTTTACTGCGAGAAAATAACATTGGGGAAAAGACTTCTTTACAGTATGAAGAGTTCTTTATTTCCGTCTCGACAAGGCTTTCAACGACCGTCTCCTCTCATCCTACTGATGAACTGTTGACCTCGGTTCTTGCGATACGTTTCGTACATATCTTCAGATGTCGTTGACATGCCCACCCCTGGAATAAATGAGTTGGTCATGAATCAGTGGAGTAAATTAGTTTTTCGAGTGAATCTGTCCAATTTTACCCGCAATATCCCGCAACAAAACTATGCGAAACATCTGTAGCTAGTGAGATAGGAATGCAACCTACCTCTGTACATGTCGCTCCTATCACGAATCTCGCCTCCTTTGATCGGCTCGGCGATGCCCTGCTCAGAAGCTCCGAGACCCGCGCCGCCCCAACCCATCTTCTTGAGCAGCTGATGTCCTTTATTAGATTCATCGAGACGAGTGGGAGCGGCCATCGATGATTGCATCCCGAAAGATGGCCGCGCTTCCGGGGAGAGACTCCTCCGGCGTGGTGGGGATATATTCCGGCGTCTGCGGGAGAAAAGAAGAATCATTTATTCAAACTCCTCATACTCAGATGGAAAGCTCCTAGCTGTTGGCCATCAGACGACCACTTGAATCATAGAATCTGCTCTGGATGAACTAGCGTACCTAGATGGGGGAGAAGAGCCGTCATTTGCGTCACGTCTCGAAGGTGGCGGACTCGGTGACATTGAAGGCGGTTCAGCGTCGGGAGGAGGCGTCTCTCTGAAACGTCTCCGTGACACTCTCCTCGCTTCTCTCTCAGCAATTCTTCGATTACGTTCCGTTCTTTCAACTTCTTCCACACGTTGCTGTTCATCTTCCGAGTCGCCGGCGCTCGTGTAACCATCCACAGGCACAGACGCTCCCTTGTACCTGAAAGTCACAAGAATCCATAAGATTTCAGTTCCTCACAAAGCACAAACATCGTTTTGGCACATTATCGATAGGCATATTATATTGGAAGGCTCGAGACCGAGGAACATTGATGCTCCGGAATGGAATACTATGTAGATAGACTTGATCGACCCCACACGTACTTTTCACTTTTGGCGCTGTTCTTGGCTTTAAAGTACTCGTATAAGCCCAACTGTTCCCAACCCTCAGATTTCCTCGGCCTTTCGTGGGTGGGAGGTGCGTAAAAGGCGTCGAGAGCTGCGAGGAGATGTTCGCTTGGAGGCAATTTGGGCGGTAGACGCAGGTCCTTTGCATCTATCGGTTCATATGTACAGTCTGACAGCTGGAAATGGAAGTAAAGGTCAGTTGCCGAGGAAGATGAAAATTATATGTATATATGTAAATTATATGTTTATATGATAATCTAGCAAATCCCATCAAATCTCGAGCTCAGGCTCAACCGGTAATTCGGGATGTCTGATTGTTGGGAGGCTGCAGAGTTCGAAATTCCAATTTTTAGAACAAAGGCTGTGGACACCAGGAACAAACCTTCACCAACGGCACCATCAAACCGGCTGGGAGTTTATAATACGGGAGATCAGGAACAAAAGATTCCGGCATGACCTCGGGCTGAATATAGTTGTACTCGTAAGAGGGCGGGTACTCAGACGGCTCCCTCCTTTCGGCATAGTCAGTACTTCCGGAATACATCATTTGCTCGCCTTCGCGTCGTTCTGTGAGATTGGGAGCTCGTTTAATGAGTTTCTTTTCAGTCCCAAAAGAGAAGCACTTGCCGAAAGTTTTCAAATATGTATAAAATGGTAGATAGATGGTGGATATTCTCACCTCCGTAAGTTCGCAGTCCGTTCGCTTCCGCGACTCCCGAGCCCCTCCATTGCGGCGGAGCCGCAGGGGCAGCTGCAGGTGGGGTAGCCACCGCAGGTTCCTGCTGTGATCTTAACTCTTCAGCCTGGAGATCGAGTTGGAGACGAGTGATTTGTTGAGTGAGATGAGCCACGAACTCCATGTGTTGTTTTTGATACGTCGCGTATTTTGCCTGAATGTCGGCGGTGACCTTCTGTATCACCTGAAAGCGATGTTTTAGAGGTCACATTCAGGTGCGGATGTGAGCCTGTATCCGCACGCACGACCAAGAATCGATAAGGAAGACTTCCGTATGAATCAGTGTTGACAAGACATATTGAGAAATTATCGTCTACAGACATGCACGGTATAGTAAAGTGCAGCTAACTTGGTCTCCTTCAACTTAGAAAATCGCATCCCGTAACTCATATGATCTCGGAACGCAAAATGGATCATGTTTCCGTAACTTGGAGCTAATGTTGAGTTCTTTTTCACATAAACTAGAAAACTCTTATAGCTTATAACTTGTAGCGAATTTTCCTCGTCTTCCGAAGATTATAAGTTAGTGGCACTTTACTGTAGTGTTTTCCTCAGTTCTGGAACTCACATCGCTGTTTTCGGAGAGAATCTTCGCTTGGTAGTTCGCCATACTGGTTACAGGATCATTGAGTTGTGCGATGACGACTTCATCAAAATACTGATTCGCAGCCCATAAATTCCTCAGCTTTTCGAGTTTGCACATCTTCTCCGGTGGCGCCTCATTCAGAGCCGTACAAAACAGTGGCACTGCGATATCTTTCAGAGCCGGACTCATCAAATCGATGCCTGGAAACACCGATAAGCGGTTAGGTCAGGTTGAATACGATCTTTCAGGGGAGAATTATCATTTTCATATTGAGTTGATCACAAATTCGATGCTTGCTTTTTCGCTGACAGTGATGGAGGAGGTCGTTCACCAAGTAAACGATGTGAAGTTTGTGATCAAACGGTATACCAGCATCCATACACCGACGGAGAAGGTGCTCACACACGCAACGGGCCCTCATCGCGTTTGAAGCTCTGGATAAGATCCATGACTTTCCATGCTGGGGAAAATCACAAAAGATTGAATATCGAAATATCTCCCTCATTATTTGAGAATATCAGTAAGCCGCCTCTGAGGACGAGGATTAGGTGTCGGTCTCCGTGGATGTACTCACGGCGATGGCTTCTTTGGTGCACTGTTCCATGACAGCAGTGAGTTTTCGGTCGAAGTCCTCCAAGTCCAGACCGGCTTCGTGAGCCCATGAGGCGTTCTTTTGGCACACCGCCTCCCGGATCGCATCGTCGAGAGCTCGTTGTTGCTGCTGCATGAGACACCCGTGTTGAGCAGCTAAATTGGCTTCTGATTGTTGAATTTGTGTCTGAAAAGTTGTAGCGTTGACGGTAAAAAGCAGAATCGGTTCTCACGAGGGGGGATACGTACGTTTATCAGATGTTCACGATTGAGCTCATGAAGCAAAAGAAGCCTCGAAGACTAACTTGACAATCTTGGATTTGCTTTTTGAGACTTTCCACGGTCCCCGATGGTACGCAGGGCCCTGCAGGTGGACACCACTCAGCTCCTGGCGGCATAGGTGGACCAGCCAGCGGCGGCATCGGAGGTGGCACCAAGGCGGGTGGTGGACCAGGCGGAGGCGCGAGCACGTTACCAGAAGGTCCTGGAGCTGCCCACGAAGGTCCCTCTGCCCAGGGTTCAGGCGGGCCATGAGATTGTGATGATGATGACGATGGTGGAGATCGGATGAGCGGCGCCTTCACTTGGTTCTGAATCTTGATAACTGAAATTTGTGGAAACAATTTCTGAAATTAGTGTTTATTCTCACTTCTCGCTGACCTAGCGAGTGAATCCGATGGATTTCTTCTCGAGGATCTTGACAAGTGTTTATCTTCTGCCAGCTCGATTCGCTGGTCGCCGGTGTTTCTGAATTTCGGCTGTGAACTCACGATTAACAGAATAGAGCGAGGAAACATTTCCTCCTTTAAGAAAAGATAAAATCCTGCTTAATAACCCTACGAAATATTTTGGGGTAGATCGAAGGAAAATCAAGAAAGTCCCGGACAGTTCTAGGAAACGGCAGTGCTTGGATAATTATCTCCAAGACGCCTCACTCCAAGTGGTAACACTCTTGCTTGTGCCAACCGGAATCCCGTTCGCGAGGGCTGCCACAGATTCGTTGCATTGTTTAAGTTGTGACGGTGCGGCCAGGGAAGTGATTTCACCTGGTCTCAAGGCTTCTATTTTCCGTCGACGTTTCTCTGTCCAACTTGCGGTGTCGTCTTCCATTTGTCACTATTTGGAAGCGGTACGGTACCGGGGCCGCAGTGAAGTCAGCGGTGAGACACGCGCTGTTGAAGTTGTTTTTTCCGTCGAAGAAGACAATACAATCCTCCACCTCAAAAACTCCAATCACGTTTATTCAATTGTAATGGATGTTTCGTTCCAGGCCTGCCCTCAAGAAAGCGTGTCGCCTCAACGGTAGTTGGACGGCGGAAAAATTAATCGAGCCGCGCCGGCCGTTATCTCATCTGCCAGCTCACTCTAAGCTTAATCATCGTGGAGTCGAACAGAGTAAAGCCATGACGACGAGCCCGGTACGTGGAATATAAAACTCGGAATAGTGGCGTCGGATGCCGCTCTTCGAGAGTGAATTGTGTCGCTTTTAAATTGTGACACTCACATTCACAGACAAGCACCGTAAGCCGTAACTGATCCGGTCGAACGGCGCAATTTCAAGCGATGCTCCACGATACACAGTTCGGAAGCATGCTGCTCCACGTTCTGATCGTGATATTCTTCATGTGCGCGTGCTTTAGTGCGATAGCGGTGGGACTCTACGTGTACTGCAAGTTCACCATGGGCAAGTGTAGCAACTCGAACAGTTTGTGCAACAAAACGATTCTCATCACGGGAGGGAACTCAGGCGTGGGCTTGGAAGCGGTTAGAGAGTTCGCTCGGCGCGGCGCTCGGCTCATCCTGGCTTGCCGCGATATCAAAAAGGCTAGCAAGGCAATCATCAACATACAGCAGCAGACCGGCAACGCCGATATCGAAGTCCATGAGGTGGACATCAGTTTACTGGGGTCTGTGGAGACGCTGGTACAGCAACTGATTCTTTCGCGAACGAAAATCGATATTCTCTGTCTGCATGCCGGCACGGGACCCGTCGATCCCCGACAGGAGACATCAGAGGGTCACGAGATGACTTTTGCGACGAACCATCTCGGACATTTCCACCTCGTGCAGCTTCTCCGTCCGGCATTCAATCCTGGCGCCAGGATCATCATCACGACATCGATGGCGCACGAGTACGTCCGTCTTGACTTCGAGAATCTCCAACAGAAACCCGAATCGTACAACAGTGTTCTCTGTTACGCGCGCACAAAGCTAATGAACGTCTATCACATGCGTGAACTCGCGCAGCGTCTGCTCAAAGACGGCATCACGGTTAATGCTCAAAACCCGGGTTTGGTTCACACATCCGTTCTGAAGAACTCCACTGTTTTGGGAAACTGGTTGTCGGAGACACTTGTCGCGCCGATCTACGCCAATACGTCATGGCAAGGCGCACAAACTCTCATTTACCTCGCGACCAGTGAGAAACTCAATGGAGTTACCGGCTGTTTATTCAGGGACTGCAAGCCGAGGCGACTAAACGAGATCGCAAGCGACAAACGGGCGCCAAAAAAACTGTGGGAATACTCAGAGCAACTCATTAAGAACGCGTCTCGAAGCAAGAAAAGTTTATAGAACCGAGCGAAGAATGCTCCTTAAGTGTAAATAATATGGACAGATGAATTCCTCGAGTCGTGTGCGTTGTTTTCGTGAACGAAACTCTGGAGAAGCTTGACCTCGAGAGAAGCACAGGTACGCCCCACCTGAACAGAGTTTTTTTTTAACCTGAACTCACGACGCAGCGGAAAATAAATCTCATCTTGACACTGATTGCGCTGAACTATCCATGAGATCAGCCTACCGATATCGACCTTGTGGTAATCATTCGCATTTGAATCATTTCGAGCGGGGTCGCAACTTTGAATTCTTGGACAACAGAGATGTGGTTTTCTCTTATTCAGCATATAGATCAGCACCCCCCCCTCTACCCCCCCCCCCCAGAAGTGTATCATTCTTGATTGCGGCAGATTCCCTTACTCTCCCGAGAAACTTCTGGAGAGGCTACTGTACCACTAGTGCTCTTCGCGAGGTCCCAGGAGATTCCAGACTCAGATCAGTCCTTGACACATTATTGTACGAAGATTGGATGAGCAAGTCCCAACGTCACCAACTTTGGATCCCTGTGCGTTGCTCGCGGCTTTCCGCTGCATCGTGAGAGAAACTGGAGCGCCTTTGTATCGAAAATAAAGTTTCTTTCAGGGTCGGATTCGTAGAAGCCACCCCACTCATTTCCGAGGAACATTTCGCCCCCCTTCGGCTCTTCGTCACTTGTCGACAGAAGAGAGGCGTTGGAAGCCAAATATCTATCGTTTACGATGAGGACGGCAATAATAACTTAACAAATAGCCGACTGTCATCGCATTTGGGGAACTATGATCGGCGGGAACGAACAATGAATCATACTGGCAATGGAATCAGCGATCGAGACCCCGGGAAGTAACTCTGTTGTCCGAGAATTCGCAGTGAATTTTTCCCCGACTTTGAGTTTTCTCGAATGCTCGCTTTGAAACAATTAACAATGGCTGGAAGCGACTTCTTCAGAGATTGAGTGACGTTGGAGGAACCCTCTCTCGCGCTCAAGGTACAACCACGCTGTTCCAGCATAGCCTTGTGAGCGTGTGTCACCGTACCACCTCGAGCTACGCAGTATTCAACATCGAGGAGAGTTATCTGTTGTCTGATCGTAACACGTTCATTGTGAAGATCACACACAGACTCCTCGGTGCCAATGAATCAATGTAATCATACTTGTCAAATGGTGGGACACTTCGCCCAGAAAGAGCCTCGTTATCTTCGACTCGCGCGAGCTCGCGAGAAAGCAACAGAGGAGATGAGCGGCAACGTCGACGTCATCACGACGATTCTCTGACGCCCAGAGCGACCTAGAGTCAGCAACTGCATAACGAGTCGAGATTTTGTGCCGGGAATTTATGTTTTTGTTCTTGTTCGGGCATTCCGTCATAAAGCATCGCTTGCCGCGGCGGCCTCAGTATCGTGTCACGCGAGAAGGGCCTTCATCGTAATTTTGCCACCCTCACAACTAATTCCATGACAGACTCACTCATACGACGCATGTCTCGACGACCTTGAGACCGATGACTACAGCAGCCGCGTCGAACAGATACTGATCGAGACGACGAGAGATCTCATGAAGCAGATCGAACAAAATCGATTGAAACAGAACCGCACCGACTTTCATCTTGTACGGATCGTTTCGCAAGAAGAAAAAAAAGTCATTATTCCGCCAGTTCGCCTCCGTTTTGTTTCGTCTGCATCGGAGCCCGATAAAAAACAAAATTTTCGGGGATTTCAGGTCTGACGACTTGATGATTGAACTCTTCTTCGTCGAGCAGGAAGTTGGAATCGTTTCGATTGTGCGATGCCTTCTTGTCAAGATAGAGGCGCAAGCTTCATGACACTCTGCCAACTGCGAAGAGCTCGTCCGATCTTTTCGACAGAGTCATTTTTTTCTCTCGACCAGCTAACCGCGTACTAGGTCGGAAGGTCTCGCTGGAGTTCCTCTCGGTCAGAGTGTCAGTTGAGAGCAGCATGCTCTCAATTCGGTCAGTGGACGAATCCAGGCTAAGGGGTCACAATAACTTCCACAGCTGTCTGTCGGCCAGCACGCAAAAATCGCGAGCTGAGGGAACTTTCATGATTTGGGGTGGATCCCCCTCCCGGAATCGAGGATTGATCGAGTTTCCGGAGGACGGTACCCGACTGAGAAGCTCTTGTCGCCGAAACGGGACCCCTCGAAGTTGACAGGTCGTAAAAGTCAGAGGCGATACGATCTTTCCTCTGATGATCTATTGAGAACGCATCGAATATATCGGACGAAGAAAGTATCGTCTTGAGTAACATTGACAGCGTTCGGTAATAACGATCTCCTATCGAAGCGAAACACCTGAGTGTTCAGGTGCGCGTATTAGATGTTGCCCCCGAGCAAAAAAAAACCAGCTGGGTTTCAAGTCGTTAGATGGCAGTTCGCTGTGCGGGTCGATCTACGAACCAGCTCTTCTCTGAGGCGTCAACAAGAGGCCCTCGAGCAACTCACCAGACGATTTGACTAAGCAATCCCCAAATAACCGGCTAGACTGTCAGTCAGGCGACCGACGGTTCGCTCGAGAAAAAAAAAAAACAACACCACCATGGATGACATTGGAGTCCCTCTACAGCAGCTCTGCGTCCCTTGAGCCAAGCGACATCCGCCACAGCCTGTCTCCGAATGATTGCTTACATTAGAACGACACACTAAATTCGTAAATTCGTCAAAAAATGATTCGCTTCATGAGATCGTGGCGTATTTCCATATTAACACGGATCATTTGAGCCGTCCGTCGGAGTGTTCTCGAACTTCCTGTCCGACGCGGCCATGCGAGTTTCTAGATTTTTCGCTGTCATGATTGTATCGTCTCACGAAGGCTCAAAACTTCTCTCGAGATTCGGTTTTCCTGTATCTCTCGTATCTTTCTACGGGGGAAAACTGAATGAAAATTCTCCGGAAAGGCTGAGAAACTGGAAGACGAGGGAGGGGTTCAGGGAATTTCGAGTCGTCTTCCCTTTCTGAATACAAAGACATCGACTTCAAGAAATCCAGATTTGAAACGGAAGGCTCCTTCGAAATGGGTGAGCTTTGCTCGAGTGAATTCTCCACTTTGCGAATAACAAGAGACTATATCAGAACACTGCCTCAGAGGTTCTGCTTAGAACTCCAGAATAAGAGAATGTTTTGCCGTTGGCTGTCGCTAGGTCTTAACTAGGCAGCAGACCATCTGAGGAGCGATTCGTTCCAAATTAGATCAGTATCACGCTTCTTTTCTCGAAGGTTCCAGCTTCGACTCGCTCTATTCACGGGGCCTACATGGACGGATACTTTTTTTGGGGATTTTTTTTATCGGGAACATCGAAAACCTAGGGAACCGTTCGAGCAGCGTGAATGATGGAATCGTGATTGTGTGGTTCGAGCTTGGCTGCTCGTCGGCTGGCTTGCTTTGCTTTGCAGCCGTTTGGTGTGACAACAGAGTCGACAGTGACGCCGAGAACAGTAGTTTCGATTGATCAAAAACAGCTCGGTCCGCGAAGCAACATCTAGTCGTCCGAGTTGGCTCAAAACAACTCCCGTCACGTAGACCTGGCAAGCGAGCGGTCGGTCGGTCGGTCGGTCGGTCGGTCCGTCGGTCGGGCGAGCAAAGCCGTCGCCTTTCTACCAACTTCACCTCGGAGGTCATAAACACGATATTGACAAACGGGAGAAGACCACCACAGAATCACGTATCGTAGATGGTTTCTTTCTATTTCCAGCTGTTCGTAAGCGAAGCGGTCGAGAGTCGAAATTACGGCAATCAAATTCGTTCCTTCACTCACGACGACAAGGCAGGCAATTGGACTTGCACCTAATACACGGCAACAATCGAGTGATCATTCATAGATAAGCTCGAAGAACTGTAAAATCTTCACCATCGAACATTGAACCCGCGGGAAAACTCAGCCTCCGTTTCTCGTGACGTCACTCTGCTGCTTACTTTACAGCTCGACATGGTTTCCAAGCCATGCGTAACCTATGAGCTCAGAAACATTGGACGATACTCGTGGTCGTTTGGAATCCCTGAAAAGTCTCGCAACGGGTTCTCGATCGTCAACCATACTTTTCCTGTGCATTCAGCCAAGTTTTCTGGAATAATCCGCCTGGTCCGACTCCGGCTCAATCCGAGACCCGAAATGGGGGAGCTGCAACCGAACGACGGTCGCGGCATCGAGAATTGTGAGCGACAGTGTTGTGTGGTGGTGGTAGCAACAACAACTCAAATGGATAGAGAGCAGAACAAGTTGAGAAAAAATAGTCTATTCGCTCCCACTGGATGACTCAGACCATTCAGAAACGAGCGAGCATAGCAACAAGTCAGTCAGTCTTGGGGAACATATGTGCCCGGCGCTACAACCGTCGGAATAACTTCTCCGGCCGGATGAACGTTGCTCCGTCCGAGCGTGGCCACGAATGCACTTTGGGTCCTATTCGAGAAAACTACACTAACAACGCTCCCTTGAACCGAGCTTTCATTGATTCGACGCCTTTCGAGTCTGCAGGATGAGGGACGAGAGTTTGAAATTGAAGAGCTGAGATCCAAAACGGCACATCTCCACTTTTCAGTTTTTCGACAAAACCGCGAAAAACTGTGGGAGAAAATGTTTCGATGGGAAACCGCCAGTATTCCAGGTGTAGATTAGACTCGATGAGCTCTCTCGATATCAGGAAAAAAAAGGCACGGATTCGACCTGGCACTAGGCAAAACACTCATTGACAGGATGGAGTTGTGACGTTTTGGATCTCGAATTCTCGAATTTGGGCTGTTTCAAGCAAGAACAGACTATTTCGACCAAGCTTGCGGAGGCCATAACTCTGTTATGATCGGAGCGATTTTGGAAAACTTTTTTTTTGTTGGAAAGCAGGAAAGGAGCCGCTGATGACGCATGATGATTTCTTCACCTGGACTCATTTTTGAGAGAGTTAGATCAGATAAAGGTCGGAGGGAAGCCGATTTCGAAGTCCATCTCCTTAGCCAAAAGTGCGGGCTGTCGAGTTCTACAATAATCTGCGAAAATCACAAAATCGAAAATTTTGGAGTTGTGCCGTTTTGGATCTCGGCTCTTCAATTGCAGATGACGATTGCGACGGAATGGGCTCCGGCGTCTGCAACGCACGGCACGAGTCACGGGACGTGCGACACTCTGACCGACCTACACTTCATTGGCAGGCAGCAACGCAGTCCGCCGGATCGAACTCTAGGAAACATTTCTCAAGGGTTGCCTTCGGGGCCCAAGCAACGGGAAGTTTCAGAATCAAAGTCTCCGCCATTCGATTCCGTACAGATTTCTCTCACGGTGTTGTTTCCATGTTTTTCCTCCTAACAAAGACCACAGTTCTCACTTGAAGAGACCAACGCCCCAAGCTGATTTGTCGAGACCCTTTTTGTTTTGCCATGAGATTTGATCCGTCTGTTATTTCTGAAAATTGTGCTCAAAGCAGCCATTCTGACGTGAATGGAAAACTTACTTGCGAGTTGTGCTTTCACTTGCCGGAGATAGTACGGATGGAATGGTCCTCCAAATAGAAACTCGAACTTGGGATTGTTCCGCTGCTTCTGCTTCGTCATTTCCTCGAACACCGTGCCATTTCGAGCAACGAATTGAGCCAACTTGCCTATGATATTCCGTAACTCTGCAACAAAAAGGAAAAGACATGCGCTTTTAGGCTTTGTCTCAATGTTTCAAAACCTTCGAAACTTTTTTCCCCTTGATGAATGTGATTCGTTTCTTTGAGACTTGACGTATAATTTCATGAATTGCTAGAGCCCCCAGAGGTGCGGATCGTTCGATGAACTCGTTCCGAAATTACAAAATAATAAAAAGAACTCAATCACAGGTTTCGACTCCACACCGCCGCGGCTGCCAGGGCACTAACTGCTTATGGATTCGCCTTTGATGGAAGGTTTATTGGAGGCAAGACAACCGACTGCACTCGAACTTTTCGACCAGAATCTGCCAAAAGCCGAAATACGACACATCCGCGACCATCGATTGGTAAACTGTCCACAAGAGAACCAGCATTGGTTCTTCCCGTCTCCGAGCGACTTCGGTTGTTGTGGCTCACCGCAATTGGTTTCGCTCAACTCCGACGTGAAATGAAGGATCTCTGACGTCCAGTGAACATGCTTGTTTTACTCTGCATGGATATGTATCCAAACACGGAACTTCCCTCCCAAGCATTGTTTATTTTGTGAATCTAACAGGGGATTGGCAATCGCATCGGCGTTAGATCGTGGCCTGCTCGAACACAAGCAGATGAAGAATACTCCGGAGCTCTCTCAGAAGATTGCTGAAGCTTACTCCCAGGTGAAAGAGTTTTCATAGAACGACAGTGTTTCCTATTGACTTCGATCGACGCGATTTTTCTCCATCAGCGTGAAATCTGAGAGAACCGCCCCCATCGAACTATCGCCGAAACGACATCCCGCAAGAAACAAGTGTCTTGCATACAAAGCACGCTACGCTGCGTACATACTTGCACATGAAACGATTCGGCATTGGTATCGTTCTATCGGAGCACGATGCGGTCAAGAATCTTCCGAAGTTTTAGGACAAATCGCCATGCTCTCAGGAAAGAAAATCTATTCCGCAAATCCCTTATGCAGCTCCGAGATTTCTTAGACCGAAGCGGAAATTACGGAGACAGGTGTCCTGCCCCAGATGAGACACTTACCGGCCGGTGGTTCCATTACGACGATTTGAAACCGATGTTTTCACAGTGCGATTCGACGACTTTCAACAAGCATGTCCAGAGTCCAAGGCAGACTCAATGACACGGAATGAATTTCAGGAAAGCGTTCCCGACCCCGTGTTGATAGCCGATCTTTGGGCTCTAAAACAGGGGTTCGTAAAAGCGAACGATCGAGTAAAACACAGTGAACAACAATAGGATCGACGAATAAACGCAAAACTGATGCCGCGGCTGCGAGCGAAGAAAACAATCGATGATGGCAACTCTTCGATGCGGATGCGCTCACGAAGAGCATCGCGTCGTCTGCTCCAGTCCCCGGCATCGTCCGCTGCTACCGGCGTCTCTTCTCTCACGCAGATACGCAGATACAACTTGTGTGATGAAATAATGCGTTTTCGTTGCATGGAGTTATGCAGATAACTTCGAAACCCTCAAAAATCGAAGAATCTGTTCCGAACCCAAAGGAGTTCTCTCGAATGTTCTCGTTATTTCTGTTGCTGCGCAGTTACTCTTGCTCTCCCCCATTCTCTCTGAGTCTCTCCGCATGATCCGATGTAGTGGCTACAACTGCTGCTGCCGGCGTCGGCTTCCTCAGCGTTAGGCGTTGAAGTTACCTAGGGAATCTCGAAATCATAAACGGATCTGAAAACTGCGCCGACCCGATTGTCTCCTCCAGGGATCGCTGGAAATAGTTGGAGTCAGATCATCCAGTGGTACGGGAAAACAAATGAAATATGAAAGAGAAAAGTGATTTTTTTTTCTGCTAACTGTCCTTGAAGAGGAGGGGCTTCCGAGGTTTTTGTTTATATTCGTCGAGCGTCTATTGGTCGGATGCGGGTCCCTTCCGAGGGTGAGTCGGTGGGAAAGCGCAGCTGAGCGAGAGGCGAAAGGGTCCACTATATAAGCGGTCGGCTGCGTCGATCGCATTGTGTCGCCAATGTGAAAGTTCAGGGAAGTCGCGTTTTAGCCATTTTGTGTTGCAGTGAGGCTGCCGTCGGCCCTGAGGGGCAGCGTAGGCTTCAAGCACCGATTCCATCCTGAGTGCGACAGAGAAGAAATCGACCACGACACCCTCGGCGCCCAACCACCGGCCAGAGGAGCACATTCACAAGAAAATAGTACATACCTATAACAGCAACTTTAACAACTGGGCACACAGTACGAGAGCCAACAGCATTCGATCTCATATTTAAACCGACCGGCGAAGCGACTAAAAACGTGAACGTGTCAGAAGTAGGAGCTCCTCCAGCAGTGAAGTGCCATCAATTGTTGAATCTGCAAGTGGATACTCAGAGTCGTCCTCGACGACTCATCTTCTGGTTGAGTGATTGTCTGACTGACTGACTGACTGACTGACTGTCTATCTGACCAACCGACTGACTGAGGAATCGATCCATCCACCGATCGATCGATTGAACAAGCAACTATAACGTCAACATGAAGAACGTCAGCGAGCCTGTTGCCATTCCTGGCAGGTTGGAACCCCGAAGGCCTTGTGCCCTCGAATCCGTTGAACTGAACCTGAGCTCGCTGCCAAGCTCGCCTGTTCTGCCGTCATCGCAGGGTAAGTTGTTTGCGGTTTATTCTAAGCATACGAGGCAGGCCATTGTCTCAGCAGCCGCTCGTTTCGTCTCTGCCGCAACAACCAATCGTGAAACCCAATCGAACGTTAAACCGACGTCAACGACGACAGTCCTATACACACACACACACACACACACACACACATAGACGCGAAGCCTTGCAAACGGAGATAAACATTGAGCCGAGACATATCATGACTTGCTAGATGCAACCGATGCTCCGATCGGATTGCGTTTCAAATGACAACGCCTCATTGTCATATGATGGGGTTGATCGATAACGATGCCGAAACGATCGATGTCAAAAGTCTTTTCGGAAAATGCATTTTGTTTTGGAAACGTTACCGACCCAGCAGCTAGATGCTCGGTCGTCGCCATTCGCTTGTCGGCTAGCGTCGCTTCTCTCTCTCTCTCTCTCCCTCTCTGTCTCTGTGGTGACTGGCCGGGTCGTCCATGGTGGTAGCGACGCTTGAAATTCGCTCGGCTGCTCATCAAGTTTACTTCTCATGTTTGTTCTCTGTGCAAAGAGTTTCTCGAAAAGCGAGGCTGGTTGCGTAAAACGTTTGCTTCAGTCGTCGAGTCGTCCATTTTGGAAAAGTCAACGGACTCTCTTTGCGCAGACTGCGCATACACTGCCGGCTGTCTGTGTGTCCTTCGACCGGAGAAGAGGCTCAACGCTGTTCTCTCCGGCTGCTGGGCGATGATGATACGGCCTCGACGAGCTACCAGTGTACGGGCGTTGTTGCCATGCATCGATTTCTGCATGACAAGAACTCTTCCTGCCTCAGATTTCGTTATGGATGACGATGTGGACGACGAGAAGTTTTGCTGCAGCCAGCTGGACGAACGACGGCGTCATCAGCTGCTGCTGCTGCTGCTGCTGCTTTGCTTGCTGACTTCCCCACGGAAGGACAGCCATCGCTCGCCGCTGTTGCCAGCTTCGAAGACAGTGTAGCAAGCAACTTTTACGAAAAGTATGAATTAAGGCTCTTGTTTCGGATTTCAAAATGAGGAAACCCCTCGCTCAAATTCGGTTCCATATGATTTCGCATGGCCAGATGGCAGTCACTCTCAAATATTGTGAAAATGAGAAACCCTGAACTACATCGGATCGTATCTGAGGGATTTCGTTCTGAAGACTTCATTAGGAAATATCACCGATTGCCGTATTAGGAACGATATCAGTTGGTTCCGCAGCCGTAATCCCAAAGGAATCAGATTCCGAAACTACGAGATACATTAATTAATTACTGCCCTCTCCGATGGAAATGTCCCTTGTTCGAGACCTCCGGAAGATTCTGTTTCGTCTCGTTAATGAGATCTCACGAGCCTCGAGCACTTCGGTGGCGAATCAACTATCACGATGTTTCCGTTGCGACTTTTGATTTGAGTGACAATCGAGTTGATCGGTATCGTTATCGTTGTTGTCATCATCATGGCTGTTGTTGTCCCGGATTGAGATCAATGAGAGCGAAAATAACCGGTCAGCCTCTGCTACGAGAGCCACGCATGGCAACAGCTACGCTCTAGCTTGACCCGTGTAGGGTCCAGTCTCGTTATCGGTTGACCTGCGGCGATCAAACTCTCAGTCTCACCATCAGACTGTTAGAGATTTCGTCGTCTATCTTTGTTCGGCTAGCCGCTGCGAGCGTAGATCAGGGCCCGTGAAGCGAAAAACTCTGTTTCGTAATGCTTTAGCGAGGAGAAGAGGCGGAGCGAGTTGGCTACAACAATGACTGACGTGGGTGTTTTGTTGCTTACAGCTGACCTCTCCGAGTTGATCGGAGACTGCGAAGCCAGGCTGAAGATCTCGGCGGATACGGGTTTGAGCCAACAGTCGAAGGTTTCCGGATCTGGTTCATCAGGAATCGAAGCGGACGCCGACGCGCTCGGAGTGTTCCCCACCTCTCCTGTGACGAGCGGTCGAACTCAACGCAAGAAGAAGAAGCGATCCGGCTACAGTTTCACCGAGAAAAACTTCCATGATCTCTATCAACTTACGGGCGAATTTCTCGGTGAGGGTTCCTACGCTCAAGTGCTCTCAGCTATTGAGCGGAACACGGGCCGCGAAGTCGCTGTCAAAGTCATCATCAAAGACGTTCCCGGCCACTCTCGGCCGCGAGTGTTCCGCGAGGTGGAAACGCTTCGCGAATGCTCCGGCCACCCGAACATCATTCAGCTGCTGGACTTCCACGAGGACAACGATCGCTTCTACCTTATCTTCGAGAAAATGAATGGAGGACCTCTTCTCAAGCACATTCAGGAGAAGGTGCACTTCACCGAACGCGAAGCGTCCGAAGTCGTCGCCCAACTCGCTTCGGCACTGCAGTTCCTTCATCAGAAGGGCATCGCCCATCGAGATCTCAAGCCCGAAAACATATTGTGCGCCTCCCCGAACTCTGTCAGCCCTGTCAAAATTTGCGATTTTGATTTAGGATCAGGCGTTATACTGCAAGAGTCTAGTCCCGTATCGACCCCTGAGCTTTTGACGCCCGTAGGCTCTGCGGAGTACATGGCACCGGAAGTGGTAGGCGCGTTCATTGGTCAAGCCGTCTACTACGACAAGAGATGCGATCTCTGGAGTTTGGGTGTGATCGCCTACATGCTGCTCTGCGGCTATCCGCCATTTTACGGAAGCTGCGGAAGCGGCTGCGGCTGGGAGAGAGGCGAATTCTGCTCGCACTGTCAAGAGAAACTGTTCGACAGCATCCGCGACGGCTACTACGAGTTCCCCGAACGCGAGTGGACCGCCATCTCCGAAGATGCCAAAGATCTCATCCGCAACCTTCTGGTGAAAGACGTCAAGCGCCGTTTCACAGCTGACGTCGTCCTAAAACAGGCGTGGGTCGCTCGAGGAGGACCGACAACAGCTCTCGAGACCCCATCGGTGATGCGACGCAACAATTCGGCCAATCATCTTCAAAATTTTGCCGATGCTGCCAATGCTATGAAGCGCTTGGTAACTCACCATCAGACTCTCAACGAAGAGGTTTCGGCCGCCCTCGAAGCGGTCCGAAGTGCCGAAGAGACTCCGCCATCCTCTTCGCCTGAACCCTGTCTCATGGGTTTGTCTCCTCCGGGCGAATCAGCTCTGGCGAGACGTCGTCGTCTCAAATCCCTGTCATTGGGAAGCAACGGTGATTCCGCCACGGCAACCCCTCCAGTTTAACTGTGATAGCCGAATTCAGTCCACACAGGATGCCTAAACCCTCTTCGACCACGACAACGACAAACAAAAACCCTCGACTGCATATCAACAACAACAACAACCGACGATGACTGTTTGAATTCTCATCTTCGGCTCCTCCTGATTTGATGTCATCGATGCGCGCCCCTCCCAATGGTGACACAATCAAATATGCAACAAACCATTTCGCGAAAGCTGGAAGCACAGTGTGCAGCAAGCGGACGCGAGCATCGATGACGGACGGACAAATGGAACAAGAAATTCTAAGCACACTTGGATTTTGTCCGCAGTCGCCTCGTCACGGGTCAAGCAGCAGATGTCATCGTCGTTGTCCACTTGTTGATTGGTCGATGCATTCAAAGCGTCTTCGCCGCTTTTCCTCCCCCGGAAATTCTCGTCTTACCTCGATGCAGTTCCTACGTTACATATATTCACGGCGAACGAAACAACCGGACAAGTGAATCAGCTACTATTACACCGATGTGGAACTATCCAATCTCGACGACGACGTCGACGTCGACGACGACGAACAAGTGAAATGGCAAAGTTGATGTACAAAAAGCAGCAGCAGCAGCGAAACAAAATGATACTGACTGAGCTATAAAAGGAACTGCGATAACATCCTGTGTGGACGGACGATCGGCACAAACGTACATTGTGGTGGAAGATTTTGCTCCTCTTTCGACAAAATGAAATGAAGAAAAAAAAAACGTGCATACAACAAAACGAGAGAATCGAGTGATGGACGATTCAAACACAGCCGGACTCGTTCGAAAGTCTCGGGTGATAAAGAAACGAACCGCATCAATAGCTACTGAAGCAACTTCAGCAAGCAGGAAGGCAGGCAGGCAGGCAAGATGCAAACACGATTGAACAGAAGCGGACAGAAGAGAAATGAGAAGCTTCCATGCGAAGACTTCGACGAAGGCCCCGGTGAAGAAGAATGCGAAAGAGAACTATGCGGAAGACAGCTCCGTTTGGACTCTTATCCAGCGGAGCGACTTCTCCGAGGGAGCTACCCTCGTGGTTTATCATCTTGGTAACGCGAGGCGGACCGCTGGTGGTAAGGTTAGGTAAGCCGCTTCGGTGGGAGCGAGCCGCCATGACAGCTTCGAAACGAAAACAACAATATATCGGTTGGCCTCGATCTGGACGGATCGTTTTTCTTTCTTTCTTCCTTCTCATCGATCCGAACACCAGTTTTTCTTTCTGTTCTTCTCGTTCTCGAATTCGTCGAGTCCGCCGTGTCCGCTCCAGTAGTGCTGACCAAAGCACGAACTGCAGTCGATGCGGTGCCACCGGCGTTTCTCAAGGTGTTCTGCCAATTCACGTCGAGAGAAATGATTTCTACGTTCGCTTCGAACAACCACAACGACAGCTTCAATTGATGAAATTACAAAAAGAAAACAGCAAGTTCCAAATACCTGGAAAAAAAGAGTGAGAACGAACGAACGAAAGAGAAGAGACCATCTCTGCAACAATAATAATGATATCCAGAGCCTTTTTTTGGTATCGAGAGCAGGCTCAAACGCTTCCTAGACCCGCTTGGTCAAAGGATGATGTGGTTTTCTCGAATACGAAGGCGGCCATTCTGAACTGGTGATTTCTCAACCCACGACTAGTCGTGCCTTCCCTGCCTCCTTCGACTGAACTCAGTCCTCATTTATCGAACGAATCTAGCTCATGAAAATCACGCGAGTTCGCCGACGGTCAAAATGACCGAGTCAAAATGTATCCCAACTTTCATCTCGTTGAGTTCCCGAGGGAGGCGGAGACCGCGACGCGAGGCGTTACACACGGAACAGTCAAAAACAAACAGAGCTATATTCAGAGAAAAGAGAGAAAAACACAGAGCAGAAGTACGCAGCGAAGAACGATATTTCATATTTTTCATATACAGACAGAAGAAGAAGATGCAGAAAATAATGATGATGATACAATGGATATTTGTTTACGAAAATTTCGAAAAACACAAAAACATACAAAGTGAGAAACCCGACCGGAGTGGAAACGACGACGACGAAGCAGAAATACAGATAAAAATGAGCCCGAGCTACAAAAAAAAAAATGTGACCGACCCGCAAAGAGAATCGTTGTCCGTCTTTGGCGCTAAGCAATACTATACCGGTTGTAGTAGTCGGTGACGCTGTTCCGTTTAACTTTTTTTCTCCTTTCTTTTCATTCGGAGTTTACGTTTGATATCGTTGAATTGATGTAATGCTTTCCGATTCTGTTAGTCAACAAGCGGATTGACTCCTTTATTATCCTGATGATGATGATGACGATGATGTCGGTTATGCAGAGAACGATGATCCTCATCGTTCTCGAATGCCGGACAGCATCGATACTGTATTATCGGACGGCGTTCATTACTGCGGTGGTTATGCTGCTGAAGATTCAGGTGGATTTCGATGATTTTGTTAGAGTTGAACAAACGGAACCGAGGGAGCGTGACGTGTTAGTTATGTTATTTTTTTGTGTAACGCCAACCAGAAAAGGGTTCGCTCCGTCGCCTTTTGACGGACAAAGACCTCAACCACCACTTTAACGACGCGGATTTCTACAACAGCTGAACATGAGGACGACAACGACGAAGCAGAATAGTTTCTCGAACTCGATGTTTGGTACACACATACACTCGATTGATGAAATTTCGATTGATAGAAACCGCCGGCCCGGTTCGTTCTAGAACGAACTCTACGGGTCGGATTAGATCAGCTCAAAACGTTACGCAAATGATGATCGTTCAATTGTTCAACTGTTAATTCTTCTACTCCTCTTTCTTGTACGTTTTGATGTACTGGACCGCAAACAAACTGAACTGGAAATGGATTGCAAATAAAATGTACAATTAAACCTGGCCTCAGAGGCACGGTGATACGGATGAACACTTTACAAATCATTCGTCTTCAATTTCGATAGCTCGATGCATGCGAATGAAAACGTGGGCACGAACGAGAACTTTTGTGGGAGGTCAGGTTTACATTCTTGTGGGGAAGTTTCCGTTTCAGAAAACAGATTCGTCGGATTGTGAACTTTTCTTGATTTTCAACTTTGTCCGTGATGAACGATGCTTCCTGACATCCCGAGTCTCCCGGATTGGAGACTCGTTCGCTGAGTCGCTCTCAGTTGTTGTTGTCAAGCTGAAATAACTGGACGGGCTACTTGCATCAAGTGCAGCCGGACGAGAATCAAAATGGAGCGTAGTTTGTTGCCAACCGCGAGCTTTTGTGCCGGCTGACGACTAAAAGCTGGCATTGTTGCCACCACCGCCGCCGCCGCCGCCCGACGAGATGACCGGCTTGCTAGTCAACCGCCCGACCGCCCGACCGACCGGCCGTAATGAACAGTGTTCCAGCGAAGTTGCATAGACCTGCAATGTGGCTCGCGTGGTAAGCACTGTTGACAACGAGCATTGGCAACGTCCGTTCGGCTGCCCAACCCAGGTAGCTTGCCAGCGATCACTACAGCCAATCGCAGCGCCGCCAGCCGCTCTGACTTCCAGTCAGTCAGCCATCCAGCTGCCAGCTTTGACGATGCACTGACCGACCCTGGCCCGAGCTGAGCCGTCGACCGACCGACCGACCGACCGTCGGTGGAAGAAGGGAGGAATTGTGCGATGCCTGTTCATGACCATTTCTAACGTCATCTACAGCAGCAGCAGCTGACGAATATCAGCTCGAAACTCGAGTTTTTTTTCAGGATTTTCGGCATCCTCGCTCATGGAAGCGAACTTTTGTTCGACGACTTCGATCTTCGAAAATCTTCGGTTCGAGCTCAATCCGAGGAGATAGACTTCTCTGTTGTGAATTTCTCATTTTTTTTTGGGCAAAAGTCTCGCTGAATGGGCACTGTTTTGTTTGTGTCGAGAAATCGCTGATGTTTTGACATAGACGAAGCTCTGCCCACGCCCTGTTCACGTTAATGATTGGATTGCTGCGGGCTAAGCTTTGAAATAATGAGATCTTGAGTGTCGAGCCTTGGCTTGACAAAGTAAGCGGGAACAGGAAGGAGCCTTGCGTTGACATCGATTCGACAAAAAGAATCAGAG
Source organism: Neoseiulus cucumeris (assembly GCA_021527715.1). Taxonomy (NCBI): domain Eukaryota; kingdom Metazoa; phylum Arthropoda; class Arachnida; order Mesostigmata; family Phytoseiidae; genus Neoseiulus; species Neoseiulus cucumeris. Next base: position 431,072 of record JAJSRV010000074.1, on the reverse strand, counting down.
ACAAACCAAGGCGAATTCACAACGAGAAGTCTCCCTTAATCAATATCGGTGCGTTCCTGCGAGAAACAATTGAAGGAACGGCGCCTCGAAACGGTTGCTCACCAGGAACGGCACAAAACCAGGTCGTGGAAACTTCTGTCGTTTCGTGATAACTGATCACTTGACAATCTGAGTCCGCGCTCAGAAAACTCCGGCAGCCAGGAAGTGAAGCGTTCCGTCTGTGAAGTCAGCCAAACAGAAACATTTCCATCGCAAACGACAAAAATTCAAGTTGATACTTGCTTCCTCACTCGAAGAAAAAAGAAGACTTCTTTAGCTTCCTCTATATTTCTTTTCCTACACTGATTCGGTTCACGTCTGGTGGACTTCTGGAACGACAAAGAGGTAAACAACAGTGGACCTCCTAAACAGACGAACTTCCCGCCATTCAAGCGTCAACTCACGCTCTGCGAAAGTTAAAAGTGGATCGTCTCCTTCTCATTGAAAACAGGAAATTCTCACGATTGCTGTGATTTCGTTTCCCTGTTCTAATGAAATCACTCTCTTTAATCCCCCTCCGACTCGAACGGTCTATTTCAGACCCTGGGCTCCAAAGGTCGCTCATCTTCAGCAGGCCAACTTGTTCCATCATGAATTCCCTCGATCGTCCCCGACTTCTGGTGGCCCGAGTCCTTTCTTGTTTTCCACAGCGAGTGGCGCCGCTGCTGCAGCAGCAATTCTTCGTCCGTTGAACTGAGCTGGGCCGAGCCACATCGTGTTGGAGAAGAGCTCCGGCTCGGACCCGAGGGAGAGATTCCGTGGAAGTTGAATATTTTTCCCGAAAGCAACTGGCGCGTTGTGGCGGCAGCCATCGATGGAAGTGTTTCCTTTATTTTTTTGAGTTTGGCCGCCGTCGTCCTCGCAGCTCGGGGTTCTCCGAAAAGTCCGAGCTCCAGCTCGAAGCTGACGGACGAATTCGATTCCTCTCTCGTGCCTTGCATATTCATCCCGTGGAGCTCTTTTTCTTCTCGCGAGACCCCTGCTATCCGATCCGGATCGGATTGACGACTTCCTTCTCGCGAGATTCAGGTGCGTATCAGAGAGATGCAGAGTAAGGAGCCGTCATGCCATGTATACACTCGAGCGAGATGATCCTGAACAACACAGAACGCCGAACAGAAAGAATATTCTATCCTACACGGTAAGAGTGTCAAAACCCGAAGAAAGAGGTTAAGTATATTCACAGTCGTCGCGTTCCCCGGCTTCGCTGCGATGATTTATAAAGAAAGAGAAAAGGGAAGAAAAAAAATCATCCGATGAGCGGCCTCAGTCGGCTTCGTCCGATGAACAGCTGAGATTTCAGTCGAAGCCCAAAACTGGTTTTTCTGACGGACGTCGGTCGGGGCATCCTCTTGAGCCGAAAGAGGCAAAAGAACGAAGAGCGCGAGGCCACCAGCGTGATTCGCTAACATTTTAACGTTGTCTTGTTGTTTTCATTAAAAGCGAAATTCGTTCTCGGACCGGCCGATGTTGATTCGTATCGTGATGCGCCGTTTTCGCTTGAGCGACGATATGTCTTTGAGTTATTATTGTAAGTTACGGGAAGAACAAAGCCGGCCGAGGGAAGCTATCAGCGAGCTGTGTTTCTAATTTCAATTGCGTGTCCTTCGATGATTCAAAAAACTCACGCACTGCTCGAAACACTGCCGAAGGCTGCATTACAGTGTAACAAGTCAGGCGACATATTTCATAGAGCCCCTTGAACCGCAATAATAACCCAAAGCATACATCCTCACGACCGGTCGCTTTGTTCCTTTTATGAAAAGCTAAAAACCAAAGAACCAACATGAAGATTGGTTTTCATGCGACTTGAGCAACTTTGCTGGAATCGGGTGTGAACAGTTTCTGTTTCTAGACAGGTACCTTGTTTCTGTTGTCCGCAACATTGCTGTTTCAGGTGGAAGCGCAGAATATTTCGCTGTAAACATATGTTTCTGGTCCGTCCGTCGCCGTCGAGATAACGCTTCTGCCGACTCAGCACCAACTTGCAACAAAATAGGTTTGCCGTCGGAGTCTGTTTCTTCTCGAGCCGGGCCGAACGATTGTCATAACGAGTCACTAAGGTCCAAGACCGTCGGTTCTCAGGAACGAGCTGGAAACCTTCATCCTGATGGAGAATGTTCGCGAATCCTTCTACTTTCATCGAATGGAGGAAGCGAGTTTCTGTCATTGGACCGTTAGTCGTTCTTGTGTTTCAAGTTTCTAGACGGGAATCAATGGCGACAACAGATTGTTTCCGCGTAGATCTAGCTTGCTTACCACCGATGGCTTAGAGTGACGTCGACAATCGTGCCATAGGTGATCACCCATACAAGTCGCCGCAGCTTAACATCTTGAAACTACGTGTACTATTCGTCGGAGATCGAGCTCGCAGCCACAGTCGACGCTGGCACACGATAAATCCACGACATGGCACTTGTTGTTGTCGACGACCGTGCTGCTGCGGCGGCGGCGGCGGCGGCGGCGGCTCTTTCGTTAAATGATCCCTTTTCAGATATACGACTTGCTTCTCTGGATTGCTCGAGTCAAGGCTACGGCGGCGGCCGGCGCCGATGCGTTGCGAATTTCGCTCGGCAAAATACGAAACAAAGAGCTTCTAAGATGCAGTCGGCGGAAACTAATGGAAAAATCTCTGAGATTCTGCCGCTGCGCGATCGCGGTCTCCAAGAGCTGACCTTGGAAGTGGCCGATGCGCACTACAAACACTTGAGGCTATAAACAACGGATTGATTCCGAATGAACTGATTTCGTGCGGCCACGGCTTCTAAAATTACCGTCGATCGCTGAAACCGGTGAACAGAAAACTTCTCAGGTCAATGAATCCTGTTCGCATTCATTGACCTTGATCGAACGTAAACAAGCGCTGCACGGAATCTCGGATTTTTCCTGTGTCGTTTGGAACTTTCTCTTTCTGATCTCAGCACGCGAACCCAGAAATGGGAATGAAATCCACACGCGAGACAAAGCCGGCGTCGATCCAGGAGGAACAACGACTTTCCGGGGATTGGTGTGGCTATTCTCTACTTTGAACTCTCGCTAGTAAAGTGATTATCTGTCTCGACAAGGGATCCATCTCAAAAACAGGCTCATTGTTCGAAGTGTGACTAAATTTAGCTCCAAGGTGCGAACTTTCCCGAATGAGAAACTGGACAACTCAGAAGATTGTCGGGAGCGTTGAAGAACTTCCAGAAGATCGAAAGTGGTGTTCGAGTCCTGTGGCCACTCAGAATGAGTCGGCGAACTGGACTACCGCTACGGTTCGCGCTAGAGAATGCCCAGAATAGACCTCGACGCCCTGTGCTGATTCTAGCCAACAACTGGGCCTCCTGGAGTTGAACGCGACATTGGCCTATAGCCGTCTCTAATGATTGTGATGCTTCGAACTCGAGATTCCTGCTCCGGTTTAGGGAGACATTTCCTTTCTTTTGTCGTCGTGGGTCATCGCTCGCAAGTTACAAATGCTCAACCTGAACGTATATCAAAGCTGTGCGGTTCTGTCACTGCGAGCGTACAATGTTTTGTCCCCCGCAATCATTCGCTTGAACGTGGGCGTCGATCGCTTCACAAACCACGTCCCGGACAAGCACAAATCGCTGTACGGAAACGCAAGACTCGCGCTCGTCTCGAGGGAACACTTTCTGCGAATCTCCAATCTCTGCTCATCGACACATTCTCTAGAACTGTTTGACGATTTCCATCCCGACACTTCGGGTGTCGACCTCGCGGATCGGGTCGAAGTTTTTTTTGAATTGCGGCGAATGGCATCTGACAGCGTACGCGCAAAATTCCGTTCAGCTTATCATGTTTCAAGGGAGCCGAAGGACGCAGCTGATCCTGACGTCACCACTTTCACGAATGGAGGATTCTGCCACTTGTGCTCGAGTCAGTCAGGAAAATAATAATCAGTGAATGAGTGAGTCTGTCCGAGGCGTTCGAAGGTATTCTTCACGGCGGCACAGAACACATGATCGGTGGACGTCAACCGTGAACAGTTCATCATTGACAGCCTATCGTGCGTCCGGAGATTCGAACGTTTGTTGTTTGTTGAAACGCTCGAGAGTAAAAAAACTGACCGATGAGTTGGGTGTGCGTCCGGCTGTCGCTCGGCAGTTCGCCATGTCGAGTATCGTAAATACATATTCCTACAGCTGGATCTAGCTGAGTTGATCCAATGATTCTCACGGATCCGCGTGTTTCCTGAGGCCCTTCTCACTCGATCGAGTTGAACATAAAACACGAAAAGACAACATAAATCAATTAATCCGCCTACCAACCCTAAATGGGCTTCTCCGCCGCGCCGCTCGAGAGCATGAATCCTCCACGGAGACACTCGAGTCATCCGCGCATCCTCGAAATCGTTTTATCTTTGTTCGTGCGCTTCGATTAGAGCTTCGTCCAGGACTCGGGTCGGTCCCCGAGTTTGTCTCTGTGACATCTTTCACTTTTTCTGTTTCCATAGTTCGAACTACCGAGCTCGGCGTCTCGCTTTCTGTTTCAGATTGTGGACGCAGCGAGTGAACTCAAAAATCCGTGGGTGGCTGATTCGGTCTGTCTGACGGACGGACGGACGGATTATCATTTCGTCGGTTCCGCCAGTTCGGCGTATTAAGGAGACACTGAAAGAAGCCAAAGTTGACGCTTGGTCAGCCGACCGTACGATGCGGGAGAATTTCACTTTTGTTTTTCTCTTTGAGCTACAACGCTGAAAGGAAACGCTTCCTCTGTTTCACAGAAAATGTGTTTTTCACCGTCCCGTGAGAGCAAAGGCGAACAGCTTCGCGTTTCAGGACACTTGTCGGTAGCCGGCCTAGACGAGGTTTGTATTGTAGTTATTCAGATGGAGAGGCCTCTCTACTGACGAACGATGGGGGCAGTAGTCTCTGTGGTGTATTGTCAAGCGACGACCTTCGTTCTCGAGTCCACCACCCTCGCTTCTCGTCGGAATACCTGGCGCTCCGAACCAATGGGGTTTGGGCTTTAAAGAGAAGCGTCGAGCCCCAGCCTCACTCTGTCTCGATACCCCCTAGCTCGCTCGCTTGGCTAACTGCTCCCTCTCGGTGACTGACTGACTATAACTTCTCGAGGCCTCTTCTCTTCTCGGAGCTAAAAACCCACAGTCATCTGTTGTGAAGTTTCGTCAGCTGGGAAGGAATTCTGCCGTCGAGTAGAAATGCCTTGTTTATGTTTAGGTTTTTGTCACTAGACTTGTTTTTCCGTCGACTTTTTTTTTCGAGCTTGACTCCCTGCTCGCTCAGGGGTTCTCTGTGAACTGGAAGATGCCAGACGGAACGTGTCATCAAATTCGTGTCGGGTCGAAAGGTTCCAGCGCATCTAGAAAAGATGATACGATATTTTGAGAAAAAAAAAGAAAAGAGAAGTAGTATGGAAGAGGTCTTCGCCGAATTTCATTGACATTGTAATAAGTGGAGCGCGGAATTTCTCGTTTCTGTCATTCTCTCTCTCTCTCTCTCTCTTTGGTGATTTGGCGAAGGAGGCGAAAAAGTGAAGAACAGAGTTCGAGGAGCTCGTTTCGACCCGAAGAAGGACAATCATTCCAGGAATGGGACAGTCATCTTGATTCCAACCGCTCATAAGTTATCATGATCTCTCTGAGGGTCAGCTTTGGTATGTTTTCCATAATCTATCTTTTGCACATGCGTACGTTGAGGGACCGGGCAAAGCTGTGCTTTCTGGATCTCAGATGATCTTCCAAAATCATGAACATTTATTCATAGATATGAGAAACGAAGATATTCAAGATGCTGATCCGAAAGTCGGGATCTTCGACAATGCTCCCAATGAGTTTTTCATAATTTCTGAGAGAAATGGACTTTGCAGAGTTTTCTTCCGACTCGGAAACCGGACCATCAGGTGGATGAAATACGAGGAGATTATGCCTCGTCACCTTGCCTAGACCTGGGCCCGGATCGGTACGCGCATCATGCAGCAGCGGCGGCGGCGGCGGCAGCTAAGTCAGTCAGTGAGTCAAAGCGACCGGCTGAACGGCCGGCCAGCTGAGCGTCTTCGGCTGAGCAGAATATGGAAGAAGTCGGCCATCAAAGCTTTTCTCTCCGCTTCCACCAGCTGGTGGGGCCCCATCATGAAACGACCGACGCGACGCACCGAGCGGCGACGACCGGCTCTACCGAACAGCTAAGCGACTGACAACCGGTTCTGGTGCTCTTTGTGCCTCGCTGTGGGGATCGTCGTCGTCGTCGTCGACGATGACGACGACGACAACAACAACAGCAGCAGCAGCAGCGACGACGACCACATCAGCGGCAACAACAACAACAACGAGCAGGATGATGACTCCGCTTCATTTGGATAACAACAACAACAACATCATCACATGATTGTGACTTTGATTTAGGCTCGAGTTTCGGGTTTGGTCGAGTTCGAAGAATTCGATTGGTCGAGCAGCTATGATAGCTTGACGATGATGACGAAGAGAATTTTCATCTCTCGCTTTCGGGAACCCAACTCAACAACCTGATCCGGGAGAGCAGCCAAAACTGAAGAGAGTCCACTCCACGGAAGAAAGTGCCACAGCGCACTTTTTCGAATCGGCCGCCCTTGGATGGCGGCAAATCCAAACGTGAAAGTCCAAATAAATAGAAAGCAGACGATCCTCCGCGACAGAATATCAGCTTTTCGTGGATTTCGTTAGTGTTACCCTTCGATTGCTGTCACAAGAAGCTCAACATGGATGACATCGTTGAACCGTCGGTCCGCTCATTCGATATGAGCAAGTTATTACGTTTCCTCGAAAGTGATTCCATGCGTGCGATAAGTCAAGGTTTAACTCTTAAAGCTTTCAAGATCAACTGTTATTTGGAAGAGACTTATTGTTTCACTCCCTTTACAACTGAGGGAACGTCATGTTTGGCTGCTATCCTGACCGCACTCGTCAAGAAAGACTTCGAAGTTCTTCGTCTCTGCGTTTGGACCTTGGCAACCTTCAAGACGACGCTGCTCGAAGATGCGGATGGTGAACCTTGCTCTTTCGTGCAGAAGCTCGGTGATCGAGCTCAAATCAGTCCTTCGGACGTCAAGACCTATGAAACGGATCCAGCTTTAGAGGAATGGGCCATGAAGGCCTCCATCGATCCTGGATTCGAGGTCTTTACCTTCGCCCTCGCCATGTTTGTCCTTGGATTTCCGAAACGAAAACCGATCTCAAGAGGGAATCTACTGCGTAACGGAAAGTGGAAACACTCTCTGGCGTCTATAAGTTCGTTTAAACGACCGCTCCCGAGAAAAATCAAAATAAACTTCCTCACGGAGTGCTTGTTGACCGACAGTTTGAAGAAATAAGCCTGTGGAGCGTGTTTATTCCTCGAAGGGACGGTTATGGGACGAAAACTTCGGGAGCCGATGGTTTTCGGGATCGTGAGACCGCTTTGCGATAACCACACTCTAGCACGTCAACGATTTCAAGAATTCAAAAAACTCTATCCTGAGGCTTTCTTCAAGGAATCCCGCTTTTCAGAGCTCCCTTGCGTCTCCGAGGGAATGAAGCTGCTCGAGCGTCTGGAGAAGGTGATGGCCGAAGCGAAAAAGGCCAATGCCGAACTTCAACCATTGATGATTCGATCCATCGACCGAGGATATCTACCTTTCGTCGGTGATCGACAGATGAAGTTGTTCCAGGCGTATTTGTTCTTTTGTATTTGCAATCGGAAAGGACGGCGAGGACGAGAAAACTGGCAAGCGTACCTCCAAGCCGGCGAGAATAGACCGGGCCTGCCTCATCTGGGATTGTATGAAAGTTGGGTTTCGTCCCTGAGAGTTCAATAAACTCGAATCATGAAAGCTCTTTTCTTTTTCGCGTAGTGTTCTTGTTCTCGATCGATGGGAAACGATTCACGATTTCAGGAAAACCATTCCAAGAAGTCTTCGCAAGTTCTGCAAGCTTCGATGCGACAACTGTCGGGGTTCGTGATAGGACGAAGAATTTCAGCAAGAGAGAGAGAGAGAGAGGGGGGGACGTTCCGTTGATGTCATTTTCAAGCTCAGTGGATGGGTGGATCTAGTTTCCTGTCGATATCTTCGAAAGGAGTCAAGTTGTCAGAGGTGGAAGCAAGCCGACATCGCTCACAGAGCGATCGCAGTCGGTTTTTTTTTGCTGCTTTGTTGTTTACCATTCTGTTTCGCCTCTCGTGGCCAGCGTCTACCAAGCGTCGGTTGTTTCGCCGGCCGGTGTGGCGTACGTGAGCTCGTAGACAACGATTCCGCTACGCTTTCTCTCCACAAGTGTCCGTCAGTCCGTTTGCTTGATGGCCCAAAGCAAGCGATGTTCCAATGGAAAGGACAGCGCTTTTTTGGAAAACAGCAGAATGGACATCAACAACAAAGCTGATGCTGCAACAACAACAACAACAACGGTTCGACTGACAACGAGCGGCATCAACATCAACTTCACAACTTGAACTAGCTGCATGGAAAGCTGAATAGAACAAACCAATGCTACTAACTAGGCGGCTTCGTAACTAACGGATGGGGGAAGCGAGCGGACATCGGTGTTCTGAGCTATGGTCGGACGGCGTCACATTGACAACAGACAAAGAGCCATTTGTGCGGTGGAAGCGGCGGCCACCGCCTCTATCGTCCTCGTTAGTGGGGTTTATGCAGGAAGAGTTCTTTTTTTTTCTTTCGGCTTGCGCTAGAAACGCTGCTCCGTCGCTTGTGTGGAAACCCGTTCCGACGATCGGGGGAGCTGGAGTTCGAATCGGTTCGTTCAACCGGGTGCTTGACGAAGCACCTTCTGGATTTTTGAAAACACGACGCGGACGACACGGCAAGTTCACGAATCTTCACTCAAACTCTAGTGATATTGTCCTCTGCGCCCCCTCCCCCCCCCCTTCCCTCCCCCCATATCCAATTCGCAAATGGATTCACCGGAGAAAGTTGGATGAATCATCTCATGAGTTTCTTAGACAATGTCAAAAATTTTCAGAAACCGAGAAAGCACGCAAACTCGCGACGACTTCGTTTCAGAAAGTGATTTTGGCGATGTCTCAAACTTCGAAAGAGAATTTTTGTCGACTTTGTGCAATTAATTATTGATCCCGAAGAGTTCCATCCCCTAGGAAAAAGATTTCCAGTTCAGGAACGATGATTCTCTGAAATCTCGCTCTCAAGACCAGAATCTTCCTATTCTGGGACGACATACATGATCGTCGACTCGAAGCCGTGCACAGCACACGCGATTCGGTGGAGTTGAGACGCCATTAGGGCTCGAGCCAACTGGAACGGATATCCCGTACCCTTTAAAAATGCGAATTGGCGATCGCAGCAGAAGGTTTCCTCGAGCGCTCTCGAATCGCTCGTCTCGAGAAAGTTCCTGCCTGGCTGTTCGAACATCGTCGAGCAGCAGCAGCCTCTTCATGGCTGCTCGGCTCGTCCGCTGCTTAGCTGGCATCTATCGAGACTGCGGGTCTCGAGACGAGAGCGAGCTGTGACGCGTCGCCTGCTAGCTCTTGATCGTAGTTTGGTAGTTTCATCTCACATAGAAGACATACATAGTTCGGAAGCAACAAAGAACACGCAGAGGCCATCTTCAGAAGAGAAAATTCACATAAACATCACTGGAATTAGCGACTATTGCTAAGCACTGACGGACCAGAATATCATGATCACACGTTGCTGAAATGCAGTCATGGAACGATCACACCCGACTCTCAAAGGCCGCCGAAACCTTCAAATGCTGTCGTTCAGTGGAAAGCAGAACGAAAGCAGAATTTCAATCTTCGCACGGAACTCTGCACCAGAAAACTAATAGCTCGTGTGATTCAAACAGAAAAGAAAAACGAATAACGAAACACTGAGAGAGTGATCATCATCAAGATGCTATTCGGCAGCGGCGAAACGGTTGTGTTCGAGCGCAGGTCCCAGTGAGACAGTGAGAAAGCTCACTGAGACGTGAACGCGAACACGTCTATCGAACGATATTGTTTGCTTTCGAGGAAACCTTCCTTCCTATTGAAACTCTCGTGCACAGTTGTTCTTTCGGACGGTTTTGGTCGTTGTCATCAAGCGAGCAGGCGACCAACTGTCTTTGTGTTTCTGATTAGAAGGTGCCCTTCTGGTTCTTAGAACTCATGTAATAAGAACAACGGTCCGACTTCTGATCTCGGCGATCTCGCTGTAATTCTCTCTCTCTCTCTCACTCAGTCAGATGCAGAAAGATCAACCGTTCGCTTGTCTCGGATCCGCAGACGTCCTGGAGCCTGACCAGGATCCTGGTGAACCGTTCCTCCCGGTCCTCCCGACGGTTTCGGCTCGGGTTCCTTCAAGAGAAGATTCCGGAATCTTCCGAAAAGCCGTAATTAACTCGGTTGTTGGGATGGTTATAATTTCATTTTCCTTGACGGTCCACTTGGATGCCTGACGATCGGTCGATGGCTGCATTGCGTCGATCGATGCAGAACCCACCGACGCGAAAACGCATCCCTCATGCGAGGCTCAGTTAGTTCCCATCCGTTTCGCTGCTCAACTGGAATCGCATTTCAGAAAACTCATATTCCACGTTAATAATAGGGACTGACGGTTGCCGCTCCGATGAGGGAAACATTCAGTCCAGAAGTCTTCACTTTGAATGATTCGGAAGCAGCCGCTGCGAGTAAAAGATTTGATGCATCCAACAAAATCTACAGCGCAGGCGTTTCGTTGGTTTGGCTTGATGCGTGCGTGTTTGATTCGTTGCTACTTTTGCGGCAGCCACGCAGGATCGGACGATCGACCGGACTGACAGACTTTCAGAGGCAAGCGCTTGAATCGGCCTTCAGTCGATGCTCCACCACCACCACCACCACGCACCGCCCGTTGCTCTGGCTTGGTCGGCTGGCTGACTCGTTGGATGGTAGTTCCCGGCTCGTCGGGCCATTCCCTGTCCGTCTTCAACATCTCCTCCCAGTTTCCTCTTCCCAGAGCTTTTCCGTATTTTCTGCAACGGCGATGGCGGCTGCTTCTACCGCCCATCGGAACGTTCCTTAACTCGTCAGTCAGTCAGTCGGACGATCCGACCAACCGACGTGGTCATTCAGTCGGTATGCTTGAATCACATCACTGTTTCCTTGGCAAGACAAGAAACGAAAGGAACGCACATGGTTGTTGTTGTCGGTGGATATTCTCCTTCCTTGAAGTCGTTGGGAGAGTCTCCGTTGATCAGGTTGCAGGAAGATCGATCCTGAGTTGGTCGCGAATCCTGAAAGACCGTTTTCTCGTGGTCGAATCTTCCAATGGTTGAAGATGAGCTCCGACGAGAGACCTCGAACCTCTGCAGTTAGTTCAAGAAGGACGAATAAGCGAGGTTTCCACACAAGTTGGGATCGGAATCTTCGTTTTCAGAGAAACATTGGTGAACTCTTTTCTCTTTTCACATCTACACGTTGAGGTGTTCGTGGTGAAAGCTATTGTCGTTCGTGAGGAGGCGCCCGATCTTAAAATCTATCCAAGCCTTCAAGTTGCAATGTCCAACCCCAAATTACTCCTCGGTCCGGTAGATTCGAAGCTACCACTATTCTCGATGTAGAAGCGCAGACGCCACATCACGCAACGCAAGTTACCCCGATCCTTTGCGGACGTTGACTCACACGCGGCATCATCGGCGCGGCGGCCGCTATAGCTTCAACAGCAGCAGCAGCGGGCTGCAAGAGTGCAAAGCGAAACAAAAAGCCCATGGTTTGTCTTCGGTTCTACCGTCAGAACCATTTCCACGAGCGAGCGAGCGAGCGAAGATTGGGAGCCGTGGGTCGTCGTTGTCGACAATACAGAAATGAGGAGTTGGCGCTTCTTCATCAAGGAACTACGACCGCCGGGTGTCCGCTCGTGGAACAATGCTGATTCTCTTCAACCGTCCGACTGCTGCAGAATAACAGACAGCGCCAAACGACATTCCGAGCGAGCGAGCGAGCGACCGATGGACGAGCAACCTCCAAGTCTTCTCTCCGACGAGGACACGTTCAGACGTTGCGCCACCATTGAAAAATGTCCTGCCTAGAATTTGTCTCGTGTTCGGTGCGACGACTTCATACAATCAACATAAACTTGACGAAGCCAAGCCATTTCAGTGTTTTTCGTTCGTTTCTTCCAAAGAGCCTTCTTCTCTTCTAGACCCTGACCACCCCACCCGCTGCATCGACTGGCAGCGTTTCGACTTTTACCGTGGGTGCTACCGCTGCCGTTCACGTTCGGCTTGTTGACGGAAAAGTTCAGGGAAGCTCGCTGAACGAAATCGACAATGATCAAAATAGATAGATAGATAGATAAACTCTTTTTTTTTTTTTTTTTTTTTTTTTTGCGTCTCCGCATCCCTTCTCGTTACGCCCGTGTGTGTGCGGGAACCTGAGTGTTTGAAAAGTATTATCCTTCAGACGTATAACAATGGAACAACGATATTTGGAAATCATACACCGGGCTCAGTTGTTCGACTTTCACATTATCATCTTCGACATCGTGATTGTCATCATCGCCGTTTCCATCATTATCCCGAGTCAAGGGGGATCACAGCTGTAAGTGTCGGGTAAAGACACTTTTGACGAACACTTGTTGATTGCTTCCAACTTGGAGCCGTCTCGTTTTCCGTTCTTTTCTGAGAGATACCAGGCTGACGACATTAGACGAAAACATTCGAAAATCGACAGTATCTTTTGACGGCCAACTCGCTTCCGTACAAGGCCTCACTCGACTGACTTCGTTGGGAAAAACGATTCTCGCTGTGATCACTCGTTGTTCCTTCCATAGTTTCATTCTAGTTACTTTCTTCCCCGGTACACCGAGGAAGAGAACAGCGATTGTGAACGAGTTCCCCGCTGGTTCGTGCGGCAAGAGGCTTGCATTCATTTCTGGTTGGAGGCGTGGCTCGCATGATAGCGTCAAGAAAATCCAATTTTTTTCCTCTTCTCGGTGGATTGACGCTTGGCGCAACGAATTTCTTTTCCAGGCGTGCGTTCTCGGATATCCCGAAAGGTGAACACGTCGACGCGGACGCGTGTTTGACTTCACTCCAGGTGACGAGAACGTGCCGCCGTCCCGGGAAGATCAGATCGATACAAGATACTGAAATCTCGTGTCCTTCGATCCGAGCATTTCGAGAATTGTTTCAGATCAATCAGTCGACTGATTGATGGAATTCGGGAAAGCGCAACGGGGAAGTCGACAACGATTGAAGCAAATCCCTCCGACGCGGACTGAATGGAAAAAAAAGAATTATAACTCCCGCGAAAGCCGTCAGGAACCGAATCGAAGGCAGACAATAGCGGCGACGGTGTCATGATATGATATTTTTTTCCATTTAGCAAATGACAAGAGTGAAAACTGTCGTTAGTCGAAAATGGCGGCGCAGCACCATCCGTGCGGCAGGCAGTGCACCGCAGAGCCGCGAACGCTATTTTTCCGCAGAGCCAAGCGTAACGCCACCGTCGTCGTCGTTCAACATGCCGCCGTCCGCCGCATGACCGTCGACATCCTGGACCGGGCTCTGGTAAAAGCAGCGGCGTCAACGCTCGCTTCTGCATCCTTGTGTTACCATTGTATCTTCTGAAGGCCCATCGTTGACCCACAAACTACGGCTCTATGATCACTTCCCAGCTTAACTAATGCCGCTATCTTTTGAACACACCTTATTTGAATATCGTGTCTCAACATCTGACACCACCTGTCTGTGAGTTCAACCTGCACGACGTCGACAGCTCACCTACGTTCACCGTCTGCGTGAGTTCGCGGCAGGGTTCCAAAGGCAAGCCGGTCCGTCGAATCCAAGTTGATGCGAAGTTGTCGATTCATTTGAAACAGGAAGCACTTAGTTGATCATCGATCCTTCATCTTCATCCAGAATTTCTTCCATAAAATATCAGATTCCATTTTGTTTTTGTTCTTCTGGCAGATTATATCTTTGATTCACAGAAGCATCTCTCTTCAAATCAGAAAAACATTAACGGTCAGCACGAGTCGTCTTCAATGCCGCATCGATCTCGGATACTTCCGTTCGGTACGTTTCAATTGAGACGCCCCTAAATCAAATTCTCAAAGGATTTCTCGAGGCCTGGTTTCTCAACCAATCAGTGAAGCTACCAGAATACCTAAATCCTACAAACTCCCGAAGGATCTACTTCTTCCGCTTAGAACCCTAAACCTAAGCCTACCCTCAATCTACTAGGAATTATAGAATAATCTACGGAACAGTATCGCAACGAATCCGAATGGTCAACAGGAAACAGTGCAAGTCTTTCTCGCGAGCATCGAGTTTCGATGTTTTTCATCGAACGCTGGCGTACGTGAACACAAAGCGTGTAGGAAAGTTTCGCTATAGCTGTCCTCGGAGGCGTACTCGAATTTCACCGACTTTTCAGTCGTCCGTTCGGGGCTCTGCGTGAGAATTTTCACGCAACACTATTTCCTGCATCTGGACAAGTCCTTGGACGACATCTTTCTCTCGATCTCTCGATGCGGGATCAACCTTATCGGTTCCGATAATCTTCTTCCAAAGACTCGGCGATACGGAAGTTCATCAACTCACATCAGGGCTTGGAAAGTTTCCCGAAGGTATTTAGCTCCAGAATCAGAACCCGGCGAGCATTGAGATCGTTTGAAGCCGGAGTTTTAGGAAGTCTCGCGTTGGCGGTTCCAAAAACGAACAAAAGACGACTCAATCAATCGGACCATGAACTTCATGAGTCTGAGCTTCCAGACAGCGCTGCTAATTGTTGTGGTCGTTGACTTTTTTTCTTCTCTCGAATTTAACGCCCTCATGAATGGGGAAGCGATGCTCATCTGAAAGAACTTCGAAGTCATCACGACTCTGTGAGACGGATACAATGGCGGAACGAAACAACGCCAAAACGTGGACAGCGATGAATGGCGTCGCTTCCGCAAGTGTCGGGACGAAGTTCAAAACTTCGAACACTTGGAATGCCTCCCAGCTTGTCAAGCTTCTATCGAGAATCTGATGCTCACTCAGTCAGTCAGTCAGCTGTTGGAACTTCCTCAGCGAAGCTCCATGAAACGTCCGCCGCCGCCGTCAGAAAACCGAGGAAATTTCCGACGCGTGTCGTCATGTTTCGAGTGTCAGGCTCAGTCTTTTGATGAGAATCTTCTCTCCTTGGCCAAATCAGAGTCGGAGAGAACCATTCCGCACCGTTTCCGTGTCAACTGCCCGCTCCGCATGGATCGCGACCTGTCACTTCATTTCGATAGGTGAGCGAAGCAGTCCGATTAAAGCCAACACTTGAAAATAAGATAGTTGTCAAAGAACACCGCTTTTGCCACCGACAGCACTTACGACGATAACGATCCGTCACGTACTTTGAAGCATATCAGCAAGAAGTGACTGTCGAACAATATGCTATCTCTTGCAAGCAGAAGCAAGGAGCTCAAAACCCTTGATTGTCTGCTTCCAACATTGAAACGCTGAAAAAAAATACGTTTTACACATGGGGATCGGCTCCTCGTGGTTCGGAACTTCTTATTGGTAATCTGTTGACAAGCTGCTTGAAGCAGTGGTTTGGCAAATAGTTGAGCTTAATGTCTCGTCAAACATTTCGGGGCACTGGTTCCACGGACATTTCGTATCGTGGTCCGGTGACATGGGGCGAGAGTCGATGTGGATATTGGGGAAGCGGAATTCGCTGCAGCTGATCGAATGGTGCAAGGTTGCCAGGTGTAGTCAGAGAAAAACTTTGGCTTGTCATGCTTGATCGGTGATGTTTGCCTTCGGTACGACAAGGAAACCTCGGGCTCGATGCACGCCGATGCCTATGAAAACATAGATTGCTCCATTAAGCCAAAAGATTCCGTGATATTCGCCATCACGCAGCAACACGTACGCTGTCACGCTTCGCGCGTTCTATGCAGAGTATTCGACATTGTTGGCAGTCGGGCTGGGTAGAAGCAAAAGGAGGAAGGGGAAGGGGTTGACAGACAGGCCGGGCCCGCAACCAACCGGCCGGCCGGCGAACAAACAGTCAAACATGAGTCGGGTGGGTTCAGAAGCTCTGCCTTGTGATCGAATTTGCATTCTGTTTGTCGACAACAACACGACTTTGACTTTGATGTTTTGGAAAGACGCACGACCACCGCATAAACGAAGCGAGCAGAACTCGTTCAAGTCGATTAGGGTTTGGTTCCGCTCAAAGTTCGAAACGCGAGCTGAGAGACGAAGTTCGAGGGTAGTCCACGGGGTACAGACCTGAACCGTCGACGTCGAGTTGATCGAGAGATCCCATGAATCCGAAGACGGCTCGAGGTGAAGATAACTCGCGTTTTCTCAGTCGACCGACGAATCCTTGAGTCTTCAAACACGATCTCATTATGCACGCTCGGCGAAAGTTACACGGGTCAACGCGAGGGATCAGGGAACCAGAAAATGAATTCACATATTGACTATCCAGAAAAGTACTTCCACAAAGGTCTGTTCCCGTACACTGTAATCGTTATTTTGTAACTTTCGACGGCCTAAGACCACGAGGTTCCAGCCATGGTTTTGAGTTAAAGGTCTTCTGTGAGAACTCCTGCTTCTCTCGTTCCTCAAATTCTTTAGGGTTTTTCAATCGAGTTCCTATGCTGCAGAAAATATCTCTTAGACGTCGCGTATCTTCTCTCTTGAGCTACCGCGATTAAGGTCCGATTCGGAACTTCTTTGCTCGGTCAAACGGCTGTGACCCTTTTCATATCGTACCGAGATTGTCACGTAACGTGATACGTGGCGAAGCTCCTTGAAAATAGTGTCTCAGGTGTCCTTTGCAGTTCGGTTCGTCTGGCAGACGTCTGTCCATCGTTTATCCGTCAGCTTCGGCGGTAAACAGGAAACAGCTGGCTGATATTTCGGGACTTTGTCTGCTTGCCATCGTCAAAAAGCTTAGATTTCCATTCAGTAAACGAATCAAGCGGTGAATTGATAATTCCCATGGACAGTGACTGTGCTGGTAGTTCACTAATCGATCCCGTCACCGATAACAGATAACTAGCTTGAAGTCTCGTCGCTGATCGCGGCTTTCCTGACAAGCAGCTCGCATTCCTTTGGGAACTCTCGCAAAGTTTCGAACAAGTGTGACCCGTCACCTCTGTTGAACTTGTTCTCCATGAGTCAATGAAGGGTGGAAAAGTTTTAGAACGTTTCCAGCTGCTCGACGAGAACGTTACGCTCGTTGACGTCACCTGCACCAGATCGCTACTCACTTGCGGGCTCGAAAATAAACACTGTAGCACGGTTCGTTCGTGAGTTCACGACAAGCGGCAAACGCGACTTCTCGCACGATTTGCCGTGGAAGAATTATTCGCGAGAAATTTCAGTGACGAATGGTCGATGGCCTTACGTGACACCAGTAACGAAGCGAAAATCTAAATCTCTGAAGGCTCGCGTCAGAACTCCGCGGTTGTGAGATTTCCGGGGGTCGCTCCTCTGCTGGGAAAACCAAATACATGGCATGGTTTCGAGAATTCGTTTTATCTTCCGGATTGGTGACAAACATGCTGCCCTTTTGCGATTCTTGGCGCTAATTCTGCTCAAAGTCATGAGTTCTGACAAGTATGAAGTTGCAAAGATGAAAAGATGGATCGAATCGAGTGTTCTGATATCCCCTGATTGACGATACCAGGATCCCCTATCCTCGAGGTGATGTTCGTTCTTCCCGATTTCGCAGATTTCAATATGATGGTGCGAGAAGAAACACCACTTGGATGTGAGATAGCCTGTAGCAAGTAAACAGCAGCATCTTTCTCGTTCAGAAGAAAATTAGTCTCAAGAACCAGGATAACGTTTAGCCGAAACTAACAATTCAAGGGCTCAAATTAGAAAATCTCAGTCTGTAGCGACGCTTATCGAGATAAGAAGTGTCCCGGAACGGATTCGAACGCTTCTTCGGCTGCTCGCAGAAGCTCTTGATGACGTCGTTGTTGTTGTTTTGTTCGGATGCGACGGAGAACGAAAACTGCATAAAACAGAAAGGCGTTGAGGCTTTTAAGAAGTGACTTGATGCAGAACCAGATTCCATTGCTGCAACGCAGAACCGAGTCAACAACGAAAACAGCAACGTCGTCAACAGAAGTGTGCTCCACCACCACCACCACCACCAACCAACACCAGCACGGCAGCCGCAGCACCATTCGAGTCAAGGCCATAGTTGAGGAGGAGAGCAGAAATTCAGAAAAAAAGAGAAGTAAATAGACTTGTTTTTCGCCACGCACCGAAATTGTCGCGCAGAAGACTGAAAACATCTGCTTATTCAACAAAAAATGAACAACATGAAGACTTGCGAAGTGCGCAGCGCTCACGGCGCGGCGCGAAATCTCCACGCGGCCCGGCCGGTGTTTGAGACAAACTCGTTGAGACGTTCCAGGGTCTTAGGCGATCGCTACGATAATGAACCTGTCCGTATCAATATTTCACTTCGTAGAGGCTGCGTCGTCCGGTCGAATTCTTCTCCATTGACGTCGTTAGCAGAATGAACACGTAGCTGTCCCGTTATGGGGTTTCGTTCTTCCTTCTATTCTTGGAAAACATCCAAATCCACACGCAACTTCCAGTCGGCTCTCTAGCGATAACGACTCAAAGAAAGGCTCCCATCGCTGAAACGCACTCCTGCCAAACAGGCATCTCTCCCTACCGATAACCCGTTTGATTGTCGTAGTTGGGTTCGGTTGATTAAAGGCGCCCATATCTTGCCAAGAATTTTACGAGAGTTGATAAATCTGCGCCGTAGGTTCTATGCCGCAAAGTTCCGTCGATCTAAGTGAGTGGAATGAAAGCTTATCGAGAAATGTGTTGTCAATATTTGAGGAAGTGTCACGACATCACAGGAGAGACCGAATTTCCGTGATTTTTGCGAGAACGGGATCTTGGGAACCGTTTCTCCGTTGAGGAAACCGAAAAGTCTGTGTTCGCTCGAGGTCCGGAAACTCGAGGTCTCCTCCTCTTGAGGATGTCTTCAAGAACGCTCTCGGATCAAGGTCGTCATCTCCTTTGTGGCGCAGATTCCGGATGAGGCTCGTAAAGGTTATCGTTGATTTCCAGGCGACAGAATTTAACGTCCTCGTTCCTGAATAACGGCTTGACATTTTATTATTCTAAAAGACTACTGTTCATCTAATACCAACAGAGCGCTAAAACGATTCAAGAATAATTCCAAAGTCTAGTCGGAAAACGCTGAATCCTCTTTGATTTTCGATCGATCATCCACTCGAAGTGACGAAAGTCTGCTGCTCCGGAAAATTCTGTGGAGAACAGTCTCTTCTAGCATTGGCTAACTTGGCACCGCGCTAAAGACAAACAGTTCCCCGTCCTCAGACGAAATGCACAGAAATTTTGAAATATAGACATTTTGTGGTTCGCTGTCGCAGAAACAACCGCGATTCCACAAATCAAACGCCTCGGTTCCTTCAATATAATATTCAGATTTTTCCATCGTCTGCCGCTGCTCTCTCAGATAGCATTCGCGAGCGTCGTAAACGAGATGATCGCGGCTAACCAGTCTGGAGCGAGGCTAACCTTGCTCGTAATCTGATGGAACACACCGCTAAATATTTCATGTACGGGCTTTCTCTATTCAACGACGTGGCCTTTCGCTTCGTGCCGGCTCGTGCCGGTAGATTCACAGGAAGACCGACCGGCCGGCCGGCGCTCTCCTGCGCCGTTGGGGAAGCCTCGGTTAGCCTTGGATGACGTCGAATGGTGCGACGCCGCCGACACAAACAAGAGAGAAGGATCTAACGCCCGGCTCGAGTCAGTCAGTCAGTCAGTCGGTCCGGCCCCAGCGGGCACGAGTTGGCCAGGTCCGATCCGAGCGAACTCGCGTTTCGTGAGAGCGAGCGAGCGTTTTCCGTCCAAGTCAGCAACATCGACGAACGAACGCTCGCTGCTCCGTCCGACCAACCGGCACAAACACGAGGCCCGGCATTATTTCTGATTGACTGACTGAGACGCAGTCGTATTGTTGTCTAATGGCCGGCTCACTCTGTTTGGCCTTTATTTTCTGCGACGCAGCGAGTCTCAGGCACGACAACCTGCAGCTCGATCTGTCGGACGAGCTCCCGATTCGGACAGGTGTCTACGAGAAACTCTTCGACGCAGTTTTTCTAATTAGAAGTATCACGCGGCTGTCGACATGGCACTGCGAACCCTACTCCAAACAATTTCAATTCTAATCAAAGTAATCCGATCCTTGTTCCTGCTCCTGATCTTGGTCCAACTATTCTCCTGGGGAAGGTCTCTGGGGAAAAGTCAAATATGGTTCTTTTTGAAGGAGTCTGGAAACCGATTTCTGTCGATATTTGCGAATTCAAGGCCGTCTCTGTTTTTTGTTCCTTTTGTTCCGCTGCCAGTTCGCATCTCACAGTCGGAAGACTTCAGAGCAAACCGATGGTTTGGACGAGCGACGCGACGCCCCGCGAAAGAGTTGGAGGAAGACTCTTCTTCCGTGCCCCGGTCCATCTTCATCTTGCCCAGTCCACTAAAGAGTTTCCTCTATCACCGCCACGAGTTTCAACTCTTTGCTGAGAAGAAACGACTCGTCGTCGTCATGTGATTCTTTGATATCGCAGTCGCACGAAGTCACGCGGCATTGCATTCTCCGCAAATGAGCGGAACTTGCACGTCTCAACTATCATTGACGGAGTGGGACAAACTCGATGACGTCAGTCCAGGTCACAAAGCGTTCTGTCAAATGAAATTGACAATATCAAAGAGAAGCTGTGAGGAGTGATAATGAACAGCTGCTACGCTTGATATGGTCGGAGCGGAGACTCCCTTGTTTTCATTCCGACTCTTCTACTTTTCAAGGCTGATCGGACTGATTGTGAGTTTCCGGGGAACTTTGACATCTGCGAATTTTATTTGCTGAATGTTTGAAGCCAGGAAAGCTTTCAGATATTTGATCATATCCAACACTTTCAGGGTAAGATCGTGGAACTTCTGTCTCAAGGGTCAAGTAAGGAACATGAGAATTCCACCATTTCCACATTCCATCGTCAGATACGTGCACTATGGCACGCATGCATCGCGTCCGACGCCATCAACAATCTCGAGACCACACGAAGCCTGGCTGTTTCCAGCTGCTATCGTCCGTGTTTTCATTTGAAAAGTGAATACTCGATCACTCATGCGATCGAATGAGCAGCAGGAAACGATCTGATTCGGCCGAATAGCTCTGGTTTCCGAACTGGAGGACTCGCCGTAAATGTGAGAAGCTCAGAAGAGTTGATAGAGGCGAAACACGAAGAACTGAAACCAGATAAGTTGCATCGTCTCGATCCGGGTCCTTAGAGTTGTGATTCGATTACCGAGTATCGAGTTCCAACTTCTTGAGAAGTTTCAAGAACATCCGCTCGGACTCTGATGCGCGGAGCACGAATCCAATGGAACATTAGATGCTGATTCCAAGGATGGAGATTCTCAATCAGATCACGGTTCTTGTCTCGAATCCCCCTCAAGGGTCTGGGAACCTACGGCGTTTGAAGAAAGGGTTCGAAAGAGCGACGGCGAATACGCGGGGTCTCATGGATTTCGAAGCATTCTGCAGAGCTATTCGATATCCGCTCAAAGATGAAGTTCTCAGGAAGCTTTTCGATCAACACTTCAACGATGGCGACAAACGTGGACTCGATTACCATCGGTTCTTGACAATTCTGAAGGGTCTTGACAAACGCACCCGCGAAGACCGCATCAAGGACATCCTGAACTTCTACAAAGATGAAAACGGAATGATTTCGTTCGAAGACTTCAAAAACATTATCGCCGTTGCTCTCCAGCAGATCGACTTCCAGATCGGCGAGGTGGAGCTGCACCGACTCGTCGAAACCATCCTGAAGTGCAAGCGTGACGGCTACGAGGTCGAGAACGTCAGGAGAATCATCAAGCAGTGGAACAGTCTCGACAAGAGAATCGGCGATATCCTCTACTTGGCTCTATTCCTCAAACCCAAAGTACCTATCGATCCAACGAAGCACAACAACCGGTTTCCGAGCGTTTTCCGACCGAGACCCGCGGTTTCGAAACTGTTTTTCGCTTGTGTTCTGTCGGCCTATGCTGCCGTGGTGGTTCTCCTCGCCGTGGGCGTATGGACGTACACATGGGCATCTCCATTGGCAGCTATTAGCAGATGTGAGGAACGCTTGTTCGAGCAGGAGAAGTCGAAGTTGATGAGGCGGAATGAAAGTTACGAATTTCCACTCCTTTCAGACGGAACAGCTGTCCTCGAGAGCTTACAACCGGAAAGCATCCACTTCGTCGCTTTGAAAAACGTCATCACCGAGCTCTTGAACTTCCATCTGCTTTTCGCGTCCTTGCTGACCTTGAAATCGATGAAAGTCGCTCTCTGCCGGAAGCCGCTCTGCTGTTATCTAAATCGAGAAGATGTTCGACTAGTTCTCTGGATCGTGGCGTTCACCATAAGCGTTCTCTGCGTCCTCGAATACGCGCTGCTGTTCTCTCGAGACGAACGTAACGATGCTGTCTCAACATATTTGACTTCCAGTCGGTTCTTTTTCCAGGATCGAACCCTCAACCAGATCGCTTCCGCAATCAAAATCCTCATGATCGGAATAACCCTCATCATAAGACTGCCGGGCGTTCGCAACCGACTCGTGCACTTTACACTCGACGTCGGGGAGCTCAACCTGAATATTTTCGTTGCCGTACATCTGCTGCAAGATGAATCATTCCTCAAATGGGCTATCGTGCTGATATTTCCATATCTCGTCGATAGTTCCTCGTTTGCACAGATCAAATCAACCAGACGAAGCCTCGATGCAAACTTCTGCTCATCCAGCGGAGGTCTCATCGTTGACACATGTCGTAAAGGAATGGATTTTCTATTGGGGGACGTGTATTTCCTCATTGTGGACCGGGTCTCGGTGGGCAGCTCTGTGCCGGCCTGGGTAATTTCATCACCATCGGACAAATCGACATTGAAACTCCTTCTGCACGAGGGTCATTGGCAAACGAAAGTTCTGAGGCAGCTGCTGAAGAATATGAAGAACGAAATCGGAAACTTCAGCGCCGATCTGCCGAACTTCGACGTCGACTGCTCGAAGAAGTGCGCGGAAAGCACTCGAATGTCGGCGAGTACGAAGCGACGAAAACTGAGGCAGCGTAACGTTTTGATTCTATCGAATGACAACGGCGGCGATCCCGCAAAACCTCGCTGGCCACACGCCACTACCATGCAAATGTCCCGAAGTCTCAAAGCCCGGATCATAGGGCCTTTTCGAAGCGTGCATTTCGAAGAGTACGCAAGATTCGCCTCGATAATGCTCCTGATAACTCCGAAATCTGCTGGGGCCGTTGTGGCGTTCTTGCACCAGCACTTGGAGACGGGATCCCAGCAGAAGGTCGTGCTGTTTTTCGCGGCGACGGAATTCCGCCGCGTTGAGTGGTTCATCGCGAACTTGGTCCAACTGGAACTTCTTGTGATGTCGCGACATCTGGAGCACGGCGACCAAGACCGTTCCGACTGCGAGTCATGTCGTGTGTTTTTCCGAGTGTATCTCACTTCGGCTACGAGCGGACAAGACGCTCGTATCATGTGGGTTCAATTAGCCATGGCTGTTCTCGCTGGAGAAAGGTCCGATCTTATCGGGCATCTGCAAAAGTCTCTCTATCCCGATATGAATGTCGTTGCGCTCGATAAAGAGCTATTTGAGGACCTTGAATTCGTACTTTGCGATGCTGATTTCCCCTATACCGATGCCTGCTTCGCGTTGGCAGGAGAAGCCGTTCAAGAGATCAGACACTTTTGATTTGAGTGATGTTCCCTAATTTTTCGATTTTGTTTCCTTTAAAATGTGAGCTACATACGATAGAGATTATATTTGTTCTGAACAATTCTTGTACGTTATCCTGGTCGGATGAATAAACTGTTTGTTTCGTTTAACACCTTTCAGGCCTGATCTTGTTTGGTCTAGAACTAATCTCGAGATTTTAAATCAAGATGTGTTTACGTCGTCGATAAAAGCATTTCAGATATCCAATTTATTCTCTGCTTTTCGTCATCTTGGATGCAAAATAACATCTGTCCTCAAGTGTTGCCGGGGGTGTGAACCGATGATGTCGTCATTTGGCTGAAATCGTTTCGAGATCGTCGACATCGATATCTGGAGTTTCCTCCGACATTTGGCACAGAAGTCGTGGCGGTGCTCTGGAAGCATGTCAGCTGTCGGTTGTCTCTTTCATTTCAGAAAGTTTCGTTCGAATAAAACGAGCGACTTTAGTGTGAGCTTCTTGCTGCTTTATGAATTCGGTCGCGTCGCGTTCGTGAAATCTTCTCAGCGCTTCGGGTCCTCCAGGATGCTTCCTCAAGTATTGGGTCACGTCATATCTTTGTCCCTCGAACAAAATTATAACGTTGTCGTTGGGGTCTGTCATTTGGGATCAACAAGTAGTGTCCAGCTGCAACGTGACCCTTCTCCGGGGCTTCCGATATTCACGAGTTACCTTCCTTGGTGCTGCTTTTCACTTCAGTCAAACTTCTGTCGGGCGGTGCATGCGTCATGTACAATCAAAAAGGCAAAATGCACCTCACGAATCTCCGAGTAACTCTTTTTGGTGGAGGGTCCCACACGGCCACAGGTGATAATATCGAAGCGGGAAATTCGAATTTCTCTAAAAGACCGTCCCCGCTGAAAACAACGGAATCTCTTGGATCGAAGAGACGCGAGAGATCACGAAATCGTATCAGATTACGATTAGATTAAAGTGAATTTTATTGAAATTCGTCCGTTTATTGACGATTGGTGCCGAATCATTCTATCTAAGCACTCGAAGTTTACAATATTCCGTCTTCGAACTCCAAACAGAAGACTCGCAAAAAATGTGGTTCCTCGGACAGGCTCAATTCGATCCGCGGTTCGGTCGGGCATCAGATGATTCAAATGTCAATGGTCTCTGCTGTAGGTGTCATCGTGTCGCCGAGTTGCCCTTTGGCTCCTGGAAATCTGGAACTGATGGTTCGTTTGGCGTTGGCTGGAGTCAACGGCCTCCGATTGACGGTGTTCCGATTCAAAACAGTCCTCTCGGAGATCGGAGTCAAGTCGTTATTGTTCGCCAGTTCCAAACTGAAATCGGAGACGGACGATCCGCGTCAATCGAAAGGTTCTCGCGGTCGACAGAAAAAACAACATCGAAAACGAAGAGTTCCTCCTCACCGCAAACTTCCCGAAGGACCCGGTGTGTTCTGACGCCGGGTTCGCACAGCGCAGCCGACCGGCGTCGCGAAGTTGCTCTCGATCTCCCGAACGTTCCGACGCACAAAACCTGCGCGGCTCATTCTGAAACATTTCATGAGAATCATTTCGAGTAACCTCAAGCCATAGCTTCTTCCCTCCGTGGAATCAGCTTGAATCTGTACGAACCGAATAGCGATGACAGACTCTCTCGCAGAGCTCGGGCTCCTGACATCCGATCTCGCAGGCGTGTCCGGTAACTTTGCGGTCGGCGTAAAGTGTACGCGATTATTCTGGAATGAGCCAATGTCGTTTTTGAATCAAGGGACTTGGAAAACCCGTGCCAAACTGTGATATCTCCATTGTGTTTGAGTCCGCCAAGCATCAGTCGCTGTCGTCTCATAGAAGAAGTAGAATAATATCCGGTTACCTCTAGCTGTTTCGACTCGTTCAATTTCTGCATGAAGACTTCGGCGTTGACAAAGTTATGGCCTTCGTCCTCTGAGTCCACACAAGTTCCTGAATTGTTCGCCAGAGCACACTTGGTCTCGCATTGCGAGCTCGACGAAGGCCCCGGCTGCAAAAGAAAGTAGGTTGATGTCAAAACCATAATGTCTAGTCTCTCCCACTGATTCGAGAAGGTTCAGAAGGGAATTCGACTGAAGAATCTTCCAGCTATGCGGGCTCACTTTGAGTGCACTTTCGTCGTCCTTGACAGTCCGCAAAACGAATTCTTCCTCTCCTTTCGGGGTCGCGGAATCCCCAGAAGCGAGTCCGTCTACTTCGTCAAAGTCAGTTCTGGACGTTTCCATTTTCTGAAGTTCTGCACTCGAGCTTGTACGACGCTCACTACTTCTACGGCCCGAGACGCGCGGAGATTTCATCTGAGTCATAGAAAGTTTCTCGATACTCGCGGCAACGCTCTCCGTGGCGGCATCGACCTGGAACAAAAGTTTCTCCGAGTTGACAAAAGACATTCGGATGAACTCGTTGGCAACGACAGGCAAACGACACTCACATCCGAATGCTCAGAAGTCTCCATCGCTGAGACTTCTGGAAGCTCGAGATTAGGCTCGCTGACATCTTTGGAATCTTCTTCAGCCGCGGCTGTGGCCGGTATGGTGAGTTGAGGCAAGGTTGACAGCCCTCTTCCAGCGGCATCGTTTTGTCTGGAGAGTCTCGGCGGCTTGCGTGGAGAGCATCTGACCGCGAGACTCCCTCGAGGCCCTGTTTTCGTCGACTTCGTGGTAGTTGGCGAGGAATTGCTACGAAAATGTGTACGGAAGTGAGTCCGAAGAAGAGAAGGTCAGCGGAAACCAAGGATCGCGAATGCTAGAATCAGGAGTCCGCCGCGAATTTGAACTCACCCCGCTGCTCTCGTGGCTTTGTTCGCATTCTGAGTGTAGCTGTACTTCATCGCGGCTCGCACGGTCGCAGCTCTGCAAGAGGGAATTTTGACCTTTATGTACCTCCATGATGGGATTAAAAAGGTGCATATTCACTAATGTTCCAGGAGGACTGTATCTCACCTTCTCACGGAAGCTCTTTGACGTTGCTGTCTTGTCATAACCTGACTACTATGCGCTGGAAGAGATCGGATCGAAGCGTTGTTCCGTTCCAATCGTCGGCGACTTTCCTTCGTCATGTTGGCATCTGCTTCCCTCCTAAAAGGATCACTTTGGTCAAGCCTGTTCTAACGTTTCCGGAATCATCCGGGGAAACACGTCACAAAATCTGACGAGACAATGGAAGACGTACCTCCTCTGGAGTTTGGCCGCCTCTTCGCTCTGCTTTCTAGAATTGGAGCGAGTCACTCTCGTCAAGGTCTCCGCAGTTGGCGGCTCTGGCTCATTCTGAAAGGTCCGCATTTAGTTGTCATCTTTTCTGATATTTCACACAACATTGAGAAATCTGGAGCCATGTGCAAGAGCTGAGGGACGCGAATCATGGTATGAGTGGGAACTTCGGAGAAACTATCGTGAGCATAACTGATGTTTCGAAATCGAGAAATGTCTTCGCTGGTAGTGGGAGACTGATACGGATCGGTTTCTATGGTAGGGACAACATCGGGTTCGCGGAGAACAAAACGTGTTTCAAACACGATAACCTTGCTTTATTGATAGAAGTCATGCGCAAACGCCTACAAGCTTCGGGATTCGGGACGTAAAAAGATTTACATTATTGAAATTTCAAAAGTTCTCTCGGAACGAGTGGCTCTCCAAGAAGGTCGGCTTCAATTAACCTCATTCCCACTGTTCGCAACTGATTTTAGAAGTGAGGATTCGCTCAAGGTTTCCCGGAAGACGAGAATAGAGATCAATGAGTGCTCGTGGAATTCTAAATCGAATCTAACTACGCTCGCTTATTTGATTTCTTCGACGAGTACAGTACCTCGTTCTGTAACGGAGGGCTACTGAAAGGGTTCGGGAGTGACCGCAGAACAGCGCTATTATTCGAATTCCTAACGATTTCGTGGAGTTTGTGGGGAGGTGGGGTGTTCTTCTTGGCCTGTAACGCGAAATAGAAGCTATGATCAAGTCGCCAAATCGCCAATACGTGGGATACCAACAGAGCTTCTCGTGGAATTCAAGGATCGAGGATTGATTGAAGGACAAGAGAGCGAGATCTCCGATGACCGCTCATTTCTTGAGACTTTCTCGACTTCGTATACCGTGAATCAAACTTACTTTGGACATCTTCGGAGGACACGACTGGGGAACAAGTTTACTGATTGGTACGCGCTTCGATTGAAGCTGTGGAGTACGGAGAACCGAAGCACGATGTCCTGTCGTGCCCTGATGGAATGAAATTCATATTTGTCAAGATTTCAATGCGGGAAGTGAGCGAATGGTTTGATTTAGGAACATCGATTCACCTTTGACTTGAGGAAAGTGAAAAGCTTCTTCTTGGAGTGTCGTTCTGTTTCGTGGTCGCTGAGATCATCCTCTGACAGAAATTCCTTGCTCTTCGACTCACGGAGAGCTTCGTACTCGGGAGGCAGGACACCGATGAGGGACGCGTTGTCGATGAGAACCTGGAACGATTCGTCGAAGAAAAGAATATGTAAGATCGGCTTCGAGAGGTGATTCGCAGTCGACGACTCCTCTCTCGTCAGTATCATCGCGCATGCAAGAATGAGGGCTCCGAGCTTGAGTGCTCTCATACCTGTATCGCTATCGTGGAGAGATCACTGAATTTCTTGGCTAACTCCGGATCCGTTTCAACCTGGAAGAAACGCCGAGTTTAGACTCGATATTCTCTCGAATAAGTATGTCAAGCAACGAATCAGGGAATTTCGAACAACTGGACGAACCTTCACTATTCGCGGCATGAGGGAAGGTGCCAACACCTTCGCTAGATTGGCACTCGTCATCTTGTTGCATTTATCGTTTTTCGCGATTTCCTGTTCAGAACAAAAGCGAGGATGAGTGTCGTAACGGAATCCCTAAGAATCACTCGATCGGGGCCAGAAGGCACGCTCAAAGTACCTGCAGAAAGACAGCGACGTGCTTCAGGGTGTTCAGATGGAATGTGGGTAACAACAAGCACGACAGCAGGAGGGCTTGGGTCCGATGGTGGTGAGAAGACTCCAACTCGACACACTTTGCGAAAACATCGTGCAGCAGTCGGGGCACAACTGGTTCCGGGAGGCATCTCAGCCATCTGCAAACACGAAAATCAAAATCTAGATCTGTCGATTCAAACAGAGAAGTGAACTTTGTTGGAAGACTCTTGCCTTTTCAATACGCAGGTGACATCGTGTACTGAGTACTCGCCCGGCGGGATCTGCGCACCGTTTTCCTCCATGACTTCCTTCAGACGGCTCGCCCGCCGCTCGTTCCCATTCTTACGCAATAGACCTTCCTGTACGACCGAAGTAACATTTCAGTTTCAGGAGCTCAAAACTCGAACCCGAATGTGACATTCTCGCGCGGAGTCTCGGGGATCGTCGATCTGCTAGGCTGTTTGAGACATCATATACCTGTGTTGCGTGGTTTTCGAGGATGTACGATGTCACAGATTCCAGAAAATGTGGGACGGGAGCGTTCGTCAATGAAGAAGTTTCCTTAACAGGGAGAGAATATCAATGAGACGGCGGATACTTAACATTGGTCATGTATGTAGATGCTATCTCGTCCGATTAGCTGATGAAACGTTGCGGAGAGTCCCGAGAGCAACTCACCTGCTGCTGATTCTGAAGAGGGACAGCGAAGTAGCTTGAACTTTCTTGACCGCAGCCGACTGTATCTTCATGGAGTTTTTTCAAGGCATCTCTGAGTTTTCTCGCTTTGGTCACCGATATTTTCACGTTCTTCTTCTCCTGGAAAAGTGGACGAGAGACAGTTAAACGCTGATTTGTGCCGAAATCGTCGATAAGAAATCAGAGAATTTAGAGGACACAATGCACACCTGCAACAGTTTCAGAATGTTCACATGTAATTGACTCATTTCGCGGTCCGAGTCCACGCGACTCCGACGGGCGAGTCCTGGAAGAAAGCTGCACTTGAGTTCCGGCAGAGAAACCTTTCAGAATGAGTTTCTATTTCAAGGGTTCAAGTCGGAACGCGAATGCAGAGGAATGGGGAGGAACTTGAACTCATATCAGGAATACTCGACTTTGAGAACAACACACCAAAAGCCTGTATGCAACCCTCCATGATAAGAGTGCACTTCGTTGTGACCGAACTTTCACTGCGCTCAAAGTTCGTTCCAAATTCGGAGTCTACAGAGTTTTTTCACCACTAAAGCAGCAAGACATTGGCATTGATCGTTTCGAGATATTGGCGATCTTTGGAAGCTGACTCTCATAAAAGTGGGGAGCATATTTTCTTCGTTCGAATTCAACTTCATGAATCACCGGGACAGCTCTGAATCAAACGTACGAACTCGTGCCGGTCTGTATACCTCTAGTCAATGATAAATTGGGTGAATCCTGCTTTTCAATGCATCTCCTCCTAAAGCACAAATCAAGCGCCGGTGAACCCACTTTGGAGCCTGAGGAGAAACTGGAGCAAATCTGCGGTAGAAAAAAACAACAACGAGCTTCACTGAGTAACTTCCGATTTCTGACGACAGAAGTCAATATACTACACATTCACAATCTCTTATTATCGGGAATGACAATCCCGAGAAATCGCTACCAAAGGCACGGTAATCAGAACAAGCGGTTTGTTGCTTTTTTCGGAACACATCCAATGCAGGCGATCGGATCAGAGAGCACTTTTAGAGCAACGGAAAATGATATGCTTTCCAGTATGGGTCGGCGGTGTTACATACTTTGAGCTGTTCGTGGTTGCAAAACGATTTTAACCGAAGAACTCGATAAAAACTCTGCAAAAAGGTGGTTTCACAATATGAGGGGTCCCGAGAACCCGCCGATTTCAAACGCCCGTTAGATACAAACTTCGTACCACACATGCAGAGAGGGGAAGTACCACGCATGCGCTGCCCATCACAAAGAGGCTTCTCTCGGTTCGAAGCATCGAGCGGATCATTTCGAAATTTGAGTCTCTCTCGAATGAAGTCCAACTTGAAACCGAAGACTGCACAGTAGAGTCTGGAGTTGAGTGGACTTTTTGTCGCAAGAATGCGTTCAAGGAAAGGGTTTTCCTCGTCGGCATGTGAAGAAATATTTCTCTTTCGGCTAAAATGTAACTTCGAATAACGAATCCCTCCACGGAATGAAATGATTGTGAGGGTTACCACTTTGAATCCATTAGGGCCGATTCTTCTTGAAACACAATGTAATTCTATCTCATCATAGAACTGGCGACATAGTGATACTTACGGAAGAATAGAAAACGTGTCACACGCCAGGACAGGATGGACGCGCGCGCGAAGATCACCAGATGTCGCAACATATGTTAACGCCTTTGGTCGAAGCTCTGATTTGAAGATGTTTCGATCGCTCCAGTCGAACAGAATCTCAGGACCTCGGTTAGATATACCCTGCTCATCTCTGGCAGAGATGAGCTTGCGGCGCTAATTTGTTTCTGAATGGGGCATCAGCCCACCGTTCGAGAAAGAATCTCGAGTCCCCGATAGCGGACTGCTCAACGAGCGATCGTCAGGTGGAAACTCAGGCCTTTACAATCACAGATATCAGAATCAGTCTTCAGCTCTGAACGCTCTGCCGAGAGGGACATAAAAGAGAAAACTACTGTTTTCTGGCAAAAAAATTTATTCCGAAAAAGTTGGAAATCTTTTGATGCTGATACGAAGGTGAAATTCCCTCGTAATGTTCCATCCTCCATCCATAATGTTCATGGCGACAGAAGTTGCACGCTCACCCTTAGGCCAATATATTACACGTCTGGGAAGTTCCATATAAGATACCTTATAAACTGCTGTGCAAGCAGGAAATCAAACTATGATAACCACAAATTGATCACACGAATGCGAGAGAATTCTCGGCGCGACTGACACTCTGCATTGAGCACTTCGGTCTGCTGGGGCGTTTCGTTGCAATCACTTGACGGAAATGCATAGACTTCACAATCTTATCCAAGTTGTACTATTCGTGGAATTTGTCGAATACATTCACACAGAGTCATTCGCCGCAAGTCGAAGTGGACCGCACATCTAGCTCTCCCGGCTCATTTAGCATTCATCGCGCGCATTTGTCCCTCACATATGCAATCATCGTAGAAACTCCACCATCTTCGTTATCCGATGATGTATCAGGTAAATCCATTTTCATTGTTTCGTCGAAGTCGTATATATTAAGTTGTGGTGTCGACTTTGAAAATTTGAAAGAAGTTTCCTCCTCGACGTCGCCTCCAGCACTCGATGAACGTTTGTAATCGCTCAAATATTGTTGCATCACAGTGAGAAATCATACAAAAAAAGGAAGGTACGTTGACAGCACAAAAGTTGAACCTTTCTCGTTTCACGAAAATTGTGTAAAAATTTGGCTTCTTCGCATTTGAAGAGATTCGGGGCGAGAATCCCTCCGTTGTTGCTTAGCGATTCCAATTGAAGGTGTCACCCTAATCACCTATCCGTCTTCTAACCGAACCCCTGACATTGCCCACCCCTCACGTCTTCGGAAAACCTGGGTAAACATTGGCGTCCTCGATCTAGCGATCTAGAATTCTCGGAGCTTTGGAAAACTGAAGCCTAACTCTGGAAATCTTGGCTCATCCTCTCTGTCTTTGTCTATTCTTTCTTCCGCGTCTGACATTTCCGAATTTCATTGGCTACATCTTGGCAAGAGTCAATCCCATCTTCTTTCAAGAAATTCTCAAAATGTTGACTAATTTCCAGTTCAACTGATAGGAGCGCTTCCCTGCCGGACTATTTCGAGGGAAGAAGAAAATAATTCAGAAGTAATGCCCGCCGTAATCATACGATCGGTGCCACATGCCCGGAGAGCTGGGCGACGAGTGGGACGTCATCGACGATCCTGGGGATCCACTGCGGGGACCCTGGAACTTCGCGTGGAAAATCTCGTTAAAAATCTCGTACATGTCTCACTCATTGGAAATGATCTGTCAGTGCCTCAGAATTGTAAAGGCAACGACCGTTCCTAGCGTTTGAAAAGTTCGTTTCTGAATGATTCTATATCCGTGCACAAAGCTCGTGCGAAGCGCTCACTTACGGGTCTTGGAGCTGTTCGACCGCACATGCATTGGTCGATACAGAGTAACTCACGGCTAGAATATGGTAATTGAACTCAGTTCCAAACTAATCAGCTTGCTAGCGTTTTCATGCCAATTGTTTCGACTCCGAACGACGTGTTCAAGCGAAACGAAGAAAACATTCGAAATTCAAAAATCAATGCTCCTCTGAAATAGAGTCCAATCACTCAGATGGCTCACCCTCAACATTTGCATCAGCTCGTCTAGGTGGTCGATGAGGTCTCGACGTGAGTTCTGGAGTCGACCGAGCTGTTCTTCGAGGTCTCCTTTGCGTTTCTTGAGCAGTTCCAGCTCAGAGACCCCACCGGCAGTCGTTTCCAGTTCGCCGGCGACGGCCATCTCTTGCCGGAATTCCCCGTCGACCTATTCGAGATTAATGGAATCAAGTCTCGTGGCAGTCAAATCTATAGAGCAAGCGAACGAGCACTCGGTCCTCACTCACCTCTCTCCTCAGTCTCAGGATTTCTTTCATCATTTCCCGATTCCTCGCTTCCAGTTTAGCAACGACCACCTGCTTCTCGTCAAAGCTGTCGACGCGAGGAGGCTCGTCGAACATTCGTCTGTTCTGATCCATCATCGACTGCAATTTGATCGATAGAGTGAAAACCAGATTTGCACGCAGCACTCGGAGCAGACCACGATCCAACTTCCTCGGATCAGATAGGAATACACTGGCGGATGAGAGGAAGTCGACTTACAATGCTCATTGGTCTGGCGTAGAGGTTTCCCAGCGACGTATACATCGCTCCCGAGGAATTGGACGAAGCGTCCCCGAGCCGCCGGGAATATCGAGCGATGAGCGAATGTTCTTCGTCCGGCGACTCGTCCGAAATGAACGACGGCTCAGCTATGGAATCGTAGCTCGAATACAACCCTCGGGGAAGACTTCCACTGCAATGCCGGGAAGGTGAAGTTGAGATGAGATCCAGAAAATATCAATTCAGTGCAACTGAATTTCAGAACTCACCCACGAACGAGAGAGTGGCCGTGAATGTAGGGCATTCCTCCTCTGCTCAGGGTCGGCGTCCCCTCTATCGGTGGCACTATGTGCGCGAGGTTCAAAGTAGCGGCAGGCCGATCCACCACCCTTGGAATTGCGTCTTTCTTGTCGGGAACACATCGAAAAGATTTGCGCAGCGAGTGTCCCAGTTGTTTCGAGGGTGGTTTCTGCAAGAGAGAAAATCGCACATCATTCGCATTAGCAGTGCCCTGAGCTCTTCGGTGAGAAGAAGAATCGAGGAGTTTTGTGCGGAGGCATCGTGTAGGCCATTATGGAGACACAAAATCGAGTTTTTGGTGACGGGAAATATTCGTCGGAACTCACGTAGGTGGAGTACTCTTTGCATTGGTGCTGCAAGGAATGTTGATTCGATGTCCTGCCCTTCCAAAAACACTCTTGGCAGAGATGATAATTGTAACAGCGTTGGCATTTGTATCGGAATCCGTAAATATGGGGAGATCTGCAGCCGTCGCAAGACACTGGATGCGCAACATCTTCGACGGACGCTATCTTCGCTATGAGAGGGAACCACAACAGGCACTGCGGACCTGGATCACTGAGAACGACTTGTAGGAAATTGTTTATCGTATATTTCTGCTCGGGTGGGAACAGTTGCGCTGGCAAGGAGTCGGTGTAGAAAAACGACGGGCTTTCGAGAAGGGATTCCGGTATGCAGAGCGCCACTTTTAGTAAAAGGACCAATCTCGAAGGCAGGAGCCATCCGCTGGAGTCCGCGATAAGTGAGAAGATGTCTAGAAGGGAAAGTGGACGCTCAGAAGTTCTGTCGCCATGGAGAGGCGATTCATTAAGGTCCTCAAAAACTCACAGCGATAAACGTCGACAGTTTTCCCGCATGAAAGCATGGCAATGAAAACTTTGACGTTGAGTGCGGGAATAGCGCCCGTTCGTACGATCGGGTCGTCTGACGAGGCGGCCAGGGGGAATGTGGCTCTCAGCCAACTCAGTACAGATGAAGAGACGACCGATGTATCGACCTTGTCAGCCGCTGGTACTCGTTTGTTAAGCTGGAAATACATACATCGCTCTCTTTGATGTAAATCCTAACATATCAGTAAAGGTATCGCAGAGAACGAACTTCTCGGAACCTCACCTGTGCATAAAGTGTGGTCAAGAGTGCGCCGATACGCGACAAATCCACGGGATCCTCCGGCGCCACTTGGTTTAGCGATTGCTCGCGTATTGCTTCGATGATATGCCAAATATCGATCTGGTTAACTGAAGTGGAGGACAATTCATCGTCATCATCACGTTCGATGAATTTCTGCGTCAGAATCAGTTGAGAGACCTGATATGATCGTGTTCTTTGCTCATAAAATTTTGAGTTCTTGTCGCGAAATCCAGGACATCGATGGTTGGAAACATTGATTGACAGGTTTCAACTGATTCATTCAACTAATCATCTAGCGCGGTGAAGTTTATGAGATAGACCCTCTTTCTTCCTCCTCGAAGTCGTTTTTGCAACTCACAGTAGAATCTTCGTTGTATGTAGCGTATTTTGCAAGCCATCCGGTATGAGGCGAACCGGATGGAATCGAAATCTTGTGTTCCTGTAAAGAATCAGACGTCGATTGATATGGCGTCTTCTATCGAACCCATGTCCCCTTGTTCTTCTCTCTCATCGAACATGGATGACTCTTCATTGTTGATCTCGTTCTGGTTGAGTCTCGATCTTCCTTTGAATCTTATCTAAAGTATCGAACGTATCTCGAATCTCACAAAGCTTCTCTGACGCATTTCTATTATTGTTCGAGATCGGACGGACACGGTTACTGAAACCTCATGCAATAATTCTATGAGTAGTCATAGCCAGAGATATGTGCCGTCATATTTGCGGCGAATCGTTTTGACACAATAAGGGCAAAACACAGCGAGATCGCAGCGTCATCGCGGTCTTCGAATCGCGTGAAGAATTTCGCCGCTTTGTGCAGTCGGTCCGTCGCAATCGTGGTTTCACCGCCGCGCCGCCGTCGCTATCTGTTGGCGGCGAAACTTCGAGACGATTCGCCGCGGAAACTCCGGCACACACCTCTGGTCATAGCTGCCGCGGACCTTTTTGAGATTTGATTCAACTGGCAGAGAGGTCAAAGAAAGAGCTCGGCTTTTTGGAATCCATCGGACGTGAATAAGCGTCCATATATCGTTACTCTTTATTTGAACAATTCAATAAATTTACAGAGGACTGTTTGAATTGAAATTGTTTGGTTCGAGCTGTCGACATGGTTTGCTGTTGTTTTCAATGATAATTTACACGTCTCCGATTCAATCAATAGTATAAAAAAAGCTGCGTTTCTACACAAGGACTTGATGAACCTCGGCAAGGTGGTATTGCTTCGGTACTTGGCAGGAGGCCCGCAACGCGAACCACGACTCCGAGGTTGCATCTGAGATTCGCCCGATTTCGGTGGACGCTGTTCTTCGTCATTAAGGCTGATTACTTCCTTGGTTCTGTCCGCTATTCTTCTGCACACGTCGTTACTCATAAATTGTTGGATAGCGGCATTTGATCTGTTCGTTCTGGGATTTGTCTCTTTAATGACTAGATAGGTGCGATGGTCTCGTCCGTTCGTCCGTTTCTCCCTGTCGTCACATCACCAATCAGGGACTGAGGAAGTCTTTGAGCAGGATACTCCTCCGCTTCTCGGCGATAACCATCTGATTTCCGAGTTCTCCGCGTTGAGTTGTCTCCGCACGTTCGAGTTTCCAGCTGAGGTTTTCGATCTCTGCCTCGAGAGTCGCTTGCTGTTACTCGAAAAGCTCCTTGCGCGGTCCAGATTCGAGAAAGTAAGCATAAGGATAGGTGTACTGCAAAGTGTACCGACACTTGGCCAGGAGCGCCGCGGCATCTAGTAGGTACTGCCAATCGATCCAGGTTCCTTCCTTGGCCATGACTTTTTGGTTGATTCGATTCTGGATCTTCTCTCTCATGACTTCTTCGAGCCGTAGTGACTTGGCGTGGTTTTCCCACCGTTCGAAGTAGAATAAGTACTTTTTGAGAGCTTCTCTTGCCTGCGCGTTGAGGCACTCGTTCGCAATGTTGGGATTTTCTTTGTAGCGGCTGCACTCGTAATACTGGCTGCCGTGCGTCTTCCAGTCGCCGAGACACATCCAGCAGAAATCGTACTTGCAGCCCGAACACTGCATGTGGTTGCAGCCGCCGTTCTTCTCGATACAAACGTGACACATTGGGCAATCTTTCGTGTGAGCCGAAATGTAGTTCGCCGTTTCCGAATCGTCAACACATTTCGTAGTCCATTTCTTGATCGTGTCACAGTCCGCCGGAGCGTGATATTCGCTCCCGCATCGACAGCAGAATTGCGTCTGACAAAACGTGCACTTGACGCGCTTAGCTTGAATCTGCTCGACCTTTATAACAGCTTGGCAGTTTTTCCCGGGACAGAAACGCAACTGCGGATGGGTGCGTATCCAGTCGTTCCGACAGAACTGCAGATACCGAGACTCTAGCAGAGCGCTCTTTGGCGCAATCAGCTGCAGTACAAACTCCATTGGCGCGAGAATCTCTCACCCCTGGCTCATGCAGGCGATCTCCGTCGCACGCCCCTGACCAACTTGGACCTCGAGAAACGCGGTCCAGCAGTCAGCGCAGAACTGATGGCCACAATCGAGCGATCGGAACTCTCCGGAACGTAAATTCTGGAAACAGGTCTGGCAGAACTGAGCGTTGTTGTTGTCGGGAGACACCGTGTTGCTGCGGATTCGTGCTTGCGCTAAAGTCTGAGCGGGATTTTTTTTGTATCGTTCCACAACCTCTTGGCAATTCCACTGGAAATGATGGAGCAGCATTCTAGCCACACCGACGTCCTGGAGTATTAACTTGTCCATGAGATCGTTGACGGTGGTCGCAAACAGTTTGTCGACATCCTCGAGTGTGATACAATCAAAATGGTACGCTTCGATGTCGGCTTCGGTCGCTTCTGATTCGATGTCCGCCGAGTTAGAATAGTAATCCCCTTCGTCATAAAGGTCATCTTCGTCGGATGAGGTATGTGCGTCAGACATGGCGCCCCCGATACCCGGGGAAAATTGGGAGCAATTCTAGCGCGAAACAAGAGGCACAACTCGCGGCTGGAGAAGACAGGGTGCTGCTGGTCCCTCGGATTTCGGAGTCCGTCACTCTGCAACGAGACAACGGAATGAGCGTCAACTTTAGCGTTCGTTTGAATCCGGCTACACAAAACGGAATCAACGGAACAATCTCGCGTTTCACTCTAAATTACCTTCGAATATTTTCGAAACAAGGGAGTTCTCAGCAATTTGACTGCTGGAGCTCTTCTACTTGAGGACCACCGACTAATCGGGAAAAGAAACTCGAACCAAACGGGGAAACGATCCGAAGGATTTGATCGCTCATGAAATCCACATTTGCGTTGGAAAAAATGCAAAATGAAAACCAGATTCCCTCTCGTCTTCACTCAACTCAAAGCTCTAATGCCCTAGATTGCTGGGGACACCATGTCTGAGCGCCTTCGGGGGTTGGTCTACCTGCAGCCATCTGACATACGGGCGTCTTGGACACGAAGCGAGCTTCCCAGCGAAACCCAACCGCTCCTTTCCAATCGCGCTGTATTTGGTTTCAGTACAACTTACGGAGTTCATCCAGCAGTTGAATGTAGTCGACCATAGCACTGGGGATCCTGAAACGATCACTACGTTGTGAGGTGTGGTTCTGACCAATCTGACATCAACAACAACAGCAGCAGCGAGAACCTGCAACACCACTATCACAGCCACCAGTACAGGCAGCAGCAGCAGCAGCAGCAACAACAACAACAATATTTCGGGACCAAGACGGATTTCCCCTGATTTGGAAAGGAATTCTATTGAACTTACACTCAGCGACGCTACCTCGTCTTCCGATTGCAGCGGCCAGATACTCGGATTCGTTGCGCGTCCTTTGCAATGGTTTTCGGCTCTTCGATATTTTAGAGTAAAGACGCCTCTATAGCCTCCTGTCTGTCCGTCGGTCGCTCACTCGCTCGGCCAGTCGGTCTGTCCGTCGTTCTCCCAGGCTGCCTAACTGCTTTCTTCCTGCCTGTGTAGAATGATGCTCTCCGACTACGGCCGACTACTGTGAAAGGCCGCTCTCACCCTCTTTTTGTCAGCGGTGTGTGTGTGGGTTTTCGATGCTTGTATCTGTCGCGCGGTGAAATTGAAAGCCCAAGTGGGGAATAGGTCTCCTCAAAGACTGCTCGATGAATTACCCGTTATTCCTCTTGTGCTCAGCACGTAAATTATTCCAAAACAACACTTCTTCTCGAAATTTCCATCTTGACTTCCGGACGCGAATCGATGGCCTAAGAGTGTGTTTTCTGTACATACATCGTTCTTCGAAGACCACCATGCCGATGAACACAGCACTCTCAAAGATACAAACTTAAGAAAGAAGCGAGGCTATGAGAGGACGGAACGGCATGGCAGTAGTCTCTCGAACTGTGGCAGCGAGCTCCCTTGAAAACTGACTTGGGTCTATGGAACGAGTGCTCGCCGATGGAATGGTGTCCTTTGGGTGGGGGAGGGGGTTATAAGCTCATTTTATGCCTCTGAAGTTGAAATCGACCTCAGAAAGCCGAACTTCAAGTCCCCTCAGAGGTCCTCCTGCTCCCAG
This sequence comes from Neoseiulus cucumeris, assembly GCA_021527715.1. Lineage (NCBI taxonomy): Eukaryota > Metazoa > Arthropoda > Arachnida > Mesostigmata > Phytoseiidae > Neoseiulus > Neoseiulus cucumeris. The sequence continues at coordinate 391,594 of JAJSRV010000074.1, read as the reverse complement.
ATAAAACTGAGGGAACCTGCGTCGAGGAGCATTTGAGACGCCCGCTCAGTTCGCGCTCCGATGACATCAGTGGAGAGGAATTAAGAAAACTTCAGTCGATCACATCGCAAGAGAAAGTCCTCACGATGATTCACTGACGGGAAAACGTGACCATCCCAGAATCCTCACAAAGCCCTGGCCCTTCTCGAGGCCAGGAATACATCGACAGCAATCGATTCGAACAAAGTCGGACTGAGAAACAGGGCCGAGACTTCTTACGGGAATCAACTCGCTGATCAAATGAGACTGACTTAGCACTTGCATCCGGTCCTTCTTGCCTCTCTCGTTCATCCTGTCTTTGATTGAATTCAACCCTCTTCTGAATGCAGCGGAGGAAATCTTCGCCTCCAACTGATCGTAAGAACTAAACTACCGCTCCACGTTCGGATACGCGCCTTGAGTCTCGAATCTCTAAAGACCTTCCCGTGGGAGAGGGTTCGAGCTTCATTGTTTTCGTACGGCGTAGCAGACAGCTGACTTCGAGGGAGAGAGAACCTGCGAAAAAGAGAGAGGGAAAGTTCTGTTCCAGCGCTCGCCGCTGCTGCTGTTAAGTGGTGTTCTGCTGTTTGAAGCAATCCGGCGTTTGCATTTCTTTGCTATCCTTCACTATCGTTCCGTGAGATTCCAAATCAGAAAGCATCCATTAGGCTAGGATAATGTCGGGGGATCAGGACCAAAGTGAAGCTCCGGTAGAGAATGGCGTGGAGGAAGGATCGCTCGCCGCGTCTGGAGAAAAAACGTGAGTAAAGAAGGCGAATTCGATGAGCGCGGCGTAACGATATCACTTGCACTCTTACTCACTCATCAACGAATTGGGGCCAGGATTTGAAATCGACTTCGGAACTATGGGAGCTTTCAGAGAAAATTAAAGCTAAATTACGTGTCATCGCGTCGCGAGGAATTGGATTGTCTGGAACAATCCTCCTCTGAGAACTTCCGCCGCAGATTCAGTTGGAGAAAACGGGAATACAGAGGCGGAATGTTCTTTGTGAAACATTGGATTGCTCAATGAATTCGTAGAATTGTGCAAACAGCTCAGCAGAGCCTATGTCTCATTGATTTCCGGGGATCCAAGTATAGAGGAAATATTTACATGAACCGTATCAGAATGAGAATCGAATCTCTTACTCGACAGTCTCTGACGCACGGGAAGCTTTCCCATAGTGCGGTTTTCGGGTCCGCTCCATGCAAAATCCTCACTATGCGAGTCCAATGATAGAAAGAAAAAAGAAAAAACAGGATTCGATTGTTCCAATTGATATTTAGTGGAATCTCGAACTTTTGGTGGTGTGCACCAACATTCTGGGTCATGAGTTATTGAAATGTTTGAGGTGAAATTCGTTAATCGCGAGATTTGTGAAATATCCCGGGGAAGCCGGATTTGGGGAAATCGAGAATTCAGGACTTTTTCTCGAAAATATCAGTTCCTCGCAACATGTCATGGGCTCTGATGATGTTGAAAGCTCAGATCGGGTAGATCCACAAAAACGACTTTATTACGTCGGAGAGAAACCGTGCCATAGCGAATCCGGACTATGCAAAACCACTCAATGCGACTTATTCCTGTTTATTTTGGATTCTCCATGGGATTCGTCGTTGGCCGCCACTCGGAAGCCAATGTCGGAACGGTGTCATTTATCTGAAGAGATTCCAGTGTTTTCAGATCGAGTTTTAGTGACTCTCAGCTGTTTTCGCCTCCAATCACTCGATTCGAGAGGCGCCTGTCAGATGTCGTTCAAGGTAATTCTCTTGAGTGATTGTCGAAATCTCTTGCAATCGATGATTGGCCGTCATCAGTCGACATGAACTTAGTTATCGACATAGATGGCTATCATCATGAGGGCTAAGCGATACTTCAACTTTCCAGCTCACCGAAAGCCTCCATGGACGAAGAGCAGATCGAGAAACTGAAGAAGACCATGGAGCTTCTCCGAATGAACCCGATCGCGCCGACGGGTCCGGCGAAAAGTATGGCACAGGTTAGTTAGAAGCTCTGGGAAGATGAAAAACGCGGAAAATTCCTATCGAACATCTGCTCCGAGTTCGGCTTTCCTTCTAGAACAAGGTCTGCGGTCACAACTGACTTGACGCTCTTGCAGGCATCCGTGAAGAAATACGATTTTTGGAGCACTCAACCTGTTCCCAAACTTGATGAGACCGTCACCACGAACGAGCCAATCGAAAGTTATATCACAAAAGAGCAGATTCGCAAGGAACCTTACACACTTCCTGATGCGGTAACTAGCTTGGGCTGAATTTCTCCTGCTCGCGCTCCGCTTGTTGAAGTGAAAAACTATGCTTGTCATGCTATTGGTGTTTTACAGTTCAAATGGGACGACGTCGATTTGAACAACGATGATCAGCTCAAGGAACTCTACCAACTACTGAACGAGAACTACGTGGAGGATGACGATAACATGTTCCGCTTCGATTATGCTCCGGAGTTTTTAAAGTGGGCTTTAATGCCTCCGGGTTGGCAAGCCTGCTGGCATGTAGGCGTTAGAGTAGAGAAAAGCAACAAGCTTGGTGAGCAGCTTTCAAGCAATCGTGTAGGAGATTGTCAACGGAATCATCGGTCTCGTGCAGGAAGTCGAACCTTCCCTAGTAACGAAACTCACCCAACTCGTTTCTACCACCAGTTGGATTCATATCGGCTGTCCCTGCACATATCCGCGTCCATGACAAGTCTGTAAAAATGTCGGAAGTGAATTTTCTCTGCGTGCACAAAAAGCTGAGGTCCAAACGTGTGGCTCCCGTATTGATCCGGGAAATCACCCGACGCTGTAACATTCAGGGTGTTTTCCAAGCGGCTTACACGGCGGGCGTCGTTTTACCCAAACCCGTGGGCATATGCAGGTGAGCGAAAGCACAATTTCATTCTCTTCAGCATTCATAAAGAGCTTAAATATCCACCATCAAGATTCTAGATTGTCCGAGACGCGAATTTAGCTGAGTTTCGCTTTTTCAGATACTGGCACCGATCTCTGAATCCGAAGAAGTTGATAGACGTTAAGTTTTCGCATCTCACGCGCAACATGACGATGCAACGAACGCTCAAGCTATACAAATTGCCCGATCAGCCAAAAATCCCGGGCTTCAGGTGCGAGACGCTCGTTCCGTAGAGTTTCGGAGATTTCCGAAACTTCCTTTCTTTTCCCTTGGCAAAGAGCCTCGAACATCAATTCAGAAATTTCAAGTGCTCGATCGTTTGCAGGAAATTCAATCCGAAAACGGATGCCAAACAAGCTTTCAACTTGCTGAACGAATACCTTAAGAAGTTCGCATTAGCTCCGATTTTCACTCAGAAAGAATTCGTTCACTGGTTCACGCCTAGAGATGGTGTTGTTGAAAGCTATGTAGTGGCGACGAAAGCCGGAGTGGTCAGTATATCCCATTCCTAGGAGTTTATATTTGAATGTTCCATTCCTCGGATCTCAAAACTGATGCTTCTCATCTAAATTATAGGTAACCGATTTTGTGTCATTTTATTCGTTGCCATCGTCTGTTATGCACCATCCAACGCATTCGACGCTTCAAGCTGCGTATTCCTTCTATGCCGTGGCGAATTCCGTGACTTTGTGTGAGCTGATGAACGATGCTCTAATCATCGCTAAAAACGTATGTATTCTACCTCTGTGGGCTGATTCTCCTCCAGTGGGAATGGTCGCACCGATTGGACTGTTCTGCGACAGCTGCTCGAGTTTGTAAAGCAATTCGTCGTCGGTCCGTCGAACTCTCTTGCTGTGTAAAATCTCAATCTGCCGTTTTCCGCAAGTGAGTGAGAGCCGCAAATAGTGATTTGCAATATTTTCCAGCGAGGCTACGATGTTTTCAACGCGCTGGACATGATGGACAACAAAAGCTTCCTTGAAGAACTCAAATTCGGTGTCGGAGACGGGAACCTTCAATATTATCTCTACAACTGGAGATGTCCGCCAATCAAACCCGAAGGGGTTAGTTCGATCCGTTCCCTTTTAATCCGACGAAATCTTATATCATTTCCCCATTCTCATTCCTCCCAACTCCCATTTCTTCGTGGTCGTAATGCATCCTCCGCTTCCTACAGATTGGACTCGTCCTGCAATAAATCCACCCGGAACCCGCCGACGCAGGGTGATTCGTTCGGCGCGATACTGTTACGGCGGGTCTTGGTCACTTTTTTCGTCTGCTCCACTGTGGTACGGAAAATGGGATCGACGAAGTCTACAATATGATCATGACTCCCTTACGAACGTTGATATCTAAGTTCATGATCATACGCTGACATAATCAATAAATTACGGTAATGTAGTCAATGGTCTTGATACGACTCGGATGCAACTACTTTCTTAGAACAGGGTTGCCTGCAGGAAACGTGTTTTGACAGTTTTTTCGTAAAATCAGAATAGAATGGATTATCTCTCATAGAAACAAGTCAGCAACAAAGATTTCGTTAGGAGCGATGCCGGCGTTTATTGAAGACATTTCCGACTCCGAGACGTGGCAGCGCATCGCAGTGTACATTGGCGCTTTATATACAGGTTTGATCTGCAATTCGATCCCTGCTCTCTTCTAATGTAAATAATTTGATATCTATAGATTTATTCTTACACCATCCACCGGCGGGCAGTCATCGTTCCAATTGACACTTCGGTCTCCATAGTCAACCCTGGTGGGAACACCTCGAGGACTTGCCATGTCTCAGATACTCTCAGAATTACAGCTCGCTCAACTCACTTTGTTTTCATTCACATCCTCGGGCGAAAAACTCAACTTTAGTCCAGGTTAACTAAGGATCGATCCTTACGCTTATTTGCTCATGTACTATTTAATTATTTAACTAACACTCAATCGGCGTCATTCGCGCAATACATTAACTCGATACGCTCTCATGGTCATCTTCATCATGCATCCGTCCTAACTTCATCGTCGACGTTCAAACAGCAGTCCTCCTTGACAGAGTTCCGCCATCTTGGAGGGTCGTCCGTTTCGTTCTTTGCTTAGGTCGTCAATCTATCTATTTGCTAGTAGAGGCAGTGTAGGGGAGGCTCAGTTGCATATTTTTGGAAAAGAAATTCTTCTTGGTGAAATCCGCCGACGTGCTGAAAAGCTGGAGACGGCGCGCGTTCGTGTAGAGTTCCGAAGAGGAGATCAGGCCGAATTCGAGCAGGTTGGCCAAATGCAACAAAAAGTTGCCGTAAAGGTGTTGTGCCATTATAGTGGTTCCGTGCTTCTCAACAAACGTACTCACAGCGTGTGGTATGTGACAGTCGGCCACGGTACTCAACCGCATCACGTGTAAGTTCCACAGCTTCATGAGGACTTTCTCGCCTTCGTTGACATCGGTGAACTCGTCAATCATTTTCTGAGTTTTCTCCCGCAGCCAAGGGGGGTCATTTTCGCGTTCGCTGTCGTAATCGAACTCTTCGGGTTTTATAGGGATACAGGTATGTGAGTGGTAGTACGCTCTGTTGTGACCCACAGTGGCGCCTATTCTCAAGCCGTTGTGTAGAAGGATTCCGAGCTCTTCTTGATAGTCTTGTAGAAATTCTGATAATGTTGTTAGTGGTCTCTGGGGTCGACAAACCATGAAGTAAGTGATCGGTGTTCGTCTCAAGGGTAGTTGGGCACCGTTGGTGGGTCGACGCACAAGACGTTGGGGATTGCCCACGTAGCTTCCGTCGAACGAATCGTTTACAGAAACGTCGATTCTGGCCCCGCCTCTATAGGGAGTATAGTTGAAATTGAATCTCGAGTGACATAATTTCAAATGCTTCAAGAGTGAATACAATCGACGGCAGTCCACAAAACACCACGGACACCGGAGGTCTCCGCGTGCTTCAGTGATTTGTCGACTGTTGTTCTGAAAGATGAACTGGTAGTACACTCGCGTCTGACGTCGTTCCTGTGGGACCGGAACGGAAGGTTCTTTCTTTATGGAGCGCATATTCCTCAGACTTCCACCAAGCCAGACGATATTGATCTTGAGAGTGGGCATTTTCTCGGTAGCTGCTTTCGTGAACTTGGTTTTCGAGAACGGCACCCAGTCGGTCGATGCTATATTCTGTGGCAGATTATCCCTGAAAAAGATCTTGTAGTCGCCTTCGGCCAGCTGGCAATCTCCAGCTTCGTCGTAGATGGTGAGCTCGCCGGCCAACGTGTATGAGAGACACTTCCTCTTTGGGCTGCTCTCGAGAGAGGATTCCGTGTCGGTCGCCTCGGAATCTGACAGATCTTCGGAGTCGACCGAATTTTTCCCTGATATTTTGATCGAATGAGGCTGAGTAAGGGTGACAACAAACAGTAGTGAGAAAGTACATTGTTTCGACGGGTCCGGGTAGGGGTAGAACGCTTCCTCCGGTATCTTGACTTCCCCTAGAAATCCGTCCTGGTTACGCTGAATGTAGCAGGAATGGGTGAAGACCTAGGGGAAGAGAAAACTGAGCTGAGCTCGCTGGAATGGTGGAAATGTTTCTGCGAAGAGACGTTATCAGCAAATAGGGCTATGAAATGAGAGAGAAATTCGCCATTCTGGCTCGTGTTCGATGTGGTTGGGTAACAAACCTTGGATACGTGTCCGTTTTTCGAGTTGTTCGATCTCACGACTGCCATATTTAGTTCGACTCTGTCTTGAATAGAGGTGTAATCTTGAACGCCGGCGATTTGCAATTTGAGGGAACCGTATGCCGGCCTCATCCTTGCGATGACTTGGTCACGGAGCGAGTCCACTTTGAAGCTTTCGCGACGCTCCCTTGCTGACGGTCCGACGGTCGACGATTTTGGCATGTACGTCAATGTTCGTTGTAGGAACAGCGGCTGCAACGTTGATTCGTCAATTAAGTTGAGAGGAAAACTCGTGCCGGGACCGACACAGAAACTATGCTCTTGATTCCGGGAAATTACTCTCAATGAGCTTATTAGCACCTGGACTACGTTTTTGTCAAATGGTACAGGTGTTCAGCGTGGAAAGGCTGGGCAGTCGTTTGAAAACGTGTCCAAAGCTGCTGTAACCTAATAGCCAACCGAACGGTCGCCGTTGTAACGTGTTTCTTTCGAGTCGGACACGACGACAGGATTTCACCATCATGTGACAGCCTTCGCAGAATTTCCGATGCCGCATCGCTATTCTGCTTCTCGGACCGAAGGTCGTTATAGTCAAGCGGGAATGCCCTTGAGTCTTGCCAAGTAACCACCACTAGTACGACTACAACTATCTTGCGAGCTGCGATTTCCAACCAGCAAGCGAATGAACAGATGCGTCGGATTCGACCGCTTCTGTTTTGGTGCGGTCTCACGCAAAACCAAAGCAATGCCTAATTCGCGAGAAACGGACTGTCAAGAGTAACCAATAGTGGAACTTTTCGGTCCGAATAGTCGTCATATGATTCCCATATAACTGCTTGGTTGGGAATCACAGAATTTCTAGACCCGGCTGTTCACTCGAATTTCAACTAGGTAGTTTCAGTTTACAGTTAGTGGATCGCTTGTTCGGGGATTAGTCCTTAACAAGAACAAAAGCGAATCCACTCCAAAACGGAAGCGCTAAGACCATTGAACTTACCAGATGCGCATGCCTGGTTCGTAGGAATCTGTAGATCTGTGTGGGTTCTGAAAAGTAAAGCATCCGATGAGATGCTTTTAACATGCGAAGTTTCCCGAAAGCCACCTATGCGGGCTTGCGCGCCGGAATCCAACATTGCACTGCTTCACGGACGCGATCGAAAGCTTCACACGTTTCGAACGCGACAGAAGCACACTTCGGGGATTAGCGCCAAAGCTGCGTCCACTGGCAAACGGCAGAATCAGAAGTTCGAGAACGAGTTTTTTAGGCTTCCGAGAGACTTACTTTCAAACGCTTGAAGGAACAGTTGGTGCTCGGTATACTGATCAGGAATTTTGGCCGCTTTTTCGGAAGCCTTCGCCCCCGTCAGAGACTTTTCCCGTTTCGGACGCATTTCGCCTGCAGCAGCCGTAGCGAGTGTCTTCACCGCTCACCATAAACCGATCGCTACGATCGCGAAGACCGTGAAGAACGAGGAGTTCGCTGTTTTCTAGGCACTGCTGATGGCAGTTTGAAGGGATGTTGGGCAGCTATCGAGTCGAGTGCAGCTGGCTGTGCGCTTCCGAAGCGGCTAGAAGCGAATTTCAGAACGAACCTCCCGTCCCTACCGCCGCCACCTCCACCACCAACAACAGAGTAGCGAGCAGCCTGCCTGTCTGTCCGCCTCCTGCCTGCCTGACTGCCCGTCTGTCTGCCTCCCTGCCTCCCCGCAGTCAGGCTAGGCATGGAACTTTTAGGGACGGAGGCACGATGACGGGCCGCTCCTTCCGGACGCCAAATTGCGTAGGGTTTCCGTTCTGAAGAACGCCGTGGTGCTCACGGCCGGATTGCTGCTCCGGGAGAACGGGAAACAGAAATCGTGATATAGATAGCAAAAATAATGATGATGATGATCTCTGCCTGAAGCGCAGCGAGCCACGGGGCGGCCACGGTTTCGCTCATCTGAGGTGCACGATGAGAGTAGTTCTTGTCAAAAAGGCTTGAATGGAAGCATCATTGCGTAACTGTGTCGAATCCCTTCATTTCGAGTTCTTCATGTGATGGTCTTTGGCTGATGAGATGACATCTACCGCCCGACCGAACTTCCCGCCACATCGGAGCGGGGAATTCTCCGAGAATCAAGCTAGTCACGTAAAACTCAAGTCGCTCCAAGGACAAGATACTTATATTTCCGAGGATCGATATGAAGATATCCCATGGCCCCAGATTCGCTCGTAGGGGTTGTGGCCGATAGAAGATGTGAGGGCTCAGGTCGAGTCTTACGCTCAAAACAGCTGAATCGGTGAACAAGTAGTTTATTATAAAAAGTATATGACGACTTTTCAGGAATATTTACTCGTATTTGAAGTCTGGACCTCTTTCTCTCTCTTTCTACAACTCTCTCCAAGGCTTACTGTGTACACTAGCCGAAATTCTTCGCATCAGTTCGATCTCCTCACCCTGCTTGCCGAGGATATGCGAGTCACCAAAGCTCGTGCGAACCGGGCGCGACCACTGTGTCGATTCGATAATGAAATACTACGATCAGAAACCGTTTCTCGGTTGATATATGAATGTCCATTACGAACCAAAAGCGGTTACATGAAACGACGGCTCGGAAAATCAGAGATAAAGTGAAGCGACCATGTCAATACAATGCGAAGCCTACAGAGTACCTCGAATCATCGGACGAAGTTAGCTTGAGTAGAAAACCGCATCCTGATACCACAAAGGAGATGCTCGGAGTCGCAGAAATGACTCAACAGAGTTGCGAAAAGATCGAATTTGGTGCGAGAAAATTCAATCAATTTGGATTCCACCGAACATCCGAAAGCACAGCAGTCCTGGTGCCACGCTCCCACCGACTCGTCGAATCGAACTCGTCCGATACCTACGGTACGTAATGTATTAGTTATTATTACTATTATAATAATTTCGGCCATGATTAGAGTTCAGGCTCCTTTGGGAATTCGGCGCGAAACGATGGTGGATGAAGTCTTCGTCTCCCGGAGAGAAATTCTCTCAAAACGTTCGCGCAGTCGTTTTCTCGACGGTGCCACCGTCACGGAAATTCCAAATGCAATGCCGTTACTCCGAATTCCGCGGAAGTCACTGACGACTCCTGCACGAAGCCCGTTCAGATGGTTCTCTTCCTTCAACCATATTTTCCGCTCAAGACGACTCGTTTGGAGATCTTCATTCACTGTCTTCGGTCTCGTCTTCGTCGCTGTCCACGTATTTGCTTTTCCGTTTCTTTTTGGCGATTTCCCTCCGAGGAGTTTTCGTTTTGCGGGGTTTCTTCTCCTCCTCGTCGTCGAGTAGCTGATCCTCATTCTTTTCTGCGTGCTCTCTGGCTTTTGTGAATATGGACTGCATTATAATCGAATCCTCGTAAATAAGCGAACCGTCAACATTGTACTTCTGCGCGTTCGAGCACAGTAGCATGAAGTCTTCTTCGAGGTCATCCAGCGACCTGAAATATTTCGAACAGAATCTTAGAAGAATTCCCACGATCACGCGCAGACATTGAAACACGGATTTCGGATAAAAATGTAAGAGCTAGAAGATTACTCACTTGTAGTAGTCCTCCTTGACGCGTTTCTGCATCTTATTCAGGTCTATCGGTTTCTTTATGATCTCGTAGTAGTCGGGAAGATCCCTTCTGGAGGGCAATTGCATGAAGCTTTCACTAAGCATGCGGTCGTCTTCGTCTTTGAACATGATGACCGTGTTGAGGATGGTTTTCATTTGCCGTTTGAGAAGAGGGCTTATGCTGCTCTTCTCGTCCTTGTTCGTCCCACGGCTCTTACGAGGACGTTTCTTCGCGTTCGACGGTTCCTCTTCGTCCTCAGATTCGACCTTTCGTCGCTTCTTGCGGCCCGGACGACCTGAAGGACCGGGCTCGTCTTCGAAGTCTTCAACAGAGCCATCTTCGATGGCCTTGAGGAACTGCTTCTCAGTTAACGCGTCGGAATAATCGACTTCTTTGCGAGCCCTTGAACCCCTGCCGAACACTCGGTCGTCTTCGTCGTCGTGAGTCAACTTCTCAACTTCTTCGTCGTTGAGAACCAACCACTGAGGCAATTCGTTCTCCTCCATCATTCGAGGTTTACGAGGAATGACCTTGGCTTCCTCTCGCCGTCTGTCGAGGTCCATCTTTTGAAACATGTTGAACTCGTCTTCGGAGCGAGCGATCATCTGATTGATGGTCTCGTCGTCAGGAACCTCATTCTCCTCTTCTTCCTCCTCGTTCTCATCCTGAAGGATGGCCTGCAGGAATTGACGACGCTCGCTTCCCGTTGACTTCTGATCGAACATACCGGCCTGAATAACTTTCTCGTCAAGATTCAATTTGTATTTGGCGGCGGCCAAGATACGCTCTTCGACGGAATTTACGGTGACAAGTCGAAGAACACGTACTTCGTTCTTCTGACCGATACGATGGGCTCGATCCTGGGCTTGCAGATCTTGATGCGGATTCCAATCGGAATCGAAAATCACCACAGTATCTGCCGTCTGCAAATTCAAACCGAGACCTCCTGCTCTGGTGGATAAGAGGAACAAGAAGTACGGCGAGTCGGGATCGTTGAATTTCGCCAACAGCTGACCACGATCTTCTGATTTCGTGGTTCCGTCGAGACGAAGGTAGGGGAACTCTCGGAATCCGAGATAGTCCTCCAGGACTGTCATACACGATGTCATCTGACAGAATACCAGAACCCTGTGATTGGTCGCCTTGAACTTGGGAAGTATTCTGTCGAGGAGTTCGAACTTTCCGGCGACACGGTAAAGATCGGGTCCCGTAATCGGTTGACCTGCACCGTTCCCGACGTGCTCCGCGAAGGATTCCTCGATGTGTTGGAACATGAATGGATGGTTACAAATCTTACGGAGCTGCATGATGGTGTTCATGAGTGTCTTCATGCCGCCCTTGCCTTTCTTGTCTTTCTCAGAGCCGTCAGTTAGGAGGATACCTTTCTGCATGTGCTTGTAGAGCAACCTCTGCAGCGCGGACATGTCGCATTTGACCACGTACTCGACTTTGTCAGGAAGTTGGTGCTCGACTTCCTTTTTCAGTCTTCTGAGGAGGAACGGTCGGAGAACTTTGTGCAGACGTCGGATGATGAGAATCGTTTCTTCTTCGTTCAGCTCGACTTTTTCACCGGTGGTAGCGAACGGGGCGTTGAACCATTGTTCGAAGGTATTACAGCATTTGAAAATCGAGGGAAGCAAGAAGTTCAACAGCGCCCACAATTCCGGAAGTTTGTTTTGAAGTGGTGTTCCTGTCAGGAGCAACCGATGCGGTGCCGTGTAATGGGTGTTCAGTACTTGGGTCAATTTGCAGTGGTGGTTCTTCATTCTGTGACCTTCATCGATAATCATGTACTTCCATTTTATCTTCGAGAGCGTCGCTTTGTCTTTGATGACATACTCGTACGTCGTCAACAGGACGTTGAATTTGCCGTTTCGGAGCTGGGCTTGTAGCGAACGACGCAGATTCGGAGAACCTTTGTAGGCCACTTTGAAAACACTAGGCGCCCAACGATCGAACTCCAATTGCCAATTGGACAGTGTCGAAAGTGGGACAATTACGAGATAGGGTCCGTTGACTTTCTTCTTCTCCATCAAGTAAGTGATGAGCGATATCGTCTGGATGGTTTTTCCCAGACCCATTTCGTCGGCGAGAATACCGTTCAGATTGTTGTTGTAGAGTGAGACCATCCACTCGAGACCGGCGACTTGTTACTCCTTCAAGCGACCGAACACCAGGAGACTCGATTGCTCTGTGACAGTTTCGTGGATGGCGTGAGCGATGTTGTAATAATTCTGAATTTGCGCAGCGGAGTTCTTTTCGTATTCATCGTCGTCTTTTGTGACTGCAACCGGGGCAGTTTCCACGGGAGGTGGCTCCACGGGTTCGGGACGGCTTTCGTCCTCCGACGAATCGTCTGTCTCCGCGTCCCGTGGTGCAGCTTCCCATCCCGGATGGGCCTCGAGCCACTGGTCGATTTCGGTTGCCAAAGGCGCATCTGTACCGCTGAGTTCGGTGCCCGTTGCGGTTTCGATAACGCGCACGCGAACTTCCTGGTTTGGATCGTCCTTGCCATCGACAATTTCTTGCTTCGGCTTCTTGGGTTTCTTGAGTTTTTTCAGTTCTTTCTTGTGTTGCACCACCATTTTCGTCAAATTGTTGATGTACTCGTCAGTCTGTGACAGCAGGAAAGCCAGACGCTTATCTTTCTTCTGATCGATAAGCTTTCTGTAACCTTCTTCGTCTTCGGCCATCAATCGACGCATACGTTCCTTCTCGAGTCGCTCCTGCTCCTTCTTCTGCTCGCGTTCCGTGTTCTGATGGTAAGTGATAATGGCCTTGTTGATCTTGGAGATCTTCTGCTGAACATTGTTCTTGTGGAATTCCTTGAAGTCTTTGGCGTGCTGGAGTACAGCGGTCAGGTATTCCTGATGCTTCTGCTTCTTACGCTTCTCCTGTTCAAGTTTCTGCTGCTTCTCGAGTTTTTCGGTGATTCGGGCCTCTCGCAAGCCTTGCCGTTTTGTTCGCTTGTAGAGTTTCGGGTTCAACGCTGTTTCGAGCGTGGTGTCCTTCCTCATGCATGCCGTCACTTCGGTTCGCAATTGACGTTGGAATTTAAGCAAACGTAACGCTCGCAGTTCAATGAGGGCTTTCACTTTCAGATCCTCCGGGATAGAGACGGCAGGGATTCTTGACAATTCTTGTATTCTGTGAAAAGATCGTTCATTTTTTACATTCATTTCCTATAACGAATCCAGAAGTATTTGATATGCATTGCAGTTAACCAGGGATTTGAAAACTCGATTTGGCCGCATGATTACCTGTGAGCGATCCGTTGAGTTATGCGGTTTTCTCTTTCCTTGAGAAGTTCGAGCGGATCGAGCCCTTGTGGCTTAGCGAGTGGCGTGATCCTGTTCTGTTTTGGAACTGGTTGTTTCGGTGGACCGGATCCAGGCCCGCCTTGGGAGCGCAGAGCCTGTTGACTAAGCTGCTCGGGGATGGGCATATTGCGCGCCAGCAACCGGTACACTTGAATTTGAGCTCGCAGTTGATTCTGTTGGACCTGGCTTATGTTTCCGATTTGCGCGGGCTTCTCCTCCTTGGACTCGGGAGCTCCATTCTTCTCTTTGTCTTCCACCGAGGGAGTGCTCGGTGAGTTCGGGCCCGCGGCTGAGGGAGCCCCGACGCTTGGAGGTCCACCCTCCGGAGCGGGCGACACAGCCGGAGCTGACATTCCCCCTGAAATACGAATCGTCAACCTTTAGCTCACGGAGCGGTGTTCTAACGATAGGACACTCCTAGAGGGAAATCCATCTGGTCGGAGCTTAGTTTGCGTCGGACGGCAGCTCAGGGACGAAACCCCCCTTCCGGCACTTTATCTGAGCATTTCATGGTCGCGAGAAACGGAGCCACTGTTCAGGAGCACTCAAATGCAAAACTTCAACGAAATGGTTTGACGCCGGTCAGAGCGGAATTCGATTCGGCAAAGAAGCCCATTCGTGCACGGCATCTTCGATGAACATTCAGCGGCAACCCTTGTCGCAAGAGTCGTGCGTGATCGGAATGATTGTCACGCGCCTGCAGTCCGAGAGCCGGCCACGATGGGGCCGACTCATATGTACGGAAATCGTATTTTGGTTGAGATCGTCGCTCAAATGCCGAAGTAGCGGCTCGGTTGCTATCGAGTTGACTCGATGTTTCTTCCTGAGATTTTCATGAGTGATAGCTCCGAATTCTTAATGTTGATGGCAAGCTCACCTTGAGATACTCAAAACACACAAAAACCGAGAACTTCACCCAGTATGAACCAATTTTAAACCTGGTGAAGGTTCAGGAACGGAGTCCCAAGATGGCGGCGCTTACAAGTAAACAGTATTCATTCGATGTGGCTCACTCGACAACGCTGAAGCTACCATTCCCGAGCCCGAGCCATCAACGTGTCTGTGTGTGGGTTTTCGTGTCTGGCCCGAAGATCTATTTCGTTTTGGCGCGTCAGGCCGCCGTGTTTTCTGTCTTTGCGGTCGATCTGTCGGTCAGCGGATAGGAAATTCAGATCAGTCGTAAACTCGAAAGAGAATCGTGAAATCGTGGAGCGCTCAGTCGAATCCGGACAGGTCGGAACAAGCTGTGCATCCAGACCTAGCCGGACGGGTCACGAGTCAAGAAGAAAGCTGAAACTCGGAAGTGGAATAGCTATCAATAGCTTCATCATAAGGACATGAAGGAAATTCAAATATTGCCCTCTCCGCTGTGTATCCAAAGTTCGAATGATATTTCCCACTTGGCTAGCGAGAAACTGATATCAGTTTCCGCTCAATCAGTTTCGATCTGAGGCATACAATAATTTTCTGGCATAGCTCGATCTGCCACTGAATTGAGACTTGGAAGAGAACCCTTCCGGAACTGCAAGCCAACATTTTGATCAAAAGACATCACATTTCACGAGTTTGTCCCATCGATGATGGAGGAAAGAAATAAAATAGGTGAAGACCTCCGTGATCATATGTCGTATCTCGTTGACCCGTAAAACTGGTCAGCAGGAGCTGATAGCGGCCGATCCGGTTCATCGACAGCTGGTCAAATCCATGCTCTCAGACTAGGTGCTGATCGTCGAAATGCGCGCTCCAAGAACAAGAGGAAAACGATCCATCGAAAGTGACACGGAAATCGCATTCTTCTCCGCCGCAGGAGCTCCTCTCGCATCGTTTCTTGAAACAAGCGGAGAGCGTAGAACCCATGGAATGATGCTGCTTGGGGTCAACCGATGGCAATCTTCCAGAAATTCACACTTTCTCCAGGGTGCTCGCGAATCTTTACGAGTTTTGGATATTGCACGTAGTGTTCAGGTGAACTCCATCAGGCGGCTGACTTGCTACATCGAAATCTGACGGGGCACTCACTTCGGAACTGTGGCGGGAGTCAGTGAAGTTGAGTCAACTCTCCCGCGGAAACAACTCACTACAACACAACACAAGAATCCACGAAAGTTGGAAAATTGGACATCGGCTTGTAAACAACTCTAGCCGTTGTTCGCCGGGTGGAATGTTTACACCACCAGAGCGAGCGGCGCATGTGTGGGTTTTCTTTGAGGGACACACTCTGACACTTCTCTGAACATCGAATGTCGATTTTGCTTCTTTGGGATCTCGCTTCGATCGAGATCCACTCACGACCAAATCGTTTTTGAAGAATCAGAAACAGGAGAAGCTGAATGCATGCTACTTCGATATACACGTGTCCCTGAGAGGGTGTCACCGTTTGTTCGTTTCATACCCTACTTTGACGAAGCAATATTGAACTCCAAAGACGCGCCCCTTCCCAGATTCCCTGTCTCCGTTTGGAAACTTCAAGAACTTCCGAACGACTCGATCGCAAACGCCTGAAAAACTCAGTTTCTCTAGAGAATGAATCTAAATAGTTATCATTGATCCTCACAGATATACACCAAATCTCTCCAGCAACTCCTGAACTTCGATTGCTTGTATGTCGCGATCTAAGAAGCCCAGAAAAGCCTTCATTACATTGGTTTGGAATTATGCTCGCATGTTGCGGGGGCACAGCACGTTCGAGGAGCAATTCAATGAGAGCCAAGCCGAGAACTCTGAATCAAGATTGCTGTGGTTCGTCTTTATCCGTGACACAACTTTTTCCTGCTCTTCGGTTTCCGATGGCATCTATGTCGTTAGAAGGATTATTAACTACAACATTACTCCAGACTTGAGGCGGCGACTGTAGAACTGGGTGATTGATTCCGAGCAACTGGAGAAACAGTCACTGCGAATGCCTGAGCTGATCCATCGGTCGAACCACTTCTGGCATCTCAATATTCCTGTTGGAGAGAATCACCTTTGACCAGTGGTTCCCAAACTTTTTTTCCCAATGGACCTCTTGAGTACCCTCTGAGCTCCTCGTAGACCCCACTTGGATGGCAATCAGAAAAGTCGGGAAGAATTCCAATTCACCTCGACTCAAGATCTACAGTGGTGGCTAAAATTTTGTGAGCGGTTCCCATTGACGTTTATGGACTTGTCACAATTCGGCAAGTGGCAGAATTCGCAGCATGAATTGGGAATCGCAATCTCCGACCTCGACATTGTTAACATCTTCCGAATAATTAACGTAAAGGTCTGCCGTATGAAAACCCCAAAGATGAAGCGCAGATACGACGAGAAAGTCGAACAACGTGGTGCGATGTGCCACGTACACACAGGGCAGTAGATTTGAGGATGAATTTCAGGTCTCCGTCATTCTCGATGTCGACCTCTCTTGACTTCCCTGCTCAGCTGATGAAAAAAATTCTCACAAGATATGGGCTCAACAGGATGTTCTGGATATGTGTCGCTAATTTCTGCTTCCATTTCACCCCAAGTACCTCAAAACAGAGAGGAGCTGCTCATCATACGCGTCTCATTTATAGTGAGGTGATATATGTAGACCCCTTTCTTTTGTCCATCGACCCCCATATCTGTTTCTGGGATTCGTTTCTGGGACCACTTTGGGAATCACTGCCTTAGACAATCAAGTCACGGAGCAGTTCTGGAAACCCACCACAGAGAGAGAGAAGAATCAGTCATCGTTGCCAGATGAGTTCGATTCTGGAACTTTCACTGTTGCAATTGAGGCATGCAACCAACCGCAATGTGCGAAAACTGTGGCAGACTTGTCCTTGTGCAACTTTTCCCGGGCCCGCGGATAACCGCAGTCAAAATCGCGGTCCCCGAAACCGCAGAGGCTTGCGGTCTTCGCGGTTTCCAAACCGCGCTGAGGAAAACCTCTGAAGGATCGAGTTTCAACCGAATATTGCTCGCAAAAAAAAAGGAGCAGGAGATTTTCCTGGAAACTCGTCACGGAGCAGACTCTCACAAAACCGTCGCGTCGTCCGTCGCAAATAAGGATCAAACCGTAATTACGGATTACCATTTTGAGCATAGGGTGCCCTTCCCCGAAAATCATTTCGCCGGACCCGACTTCGCCGAAAATCTCTCTGTTGGTGTCGAAAAATATTCCGAGAACCCGAATGGGAAGGTTTGTAATCAAAAAGTCGACTTTTTCGGTCCATTTCGGTCCCAAGGTATCAAACAACACAGTCAGAGCTGACCGCAAATTTTTTTCCATGTGGAGAGAATGTTCTTGCTTGGCTTTTCAGATAAGGGACTGTGCAACAGCTCATTGGAGGTCGTTTGGAGAATCAATCCATACCGTGTACCCTAATAACGGCTCTTTTCCCTCGTCGCGAATTTCGGCCACCAACATGATGATCTTTGATCGAAGCAGCGATGTATCCAATGGATCTGATTTTCGTGGATGACGTGAAATCATGTTCGAGAGAGGATTCCACGTCAAATTCGCGAAACGATAAGGGGTGAGGGGAACTAACTGTACAAAATGTATTTCGCTCTGTGAGGATCGCCTGATTCGATCTTTGTGTTCCGGAGATGATGAAGAACTCCGGGACTTGAATTCCGCCGACGAAGCTCCGTCCACTTCGAGTGCGGTTGGAAAGAAATCTTTGTTGAGAAACGACGCCCATCCGATGATTTTTTGGAAAATTCCGATGGAAGTTCAGCCAGAACGTTGGTGGCAGAAATCTCGAGGGAGCCAAGTGCGATAACATTCTCTGGCGTGTACTCGATTCGTCCCAGGTGGTGAAGATCCAACGAAAGAATTCATCGACGTTGATCAGCAGCGCAAAGTGAATAAGGTGAAATTCTGAACAGTCTGAAGTTATTTCTTCCCATCGACCTTTTTTCCATGTCAACTGAGGGCAATGAGTCTAGAGCAGCTCTCACAGGTAGACCGCTGTTGCTCGGGAGGAAGAGAAGGGAGAATTCTAGACTAACTTTTTCGAACTCATTACCCAACATCTTACTCATGCGTATGCTTGGGACCCGATCCGTTCGAGTGAGCAGTGGACTTGATCACACGATGTCTCATTTTACTTGAGTCTGCTGAGTCCCGTGAAGTTTAAGATATTTCTATTGCAGGCCAAATCACGAGCCGGAAATTTCCCGCGGGCTGCGAGATTTTCGGAGAGCCTTGTACCGAGTGAACATCGAGAACTGCGCGAAGTTATGTCCCTGTGGTGGGTAGAAAAACGGATTTGTACCGCTTCGAGTTAGAGTGTCTCATGAATAACTCCTTTCGTCACTGCTCACTGTGTTTGTACTGAAAGACTACAGAAACGATTCGATCGATGATTACAGATTCCGTTTTCCATAACCTTCTCCACTGAAACTTGTTCAACTCAGTCTACGTACAAGCCGTTTCGGCGAGTGAAATCTCGTGAAACTCGACATGGTTTTATATTTTCCAGAACTCTTCCTCTCTTCAGATGCTGACTTCTGATTCGGGACTCCAATCGACAATGGAGGTGTCCATGGATATTCGGCGAAAAAGTCATTCCGGACATATCCGATATTTCAACGTCCAACTAAAGCCCGGATCGAAACCCGGTCGCCAATGTCGGGCTCACGCCCATCTTCTAGAGGTCGGCTAGCAGAACAACGTGACTGTGTCGCACTCTGACGACCCATTCTTGAGGAACTGACACTTGACGGGATGCAAAATTCTCCAAGTAGTTAGGGGCAGGTGAGATCGATCCCGTATTACATCAGTCGCTTGAGAATGCATTTGGATGTGAGGTTGAGAGTTTAATGAGAAGACCGAGTTCGGAATCCGATCGAGAATGTTGAGTGTAGATTTGTTGTCAGAGAAGTGACGAACGTCGAGATGAGAAGTGCGGACCCAGTCTCGGTCTTCGAGAACCAAAAACGCTCTTTTCGCTCTTGACTTTTTCGAGTTTGAGTCGATTCTCAGCCCTGTAAGTTCAGTAAGAGTGAACTTATTTCACACTGCGGGATCTCCTTGCCCTCGGACTTTGTTTTGACGAGACTTCGAATAGCTTTGTCATACATCCTCTTGGTTCCAGAGCTTTCTTTTTCGCCCTTTTCCCTCGCCCCGGCCCTCTGCTTGAGGCGCTCGGCGCCTGTGTTGCAGAGTTTAGGTACCGGGGGTCGGTAGGTCATGGCCTGGTAACTTCTTCTACACTCGCCTTACAGAGTGGAAACCATCTCTGAAGAAGTCGGCCTTTTGGTACCAGAGAACGAGATTCGAACCAACGACCTGCCGCTCGAGAGAACGTCTACATGGCATGTGGTACCACAAGCAAACCTGCACGTGGCGTGCAGACCGCTTAGACCACTCGGCTATCTCGTGACCACACGGCTATCTCGAGATTTCCCCCAGCTGCAACGAAGGTCTTTTCTTTTAATACTGCCAGATCCTTGAGAATAGCTGGTTCCGACGCTTCCATGTGGCAGCTCTCGGCTTTTCTCGCCCTGCTCGAGGAATTATCCAAAGATCCCCTGCTACGATAATCAAAGGATCACAGAATGTCAGCAATATCCAGATAATCATAATCGGGCTCAGAAAAAAAGTCGGACTAGCGGCTTGATCCGGATGCGGCGCCCAGCAGAGATCATCATCATCATTGTTTTCATTTGCCCGTCGACGAAGTTCAGTTCCATCTTTTTTTTGTCGCTTTTTTCCCTGGAACGGGTATTCCTCTTAGATCAACGTACGTTCTGTGATTCAAAAGAGATTCTGGATGGCTGTTCGGCATTAGGATCTTATGCGCTTCAGAGCTCCGATCCGCTGACGTGACACTCAAAGTTTTCACCGGCAGCTGACATCGTCTGCAAAACTGTCCATGAACGATATTCAGGGTGGCAGTGTGTGAAGAGGATTCATCCGAGCAGCCCCGCGACTGACGGTGGCGGTGAAATAGCAACAGACAGCAGCAATGTCAAATGGTGCTCCCTTTCCATGACTGAAATTTTCGCTCTTCCTCCGCGAAATCCTCAACGGCAGAACGAGACATCTTTACAACAACAACATCATCAACGTAACCGGTGCTCTTGCTCCACTGTCAAGAGTCAGCTGGGATTTCTAGTGACATCGAATCTCTGTGACAACAGTTGAGCATCTTGGCGAAATTCGTTGAGAGAGGAGTTATCTGAAATTCGACCCTCTCAGTGACTTTCTTTCGTTCACTCAAAAGCTCATCCGAACTACATGCGGAATCAACTCGCCAGTGACGTGTCAACAACATGACGCCAAGACTGGGCCGCTTCGTTAAACTTTCGTTAGCGGTGATTGCCTGCTTGTTTTTCGTTGTAGTTTTCTTTTTCCCCAATCCCGAAGCGCCGAGATTCGGCCGGCCGGAGTTCTTGGCTCAAAATGACGTGGCTGCAGTTGATGCCCCCGAGATCCCGGAGCAGCCAAAAGAGCACGGTAACCCGAACGAGCTGCCTGTCTTCCGCGAGAACGTCCTGGGCAACTTTGAAGTAAACATGCCGACAGTTGTTGGTCCAGGCGAAGGCGGAAAGCCGTATGTTATAACCGGAAGAAGCAGCGAACAGCAAAACCTCAAGAATCAGTACGGCATGAACATCTTGGTGTCAAATGAGATTTCTCCAAACCGGAGCGTGCCGGATCTGCGACTAGACGAGTGCAAGTATTGGCATTACCCCGAAGATCTGCCAGGAACCTCGGTGATCATCGTATTCCACAACGAGGGTTTGTCAACGCTCATGCGTACTGTTCATTCTGTCATCAACCGCAGTCCTCGTCAGTTCCTCCACGAAGTGGTTCTCGTGGACGACTTCAGTGACAAAGAGAATCTCAAGAGAGAACTAGAAAACTACATAGTGCGAAATTTCCCGAAGGGTCTCGTACGTCTCGTGCGGAACAAGGCTCGTAAGGGTTTGATCAACTCAAGATCTCACGGCGCGGAAGTCTCTACGGGTGAGGTGATTCTGTTCTTGGACGCTCACTGCGAAGTCGGAGCCAACTGGCTTCCACCACTCCTGGCTCCTATAAAGGCTAATCCGAAGACCATGACCGTACCCGTTATCGACGGAATCGATCATGAAAATTTCGAATACCGGCCAGTGTACCACGGAAAGCAACATTTTCGCGGTATTTTCGAGTGGGGCATGCTCTACAAGGAGATCGAAATCCCAGACGAAGAAGTCAAACGCAGAAGCAAACACTCAGAACCGTACAAGTCACCGACTCATGCGGGAGGTTTGTTCGCAATGAACCGCGAGTATTTCCTCGAGCTTGGCGGTTACGATCCAGGACTGCTAGTGTGGGGGGGCGAGAACTTCGAGCTTTCATTCAAGATTTGGCAATGTGGCGGTCAGATTCTGTGGGTGCCTTGTTCGCGGGTTGGCCACGTTTACCGCGGCTTCATGCCGTACTCGTTCGGCGATCTCGGCAAGAAACGCAAGGGACCGCTCATCGTGATCAACTACAAGCGTGTCGTCGAGGTTTGGTTCGACGAATTCAAAGAATATTTCTACACAAGAGAACCAATGGCGCGCGATTACGATGCCGGTGACCTGACACAGCAGCTGGAACTCCGTAAACGCTTACAGTGCCGCCCATTCTCGTGGTTTATGAAAGAAGTCGCTTACGATGTTCTGAAGCACTTCCCATATCTGCCCCGCAACAATCGCTGGGGACACATCAAGCCGAGCTCGGACAGCGCTTGCTTAGACTCAATGCGAGCGCATCCCCCGACGACTGTTGGAATTTCGAGCTGTCACGGCGGAGGAGGCAATCAGCTATTCCGACTCAACGAAGAAGGTCAATTAGGACTTGGTGAACGGTGCGTTGATGCCAACAAAGAGAGCATGTTTCTCACTTTTTGTAAGCTCGGGACTGTTAACGGCCCTTGGTCCTACGACCCGAACACCAAGCAAATGAAGCACACAAGAGACGGTGTCATCAGATGTCTCCAAGTGGACCGTGATCGCCTTTTCCTCGCGAAGTGCTCGACGGTTGGAGATCAAAAGTTCGATTGGGAGGAAATCCACTGAAAGGCATCTCATTTGATAGAATTTCTACAAGGCAGCCAAGAGTGAAGAAGACATCGACGGCAGGAGGCATCGTTTGCATTTTTATATTTTATTCTGCTACTGTAAATATAAATATTTCTCTACGGAAAATGCGATGAACGCTTCTTGGAGTTGACGTTGGAACCCACCGTGTAATTAATATAGATCATTATTAACTAGTTTTCTCCCATTTTCCCCTCCACAAACTCGTTTCCTCACCACAAAGTCGCGCGAAACTTTTGTAAATATATATAACGTGAACATCAATACAGTATTTTCGCATAATTTATCCGTCCTGTCTCTTCAATGAACCTGTCTCGGATCGTCCCAAATCATACAACCTCGTATTAAGATCTGACCCTCGCTTATTTCTCGCACGCGGAAGAGAACGCGACGACCCAGGACTGTTCTTCGATACCCTTAATGTCGAGGAGTTAGAACCAACTAGAGAGCCGTTTTGGAGGAAACTTAGAATTTTAGATAGATCAACGGGACTCGATAAAGACACGGTGGCAGTTCTTTTTGAACTGTTAGATTTGACATGGAAATTCAGGTGGTCGGCCCGGCACGCCCGACACGGAACATAATGAACATTGTTTGGCACGCAAAGGAGTTCGTCTGTGCCACCAGTCGGAAATATATGTCGTGAATTAGAGCTGTTCCATCGGATCCCTCTTTTGACAGAAATTATTATTTCTCGGAGCGAAAACCTGAATCTCCGAGCTCAAATTGTTATCGGACCCCTTCTCCGATTCCGTCATCCGCCACGGAAGCTGTTCCCTGTCGATCTGTCATCCGCCGATCTTGGAGCAGGCATCTACTGAGTTTGATAGCATATTGCGCAATGTGCCGTTATCGTTTTAAGTTTCTTCCGTAGAAAATCGCATCATCTCGTCATCTAAAGGCAAAAAGCTATTAATTTCGTCACCCGCGACAGCTGCGTATTCAGGTGTCACGACATTCTACGATCAAACTTGGATTGGTTCCAGTGCGTGCACGGAGAATGGAGAACAGAAAAGCAGAGTACTCTGTGACAGATCGATAATGGAATACTGACAATGAGATTGCCATGCAACAGTTTGTTTCCAGTTCGGACGCTCGTGTTTACTTCTATCATTTCACACATTCTTCCTCATGAGCAGATATCTGGGCCACTCATTCATCTTTCACACTATAGAATCTTGCGTATAAGAATTCTTCAACACGAGGAAATATCTGGACTCGAGATGATTCATTGTGCAGTTTCTGAAGATCTATATATTTGTGTCGCCTGCTATGAAAGACTCGAGGGGAGGGAGGGAGTCTACCCCCTCTGGATACGTTAGGGGTCATCGGTCATTGCTACACTTTCAACCCGCCAATTGAGAGGTCCTGCACGCAGTTTTCGCCATTTCCAGAAATGTCTCTGATTTCCGCGAATCGTTGCACGCAAGATTTCAGCGGAATTTGCTTTTAAGCGACTTACCTACCGGACGAGTCGAATGTTACTGTCATGTCGTGAGACACACATCGCGAAATGAATCATTGGGGGGAATCGTTGGAATTATTTTGATTCTCCCGTCTAGCTCCTCGGAACAAACCGGAAGCGTCTGGAGCCTAAAGTGACAAGAAAGGCTTCAGCGACAGTTGTCGCATCATCTTCTCCGTTCTCAACTTGCAGACTCAGTCTGCGGGGCCTCAATTCGATCTAACAACCTCGTCAGATGAAGCATTTTGTGAATCTGAATCGCATGAGAAAGTGAAGAAAGTAATGCCGATCGTGCCCCTTCCAGAAAGATTACTTATTTAATTTGAATCGAATTTATTAATGAGGAGTTTATCGATGAAGAGTCACATCCCGTGGTTTTCCTTGAAGCAATTCGCTCGGAACCGTCGAACAAAATGAGATAAGGAAACTTTCTGAGAGCTTTCAAGATCGTTTCCGACCCAGCAAAACGGAGACATATCAGCAACAAACATCACATATCGTCCATATGAGCTGCGGCCCATTATGTGATCCTTATGTCGACAGAATGGGATAACAGGATAACCATCAAAAGATCTGGGCTCAGAAGGCCAACCAATATTCGCAAAGTTGAAATGCTTCGTGAATTCTTAATATTGGCATGAACTCGCAGTTTCGATTCCGATTTCGCAAAACAAGCCATCGACTTGCATCTTGATACGAATTGGAGTCGGTTTTCAACAGTGCAGATCTCCCTTGATTCGCTCATTCAAGACGAGCATTGCTTCTCCCCGATTCTGTGTCCAATATGAGCATTCTGTTGCACATTAGAACCGGGTTCATATCGTCTTTATGAGTTTCTCTCACTGGACTTCCACAACCGCGCTTTCATCTCACTCAGGCGGTTCCTTCTCCACAGTTTGATGGGAGAGGGACGCGTACGCGCAAAATTTCAAATCATTGTTGATACATACTGACGAGCGATCAGCAGCGATGTCCGTCGGCGGAGGATAGTTACTCATTGTTTGTACACACCAGATCGTTTTCTGTGATATTCGCAGCGATGAAAGAGAAAACTGAGACTCTTGACTCCCAATAGTCAACAAAGAGAGGGAAATCTGTAAGTGTAGATGTTCACGGTTGATCGACGGCAAGGGTGAATCGGAAAGGTTCGTTCGAATTATTGGCTGTGCTCTCGATAGACGAATCGAACAGCTCTTGGCAGGCTTTACAATGATGGAGTCGTCGCGCACGATGGGTGTTTTTTCTCGCCGGCTTAGGGAACCGATGCGAATCGATTATAGATATGCGGAAGAATTTTCGTCAAGCATTGTGACAGCAAGCCCTCGACTGATTAATTCCCTCCGCAACCTTCACGTTTCTGACTCATTGTCAGTCAATGGATGAATCATGTTCCCGCGCGTGCGTGCTGGAACTCCCTGCCGTGGATGCAGTCGTGGGTAAGCCTCCAGTTTGCCACAGACGGAGTGAAGTATTCGACTGAGTGACAGTTGTAGCTTTCGTTGCTCTGTGATAGCCTCCAAGAAATTGCTACGTTGTCACCGAAACGATCTAAGTGAGAATCAGGAATGCCTTCTTCGAACAAGAGCGCTCTCTTTCAAGTGGAATCGCATAGTTGTTACTTCAGTTGGGTGCCTTTGGCGGAAAGAGCTCCTGAAAAATCTGTCAGCTTCACCGATTCGAACAACACCATCAACATTGGGCGCGTAAAAAGAAACGATGACATCATTCCCGGTGCTCTACGCGACGGCGTATGCCGTTTCCAATTCGAGGGAAGCTGGCACGAGGAACGTGGTGAAGTCGAAGTGATGGAGGATAACTTTGGCTCCGCACAGCATGCTCTCAGTTGGGGAGCCGCCGAGCAAAGAGATGCTAAAACGTTGCTTTCATTGAATGCGGTTGTGGGAGGTGAATTTCTCGGTGGAGTCTACGTCATTGGACGCAAACGCGGATCCATGGATATCGTGCCGATTGCAGTGAAAAATGAAAACCGCGACTTCGATAAAGGACACATCGTTTACGAGGGAGAACCAATCACCGACATCGAAGTGCTCGAATCGACATACCACAGGATGATTGCGATATGCCCAAGACCACCCACCCCGGAAAGAGACCAGACGTCTTCCTAGTCAGCGTTTCATAGATTTCGCATATGGGATGAGATATCTTTCATTCCTTAAGTTGAGAGAAGGTTACTTTCCAGTTGAGTTATTTGAATGTTGACTTTTTCCTGTCCATTCCTCTCGGTCGGTGAGCAATAAAACGAAGAGAGTTTTTTTTTTTTTTTTTTCCCATTCGCAGTGATTGTTTTTTTTCCTCATTCGTAGCTACGCAAGGCCGCAATGTCGGCCCTAACAAGAATCGATGTCCATCACAAAACGAGATTTCGATTCGACAGTTCCATGGAATGAACTCCAGGAAAACCCTGGAAGTTGATGAAAACTTCATTTATGTTTCCCGGAGTAAGAGCGTAACCGGTAGGGTTGGGCCTACCGCCTACGCTCCGTACTCAGGCTCAGGGCGGCACCATCAAGGAGCGCTCACCATTATCTCGTCTTTTGTTTATCTCGTCTTTTGCTCATCTCGTCAATGGCATTCTCCGAGAAAGCACACCACGTTGCAGATCGCCAAAATGGTAGCTGGTTTCAGCAATCTCTAGCCATCAGGACATGGCGGGCAAGGAGGCGTAGCGGGGGCGAAACCTGGCTCTTGTCCTCCCCCGGACTCTCTTACGAGTTCCAAATCTCGCTACGTAGTTCGTCGTGATCGTTGTTGTCGTTGCTTTTGGTGGCCCACGAAAGCAACTACAATAATGGGATTCAAGCCAGTCCTATTCAAAGATGACACTTTACCGCGCGAAATTTTGGACAAGTGTAACAGTGGTAATCAACAATGAAGAGTATCACGCACACAAGCTCGTTCTGGCCGCATCGAGTCCTTACTTCGAATCGGTTCTCAAGTCTCATCGAGTATCAACTGATTACTTGTTTATTCCCCTGAGCCCCATAGGATCGAAAGCATTCCAAAGTGTTCTGACTTACCTCTACACGGGCTCCATGTTGGTTGAACTCACGAACGCTATAGAACTTCTTTAAATCGCCAACTTTCTGTTGTTGTTTGGAATGAAATCGTTCATTGACGAAATTTTGGTCGGTTCGTTGTCGAGCAATAACGCTTTGTGCTTCTGAGACTCTGCGATCAAACTGTATGTTCCAGATCTGCACCAGGCGGCCTGCAGTTACATTGAGAAAAACTTTGAATGAATTCGAGCCAGCTTTCTCTACGTGGAATTCCACAAATCGGAAGAGCTGCTACAGAACCAAAGAACTCCTGCCAATCATCCTAAATCAGTTCAAAGACCTCAAAAACAGCAGAACTATAAGCACTCCAGCATTCGATCCGATTACCGCTCGTATGAAGTTAAAAACGATGGCTGTGAACGCAGCGATTTGCAGTGAAAGTTCACCTGAAACAAATCAGTCACAAATGTTCTCTATGCGGCTATGTTTGCCTGTGGAAACGGCAGTTCACGCATCACCTGGAGAACGTCCATTTCCCGAAAAGCCCTCCCTACCGCTGCGATGTTTGCGATGTGAAAACCAAAAGGATCTCAAGTCTAGTGCGCCATCGACGCGAACTTCTGACTGACCGGCCCTTCACCTGTGATCTGTGCTCGTATCGATGCCGATTCAATACCCAACTCGTTGAACACTGCAAATCGCATAATACCGAGAAACCACACACGTGTGGTCAATGTCGGAGAGCTTTCGCTGTCAAAATGGCTCTGGACATTGACATGCGCGTCCATCAGGGGGAACGGTACCTGAGGTGCGACCGCTGTGCTTTTCAGACTCGGTTTGAGCACCATCTGGCGATGCATCGCAGAATTCATCTGCGAAAAGCGATGACTTTTCCGCTGGGATGCGAATTCAAATCCGGATCGTGCAGCGCCATGGAAGGCTCATCCTCAGGAACGAAACCACATCTGCCAACTGTGCGGAAAGACCTTCCTAGACAAAACGCATCTGGTACGTCACATGCGCTCCCACAAAAGTAAACCTTACCGGTGTACGAAGTGTGGGTTTTCGTCACCGAGGCGAGACTATATCAGCGATCACATAACCCGACATAACGATAACTCTGAATCGATGGCGGGAAAGGAAGATTGTGAATTGGATTCTGCATTCTTCAAACTTTGAAAACGAAATCGAAATTCTCAGAACCAGGTGCAGCTTTCTCAGACATCCGTTGCCATGGATTTGCCCGTCGTCAAAAAGTCATTTATCTCAGTCCATTGTCCAACAATGTATAATCGAGGTTTAAGTTCTCTTCAAGTTTAAATATGAAGCAGAGTTTATGAGAACTTGTACATAAGGGAACCAAATGAATGAAAATGTGAAAGATGCATGTATGAGTATTATTATCACGAAGTGTTCCAATAAACAGCGACTGAAATTGTTGTTTACGATATCCAGAAGATATTCGGACTAGAGAAAGTGAAGATAAGTCATGTTATACGGGGTTTATTTCACAATTTCCGACTTTCCCATTGATATAGACAAAAAATACAAGAACGGCGTACCCTGTCGTCCGCCACAGGACATCGGGACGGAGGAGCCACTTCACCGGTTTCGTCATGAACGAAGTTTACATCTGTCCAGATTGCGATATGAATACGGGAATTTTGGGTTTGTTGTTGGCCCCCGTCGGAACATTCTCGATTTTTCGCATCACGAGCAAGCCGTCAATGACTCGACCTGGCGATGAATTTCTCTTTCATTATTTAGAGGTTCTACAAGATCCAATCGATTCAAAAATCATTGAATGACGATGATCATCCAACTGTCCTTGCCGGAAATGGTATTTCTATGAACTTACCAAAAACTACGTGTTTTCCGTCTAGGAAATCAGATTTCGCACATGTGATGAAAAACTGGCATCCGTTGGAGTCTTTCCCACTGTTGGCCTAGAATATTCAAGAGTTCTTTAAATCAGTTTCTCTGCCGCGTACAGCGATTTCTGCGGAACCAACGTTGCCGAAATGAGACTCACCATCGATAACATACCGGCTGCATCATGTTTGAGCGTGAAATTCTCATCGGCGAATTTCACTCCGGAATAGATACTCATGATTCCGGTACCATCGTTCTGTAAATCAATTTAGGTAAATCACACAAACTTTCTCGAAAAGCCCGTCCACGCCATGGTCGAAGACAGAGCTTCCGACGAGACATAACTTTAGAGTCGTTAACATGGCTCGTCTCTTTACACTCACGTTTACTAAATCACCGCCCTGGATCATGAAGTCTTTGATTACTCGATGGAATCCACATCCCTTGTAGCCCTGAGGCACTCCGTCTCGTCTGTATTCACCTGTGCAGAATTGCCTGAAGTTCTCAGCTGTCTTTGGAACAACATCCGCGAACAGTTCGATGATCATGCGTCCAACCTCCTGAGCCACCATGCGAGAGGAGAATTCGTTAGTGACATGAGACAGAAGAATCAGAAGAAACTCAGGGAAAATTGTCGCGCTAGAATCGAAGCTTCTCCACTCACGGTTGTCCCAATCGTGATGTCGAAAAAGACGACTGGGTTGTTCTGATCACGGAGTTGTGATTGGATTTGTGCCCAGCTGACCATCTGAATATTCGAGAACTTTGTATTAATTTCTCCACGTTCAGCTGCATGTTTTTCGCAGGACGTCAGAGAAACCGGAATGCCTCCGACAAGCATTTGCTACGTCTTGTCAAGATAACCGCCGGGACGGGAATTTGATTTAGCGGCGGTTATGATCCAGATATCGCTCCCGTGAACATACCTCGGTAGTTTTCCAGATTGGTCACTCGAGTGCAAATGATCAATGTCGTTTAAGACGAAAAACCAAAACCGGCGAAACAATTTCGAATGTTTTGCGAATAAATTTCGAAATGCGAACACATGGAGAAAGAGCGGTTTGTTGTTCTCCTTTCTTCTTCCTGCAGACGTCTTCGCCTCATGATTGTATTTCTGTTCCGCAGCTCTCCAGCTCCAAGTGCTCGAAAACCTTCGCCTTAGGATAAGTTTTCGAGTGGAGTTCATTATTGTAATACATTCTGGAAGACTAGAACCAGTGATAGCGACCTAAAAGCCGCGGTAGGGAATCGAATTTGAAAATTGCCGCCAAATCTTCACGGAGCGCGCCATTCGAGAGGCGCCAATGACTGATTCGTGCGAGGCTCCGAACGGGAAAAGTACGCTGTCCTGAAAAAAGCAACTTGCGTAACCCCCTCCCCTACCGTGGTTGCCGAAGGGCGAAAACCTGGAAGGATTGTTATGTGAAACCGCATACTCCGCCAAACATGACAGCCACCGAGGAAACTGTGGTCGGAAAGGTGAAGGAAATCGAAGATCTGTGCAATGTTCCTTCAATCGCCTCGGCTTTGAAACTCAGTGTTAACTTGGTGAAACGATTCTTTCCACTTGATGCCGTCGAATCAGTCACCACCAGCGAATGCGACGGAAACTTCGTGGTCTGTCTTCGTCGATCAAACTCATCCAAAGATCAGGAACAGCTGATTATCCCGTCCACATCGATATGGTCTCATCATGGCTATCAGAAACCACCTCAGGAGCAGCTCGCCGTCGCCAAGCGGAACTCCCGGTATTTATTGTTGCTGAACGACCGACCGAGTCCCGTCATCGTCTCTGATACGACTTCCAGGAAACTCGGCCAGAACTCAGCTGTTCCCGACTTGAAAACTGAAGTAAAAGCGTCATCTTCGGAGTTTTTCGGCAATAAAACCGTAACAACTAGCGGAACCGCAGCGAAGAAATCTCCATCCACGCGGGAACCTCAGACATTTTTCCATAAGAAGCAGAAGACCGAAGATAACAAAGGAACTAAAACTGAGGGCAAAGTTAAAGCAGGAACTATTAAACAAGAAACTCCTCCTCCGGAGAAACAGAAGACAGCCGAATCTGAGGCGACGAATGGCGAAAATCCAGATGTCAAGAATGTCAAAAAGAAATCATGCACTTCGGAAGCCACGGATCCCGATCCCGAATCAACAAAGAAGACGAAATCGCCGAAGACAGAATCGACGAAGAAAACCAAATCGCCGAAAGCCGAATCGATGAAAAGCACCAAATCAACGAATGCAGCCTCGAAGAACGTCGCCCAAACTCCCAAAGCTGCCCCGGTCGAGAAAACTTCCAAGACCAAGAAAGTAGCCCCGCCCGAGGACAGCTCTGAGAAGTCGTCGACTGAGAACAAACGCAAGCGAATCGAAGATACGAGCGAAGATGATGATGTCATCAAGAGTTCGCGAGGGAAGAAGAAGAAACTGAAACGAGTCGCGATCCTCGACAGTGACAGCGACGATGGGAACGAAGATAAGGGGGAGGACGCCGAGAACGCTGATGACGATTGCATGGATACTTCCGAGAGCCCCGTGAAGAAGACCAAGAAATCGAGGACGAAAACTGAGAAATCTACTCCGGATAAGAAAACGAACGGCAACTCGAGTTCAAAGAAGAATCCGAAGATAACTTCTCCGTTGAAAGCATTCACGAAGAAAGAAACCGAGAAGGAAAGTACATCCGATGCTCAGAAAGGCAAAGCCAATGGTCAGCAGCAGCGGCGTCGACGTCGAGTGCTTAAGGAAGTTACTCATACATTCAAAAGTGAGGACGGTTTTCTAGAAACTAAAACAGTCAAAGAAATGGTCAGCGAAACGGACAGTGAGCCGGAGGAAGGAACCGCTCCTAAAAATAAAGCTACAGCAAAATCAGTGTCTGTAGCTTCGACACCTGCGCCCAGAGGTCAGGCGTCGCTTCTGTCATTCTTCAAAAAGAAGTGAACGGTGAACTCCGCCTATCGTTTTTCTAGCTGTGTACTTTTGAATCTACGTCTTCCGAGTTTTTGGACGGCTGAATTTCGAGATTTTTCGAGAGTAGGAGCGGTTCCCAAGGAGTCCGTGGTTGAGATCCCCATTCAGAGGAAGTTATAAAACCTGAAATTCATCGGAATCCGATTCGATTCAATAAAGACGATTCTATGTGACTTGTAAAAAACCTTTCGACTTTTATCTCACTTTTTTCTTCATCTTCCCTGACTGAGTACGATTCTTGCTCGAGCTCCAAGGCCGAAGTTGATCTTATCTAGGAACCGACATTTACTCTCTATTTATGACATGAATCCCTACTCGAAATATTCAAACTTCTATCAACAATCATAAAATCCCGTTAAAAAGCATAACAGCTGCACCGAGAATTTGAACTCCCGAGAAAGAGATGAGAAACGAGTCGTTCGAGAAAGATGTCACTCAGCGCATTGGCGGTCGACATTGTGAGAGCCCAACGGCTGAGTATTTGAAGACGCAAGAATTTACGACGGGACTTTGACAGGCGGATCAATCGATCACCACGAGAGTGAATCATCCGATGAAGAATCTGGAAACGAGGGGAATCCATTAGGAACTGCTCCTCTTTGCCGATATTTGAGAACTTCCGGTCTGGTTTTTTCAAAGTTACATAACGTGATGTTTCGGTTATAAATTTGTGGATCAGCATCCTCCGAAGGTACAAAGCCTTACCACTGTGATCAGCCGTTTCAACGCCTGAAATCGAGCCTGTCTTCGTATTATAGTAGTATCCTAGCGGAGAGAAGAACGGCAGCTCAGATTCCTGGAAGCATCCTAGCCTCGCACAGTGGGTCCTGGAGAGGAACACAGTTTTTAGATCTTCGTCCCTTCAAAATTGACACGCTGCATGAGAGCAATGAAGAGATCTGATGATTTTGCATACATATTGATTGAAAGATTCGAGAACTCACTTCGCGTCGTTCGCATTCGACACGTTTCCCACGGCTCTGAGTAAAGGCTGGAAATCCTCCACAGGACACCACTTGCCTGAGTTCTTATCTCGAGCTATTTGGCCATTCCGAATCTTCACGAGCATTTTCCTCGCATCGTGATCACTGCCGCGTCTCCACACGCAGTACCTTTGGGGCAAAATGTTCTGAACAAAGAGAAACCTATCTCTCGCGGAAAAAATTCCTGAAAGCCTATGGTGTGGAACTTTCCCTCAAAGTTTGTAAGCCTTACCTGTCGAACTTTTCACACCTGAGCTGACTTCGTTTCTCATTCCGGTAGACTCGACGTAGATGACCCGCTCGAACTGTATTCCACGTCATGGAGGGATCGACTGCAGCCAGAGAAGGGATGAAGCAGAGTGGGTCGCCATGGGAAAAAATAGGTGGGAACTCCAAAGTTTGTGTGATTACCATTTTCATTGTAGATTTTCCTGAAGTATTTCTCTGCCTCGAGCATAGGTAACCCGATGTTCCTCAAGAAAACGAGTAGAAGGTAGCGATCGTAGTTTGGGAGGCGGTTGTCGCGCTCTAGTCTTGCGATCAGAGAGTCTGCAATAATCAAAAGGCATTACTGCTCCTCGATGAAAAATGAACACTGGGCCGCGTGATATGTATCTTTTTCCGCTGTAAGTCTTGCTGTATTCCCGAAGCATTTACAAAATCTTCAAGAGTCTTACAGATGCACGGAGGCAGGAGTGGGAGATCTCTCTTTAGCTGCACGATCGAGTTAATTTCGTGTTTCTGCGTCGACGAGTGTATGAACTTGAAAATTGAAAACAGTGATTATAAGCATTTCGCTGAGTAATGTTTCTCCAAAATATATTTTCTCTCGTCCCATATTTCTCCTCGATTCACCTTCCGGGCGCGGTGGTGCGCATGTCTTAATGTAAGTTCGAATATCTTTGAATGCTGACCAGGATCGGGACAACACAACTGAAATTCACAAGTTCGCAGCTATTATACATACATATATGATTGAAAAGGAGGACGGTGTCTGAAGCACTCATTCGTTTCGTAAATGCAGGCTTAACATCTGGTAGTACCGCAGTCTCGAATGGTGTGGCACTCACCCGGCTCATGATGAGCAGTACTTGTTCGAAGAGTTCGACGCAAAGCTCTTTGAATTCCGATGGTTCGACTATCATCTGAAAGTGAACCAAGAACCTCGGGAGTCAGCGAAGAAACGAAATGAACTTCAATCAAAGAACGAGTTTTGAGCTTTACCATCCCTCCAGCCAAACGGGGTCTTGTGAAATTGCGATAGAGGAGTTGTGGGCAGACACTGAAATGGACTTCTAAGTTCTCCGCTTCCTCCCCAACTGATCGGGACCATTTCTCAGGAATCAGGACAATCGCTTGCAGTCGGAGCCGATCGCTTAGCGAGATTTTCCCCTGATTCGTTATCAGCATGTCCTGGAATCGAGAACCCTCGGTCTAGTCGAGAAATCCCATTCCTGGCGGGGTTCTTTGGGCGAAGAGCTCAAACATCTTACGCACTCTGGCGACGAAGGCCAACCACTGGATTATTCGCGGACATTTTCGATAAGTAGTGCTCTGTGAATGCCTGTCGAGAATAAGGCCGAACACGATCTTCTCCAATTGGAGAAGGCGACCTCGCACATCCCCTGTGATCGGTCACATTGAGTTAGATCTTACAATTAATCAGCCGATATCATAATCAACCAGAAAAGACCTCGGGAGAAAGCTCCCAGGCACCGGATCCTTACCAACGAATGCCGTTTGTATCAAGAAATAAGCGTAGAGGTTCAAACGACGGGGATGATCATTGATTATGTTCTTCACCAAAGCTCCCGCATTTTTCAACAATTTCGAGAGACCGACAACGATTCCACTGGATCGTTCTTTCGGGACGCGACGCTGTGAGGGAGAAAAGAGATTCATTCTGAAGAAGCCCAACGAACCGAAAGTCGAGACTTCTGAAGTAAGGAAAAGGTGCTCTAATATTGGAAACATTTGTAAAGCCGTTGTGTGTACAGGCGAAATATTCCAGCAAGAACTTGGGATCATATTTGAAATCCCAGTTCTCACTCACTGAGCCTTCATTGTGCCTCGTCACGACAGGGAGAGTTCCGTGCTCCAGAATGAAATCGATGTCCTCCAGACGGATGTCGCGCTTGAGAATCTTGAATGAACAGATATCGCTTTCGATTCAGCGCTTCTCAACTTTTGATTCCAAACATTAATGAAGAATTTGATCCATGTCTTACGGTCTGCAGCATCGAAATTGTCTCCAAGATATAGAAACGCGCCTCCATATATCCTAGGATCTGGAAGCAGAAATCCTTTCAGAGTTTTCACCGGAGAATCGCAACTTGGATAGTCCATTCGTGAAGATTAGCACTTATACCGAGAAGAGGTCCTTCTGATCTAGTCCATTGAAAGACTCCAATGTTTCCGGGAAGATATTTTTCGTCGACGTAGCTGTAAGTTCGGTCAGCTCTTCGCGAAGTTGTAGCCTCAGCTCACTCAACAGACGATGACGTCCGGCAGACATTACTCTAATTTGAAATGGACCCGATCGAGTCAACTTTGGACTGGAGAAAGTCGGCTCCTCATTGAACCGAAAACTGCGTACATCACACAAGTACAATAGATGAATTCCACTGAAGATAGAATAATGTAGGTGCACCGGAAAAAGATAGCGCGGAACACATGAACATGAACACATGAGCTGTGTCCCGCCATGGCTTGGATGGATGAATTGCTGAGAAGAGAAGCGCCACCACGGATATCTGCAGATCGCTTCAGTACAGAATCGCCCTCCTGTTGGACACCGACAAACTCGGTCCGTTAACTTCTCCCGAATTTCGAAGAACCCCGGAAACTTGAAAGTTGTGGCTAGTCTCGGTGACAGCCCGGTTCACCGAATTTTTTTGACCGAATGCGTTTCACCGAAGCTGTTTGACCGAATCCGTTTGACCGAATCCGTTTGACCGACGCTGTTTGGCCGAATCCGTTTGAGCGAATAAACTTCTCTCCCATGCAAGGCTTCTACGCTCCTCCCTGATTCCAACTCTGTAATGAATCGAATGAAATACGCATAGCGGGAGATCCATCTAATGAAGAGGTTGCGAGTCGACACCTGGTTGAAACTTTATTTGGCATGACACTTGCCATCAGATATATATATTTTTCTTTCCATATCACAATGCCAGGTTGTCGTATTATTGTTTTATCTGAGTCACGAGCGTATTCGAGTCATGTATGTTACAATCTTAGAACTTATATTAGAGATACGAAGCGAGATATCGCTTGCGCTCGGGTCATATCGAAGACGGCGAGCTGCCGATACACTGGATATCCTCTCTGGAAAAATTCACGAATTTCTCTGGCAGTCGACGAGCAGCTTGACAAATGCAACATTGCGAACGTACTATCTCAAACTTATTTCGTGAGTATCTTGTTAACGTCCTCGTCATTCGGCCGGGGGCGAGGCGAAGGCTTTCCGATTCGTAGCTGCGACATATCGTATTTCATTATCTCCTGCTCCTTCTGAAGATGTTTGATGAACTCGAAAAGATTAGCGTGAGCCTTCCTGCACCCGTCATATTTAATTTCAGGCTCTCCGTGAGCTTTTTAGACGCGGGGGGCTCATAAACTGATTTTTTTGACTACGACTCGACGTATTATTACAGCTTATATAATGTAGGGGGCGTTGCATTCTTTCTACGCGGGGAATTTTTCACCCGCCTTTCATTCGATTCGTTAATCAGAAAGGATCATAGAAGCTTAGCATGAGAGAGAAGTTTATTCGGTCAAACGGATTCGGTCAAACGGATTCGGTCAAACGGATTCGGGCAAAAAACTTTGGTGAAACGCATTCGGTCAAAAAAATTCGGTGAACCGGGCCCTAACCCTAGTCTCACACCGTTCGAATAATGTTCGAATGAGATCAACCGAACCCGTTTCTCATATATCGGAATGAGTCTCCTGGTCCTCCCTACGTCGGAAGAATCACCGATCACGTTTTTTCCAACGACGTCGTGTAGTTTAATGGAATAATGAAATACCATATCTGAATATACACATCAGGGATCAGATAACAGGAATGTATCGTGGGTTTTTCGCTCGCTCCGTTTCACTTTGTAATAAGAAGGCGTTCTCATATATTCCATCATCATTTTATTGAAATCAATTTTTTTTCCATCAAAGCTACTGAGGATAGATCTGTCCCATTATTGGCGAATGGATCAAGTGATCCCGCGAAAAGAATTGGATGCGATCGCCGGGATCTTCTCAGGAACGCGGTGAGTCGCAAGAGTCAGTGAAATCGGTCGCATAGTTGTGACGACCGGAGGCGCTTTCAATCGTCTCCCCGCGGTGTGAGAAGCTTGTGACTGAGTTGGTGTTTTTGCCGTCGCGACTCGCGCTCCTTCTTCCGCCGTTGGATATCCTCAAATATTGTCAAAAGCTCCTTGAAATCCACATCACTCGTCGCGCTGAAATCCGAACAAACATTCCAGTGTTGAGAAGTGCACTTGGAAAACTCTGCTCAAGTTGTTATTTCCATTCAACTTCGACTGATTGTGTCAATCGATTACCTCGGTTCCTCTTTCGTCGATCGCGAGCTGAAGTGTTGGTTCGGAATGCACATGAGCCGTGTCCGGAGCAGCAGAAATGCTTCACTCTGAGGTAGCAGCATCAGCAAACCATATAAAGCTTTCACGAGATCTTGATTCTTCTCGGGCTCGAGCAGCTGTAGTCGTAGAACTGCGGGAAAACGGAAACGGTGACGGGAAGGTCACCAACTGACATGCCTTGGGTGGATGTCAGGATATATTTGTGCCTTTGAACTCACAAGTGAAAATCGGGGATTCCACTAGTTGAACGAGCTTATCGACCTCGACGAGTAATTCTGATGTTACTTCGATTTCGGCAAATCTTTGGAGTAGCTCACAAGCGTGCGTGTAGTGCTGAGATAGAAGACACAAGGACACAACCGCCAACGGATGGTGACACCACACCCTATACAAACAAACGAATAGCTCTTTCCGAGGCTGAAATGAATTCAAACAAATTCAGGAGAGGTCTTGATCCTTACTTCAGTTCTGCATTCTCTATTCTTCGTTCGGGAAGTTCTCGCGTCTCCCAGCTCACCTCGGTGTCGAGTTGCTTTAACGATGTTCTAAGTGAGAACAATTCCGAAGTCGTGAGCAAGATAGTATTCAGTGTTTTCACCATGTGTTCACTGAATCGGAGGTCTTCTTCGTTCTCGAGCAGAATTCCCATGGAGCGATAGATGTCCTCAGGCGGTAGGAAAACACATAATTGTCGTATGATGAATGAACCTCGCCTCTCGAGTAACCTGTAAGCATTGACATTACTCTTTAGTCACTATCAACCCTTCATGACGAGGAATTCCCGCGGAATATTCCTTGTTGTCACTTCGATCGGGTTTCACTCACTTCTGATCGTTCCGAAACAATTCAAGC
This sequence comes from Neoseiulus cucumeris, assembly GCA_021527715.1. Classification (NCBI taxonomy): domain Eukaryota; kingdom Metazoa; phylum Arthropoda; class Arachnida; order Mesostigmata; family Phytoseiidae; genus Neoseiulus; species Neoseiulus cucumeris. Next base: position 353,333 of record JAJSRV010000074.1, on the reverse strand, counting down.
AACGAGTTTATGAACTGTTGGAAGTAATCTTTCTCGTTATTGGTCGTTTCCTTCTTTGACATCTCTGAGAGTACTTCCAGGTCCAAAAGCACAACCTCGTCCGCCTCATCTGAAAGCACCTGCAAAGCGGCACGCGAAATTTGAGTCGTGATGAAATCAGGATTCCTGTTGACACAAAAGAAAGTCAGGTTTTTGGCGTCGACGTCTCACATTTAGCAGAATTGGGAAGACTGCGTCCATGTGATTTTGCATCTTCGCCGGGAGCTTGGAATACAGGTGCAAAATCCAACGGAGCGCCGCCATTCGAGTCTGCGTTGAATTGTGGTCGAGGAAGTCTTGGAGCACGGATATCACAGGTTCCAAATCAGCGTCGAAGTCTTCGCCCTCGGCGGTCACAAGCTCGAGCATTCGCTCGTTGATGTTCGTGGCACATCGGGAAATTTCTTTCTGGCTCTCTGCAAGAGCGTGAAACTTCTAGCCTTCGAAACTGAGCGCGAGGATCAAGGACAAGTTTGATATGGAGCCGAGATTTCAAATGATCGAATTATGAATCAGGATTCCTAGATGTATAAGATTTTGTTTTCTTGCAAATCAGAAGTTCTCAATCACCGTATCGATTCGGGAGCGTCGGAAGGACGGCTGAGAGTATGCCTGAAGTGTGTGGCAGCATACTCCTGCCACTCAACGTCACAAATTGTTCGAGCCACAGCAAGGCCGTCAGCTGCACAACTTCCACAGTGGATTGGGAGTGATCGATTAGGGTTACAGTCATGTCAGAAAAGCTGCGAGAATCGATAATATGTTAGTATTCTTGTTCCGAGGAACATGATTTCAGCCACTTCTCTCATCTATCACGCACCTTGTGCTCTGGGGGTTCTTTTTGATTGTTTCAAGGAAGCTGTCCAGTGTACTCTGACAGTTTCTTTGAAGTGCTGGATCTGCCAGTATCTCAAAAAGCCCATGGAGAATCTCCGGTAGAAACACCATCATGTCAATGTCCGGCATCGAGTTCATGGCGGAAATCTACGAATGAAAACGAATCGTGAAATGCATGAGGAGAGCACAGCGTGGAATTTGACATGAGGAACAGTGGGCTCTCCTTTCATGCGCTCACCCATCCGACAAGGAACTGACGAGCCGCTGTACTTTGGGTCATGATTCGTTCTCTGAGCATGGTCATGAAAGCAACCAGATCGAACGCCGGGCTTTCTGAGACGATATCCTTCATAAGGCGGTCCAGAGCCTCAGCGCCGGATCTGACAGATCCTTCCTGATCCGTTGCAAGCCGCGCAAGGGCGTCAAAAATGTGCGTAAAGTAAGGCAGGCATCCTCCTCGCGCCACTTTCACTATGTTGTACAATGACTCGCAGGCATGGTATCTGGCGGTGAATTTTCGTTAGTTCAGTCTCTACGCAGAAAATGATTTCGCTGTCGACCACGGAGGAGAGGACTCACTTGACTCTGTGATCGGGGTCGCTCAGACAAGCGAGCACCGGGTTGATCATGTCGTCCAAAAATTCCGGACATCGGTTTTTGAGCTGTATCGCTACAGCAGAAATACCGAGAAGTCCACCTTTTCGAGAGTTGGGGTTCGGCGAAAGCGCGAAGTCCTGGCCGAGAATTTTCAGCATTTTCCGGATTGGCGGCGTATTGTTGCGCATCAGGAATTCTTTCGTTGACCTGGAATTATTTTTTTTGAAATACATTTCAATGAAGCCGAGTGTTCCAGAGGATAGAAGGCAGGGCTCGGGAGTCTGCGATCTCTCTAGAACAACCTCCGATACTGAATTCGAGCAAAGGTTCACTCAGGTCCGTCGAAGTATTTAAATCGGTCGAGGTGTTCCGATTCCCAAAATGAAACTCTTCCAATTCCAACACAACGGATGGTTTTGAAGGAAGACGGGAAGCGGAGCGGAGATGAATCGGGTGAAGCGGCAGTCCACGGACTAGTTACGATTCGGTCGAGAGAAAACCGGCTGTGAGCAACCTGCCATTAATGACGAGTTTCCTTTTTTTTCCTCTCCTCAGTTTCCGATGAATCATAAGATATCTCTCTGAAAGCTGCGTGCGTCGAACCGGATTCACTCCCTCTGATGAAACATATGATCCAGCCGTGGAAATTTTTGGTGGTCACCTGACCACAATCAGCAGTTTCGAAACTTCCACCTACTTTTCGATCTCAAGAGATGCCGCTTTCCGTCGTTCATAGATCTTGTCTGACAGAGCCCGCGCACAGTGCGGACTGAGGGGTGTGTATTCACGTTCCATGCGCGCGTCTGTAGCTTCTCTCGCACCGAACAGAAATTCAAAATTCTCAATTCTCCGTCTCCTACGACACCATTTGTTGACCTTACTCGACTCGCCCAACGCACAGGCGAAATCCCTGTTCCAAATTTCAGCTGATTAAACCGCGGAAGAGCTGTCACTGTGCGACGGAATGTTGCGCTGCTCCCGCTGTCAAAAGCTAGCGGTTCCGAGTTGCCAATCATTGACGAGGCAGTAGATGAAACTAGGCGCGTATGCCAGGATTTCATCTTGAGGGACGAAAACCACTTTTGCACCATCTTGGGGGGGGGGGGAAGGGGGTCAACGGAGGACGATGATGAGCTTCAACATGGAGCTCTATCAGCGAGACAAAAATCTTTGGGATCTTGGGGAAATCGACAGCGGGAGTTCGACGTCCACGACAAAGGCGCTCGAAGTGACTGTTTTTGGCGGAAAAAAAAACACCGCCCCTAGAAAGGGGGGGGGGCGAAGGGTAACGGCGACGAGTAAGGCTTTCGAGAGAAATTCTCGATAAGGAAATAGATGAGATACCTTTCGTGATGACAGAAGGGACGGCAATGTTCTTGTGTCGAGATTCGCTCTTGTGCAAAACTAAACAGGAGATCCTCTGAAAGAATTCGTTGGTCAAAACAGAGTGACGATCGTCATTTTCAACGAGAATAGTATTGAAACATGAGCGGGGAACGATGTCTTACTCGACTATATTCTGTTTGACGAAATCGTAAGGAACAACGTCAAGTGGAATACCAAGAGAACCCGAGGTGGACTATCGATCGTCTCGCTGACGTTGACGCTCGATCGAGTGCGTTACTGGAGACTGGTCTGATTATATAATAAATGAACGCAAATCTCAAGGCGCTCCAAAAGCAATGCTCTCCGTCATGGAAACGCGCGAGAAGGTTGCTCCGGGGAGGAGTCCCGAATATGGTATGGCTCCGTAAATGGGACATTGTGGCTTTTATTCAGAAGAAGCAAAAAGTGAAAAACTGAAACCCCGAAGGCGGTTCTTCTCTCGTTTATGGCACCATGTGAATAGAGGTAGCTTCCAAGCTCTTCCAGAGCTTCCCAGAACTCAGATGTTTCATGGAACAGAGGAAATAACGGTGTCCTAGACGTCATTATCGCATCATGCCGGATATCTGTATGCTCTCATTCTCATCTTCTTCAGCCTCATTGGAGATCGAGTTATGAAATCTGATACATATTTCGATTCTGTAGAATCTGCAACACCGCACCTCCACCTCAATTAATTCATGAAAGTAATGATCAGTATCCTGCAGGCCTGCCTATAACGAAGCAAACGAATGATTTATTTTTACTATGTAATGAGGTTCAGCTTACGGCAAGTTCGTGACCTGAATTGTTTTTTACGCGTTAACTTCATTATCTGGCAAGTTCGTAACATTGGAAGTTCCCGAAAGTTTCATGGCATCAAAGTGGAAAATGCAATCCTCGCATCTGATAGCCTCAATCGATCTCCCACCTGTCGGGCAGAATCATCGGTTCATGTGTACATCCCCTATCGATTGGGGAACTCCGATCAGACGGATCCATTCAATTTGATTCCTTTGATGTCCAGCTCATTGAGTCCTGTTTTCGAACTCGAACAGGGTATTTGGGGGAAAGCAGATGCGCGCGTACGTCCCTGAAAACACCTTAAACAGACACCATGTCTTCACGTTCACCGCGCTAGACAATGTGTGCTTTTCTTTACTCATGGCTCGGCATTCTTCTCTCTGCCAACATCTGCATCGACAGAGTTCGTTAATTCATAGAACTTCATTATGGACATGATGGAATAATACTCGTTTGAATCAGACAGCATGTTTTTCTGCGAAGAGTGATCATTTTCGAAAATAGTAAGAGTTTCGGAACTTTTCTGCTCTTAGCTGTGTGAGCCAATTCTCACAAGTGCGGATCTGAAATTAGCTCTTCAATGAGCCAATACTTGCTCTCATTGTCAGTAAAGCGTGAACCAAACGATCCTACGGAAGTCATATGCCACTCAACGTCTTCTTTGCGTAAACTCGATTTCTTCGAACATTCACACTGTTCGTATGTTGCTAAGAGTTCGAATTTCGGATTCGAAACTGGCGACACAGCATTCAAATGTGGCACGGCACCTTAGGTTTTAATCATACCATGGAATCACTCTGCCTCTAACGCTCTGAAGTAGCCTCTGTTACTTTGATTGGGATCGAGCGGACTCTCATTTGTGTACATTCATGCTCCATGCCCGACGTTCATTGACAACTGAACATAGATGAAAAATCTGGTTCGCTTTATTCTTTGCCGACACTCGACCATTCGAGCACGGATGAGATCCGAATGTCAGTTCGCTAACCGACGGAAGAGCCTTCATTGAGCGACGGAATCTCGCACTGCTCCCGCTGTCAAAAAATTTCGATAATTCTGACACCTCGATGCGCGGAAAGCGCGGTTACTGATTAACGACAGACCCGGTCACGAAGTCATGGTGGAATCCGATGTCTCGAGGGAAAAAGAGTCAACGAGACATCTTTCCTCAATCAGGTCTCCATTCCCCGGGCTCTGGCCCCGGCGGACGATTGTTGCTCAGGGGGTATCTCAGGAACGGCAATCTCAATCGGAGTTTTCTCGCGCGCATAAACAATCGGTTGTCGTGTATTCTGAATTGCGAATTTGCATTACGCTCATTGAATACTCGTCAAACATGGCGCGCTGAAAGGGTGTCAAAGTTGGGGATGAGAGATACGGTACGGGACGAGACCCCTGCGCGTGCGCGAACCTCAGCCGCAGCTCTAAAGGAGCTCACAGCATCGTTGAGCACAATGTCTCGGGTGAGTGTTTCCGTTTGATTGTTCATTCTACAGCAGATCGGACCTGGTTTTCTTTTGGTAGCTCTCAAAGCTGACCCGATTGGGAGGGCCGCGTTTGACATTCCTTATCGATGGAGGCGCCGTGAGAGCGTAATGATCTGTGACAGGTTCGTGCTCGCGAACTCTCTGAACCTCAGCGAGGTCGACCACCAAAGGCGTTCGATGCACGTTTGTCTTGAGTGTAGTGTTCAGAAAAACGTTCGATTGAGCTAGGAGACTTTCTGATTGAGATTTCTCCGCAGGAATGCGGGCAGAAGCCCTAGAATGACCCCGTTGAGGAGCCGACGGTTGTGAAGGAAGGCGCGATTCGCATCGAAGAGCGATACAACGAAACTAGTGAGAATAAATTGACGTCAAACTTCACTGCGCCCCGTGATGGGAATAGAGCCGACGAGAAGCAGTTAGACGGCGAGTGCTTCACCCCAATGCCTTAAACACAAAACTCTACCACTTGTTGGAGGTGCTCCGCATCGCTGACGAAAGAAAGCTGTCGCATCCGAAATAGTGAGACTGGAGCGCCGGAATCCATAGTGAGATTTAATAGTGAAAGCGTGAGTGAGTGAGCCATCACACGTGAAGCCGAAGAAACAGCCGAAGCAATCGAAATGGAGCCAGTGTATCAGCAGCAGCAGCAGCAGCAGCAGCAAAGGCAAATTGGAGACACTCAGGCGCCTCCAGTGACCCAACAGCAAACGCAGTACGGTGCGGCTCAAACCGCTGCACAGGATGCCCCCTCAGGGGTGGCTGGACTCCTGAAGCAATGGATGGCACCAATCCTGAGAGACAGTCGCGAACTTCTCGTGTCAAAACTGTTCTACCTCTTCTTTTTTGCGGCTTTTGGTTCCCTGTTTCCGCTCCTCGGAGTCTACTTCAAGCAACTCGGAATGAACGCGCTTCAGTGCGGCATCCTCATGGGTGAGAACCAACTTTCCTTTGTCGAACGATTTCCATGGAGTCTCGCGAGGACGTACTTTTCAGGTTGAAAACATGTCTGAGTTTTCGGACCGGGCACAATGTTTCCGATCAAATTGGTGAATAGTAGCGATCTGATGGAGTTTGAAGTCATGGATGAGTTTCAGATTTTGAATTAGAGGCTTTTATTCCCAACGATGACGTATGTTTTGCGCGAAGCAACGTTTCTCAACGTGGGGCACACGCTTCACCGGTGTGGCATTGAAACTTTCCCGTGAGACACGGAGTCTTCTACTCCCGCTTTTAAAAGTTTCATGCTGAAGTCATGTATTCCGCATGCGTCCCACTCAGAACGCTTCTCGTTCCTGTTACGAGGCTACGCCGGCGTTTCGAGTGTGCTCGGGCCTGTTGAACGCTCGGTCTCTACGAGGGTTATTGAATACTCGTTTGAGTTATTAACAACATGTCAGTGAATTGATTCATGGATTGACCCAGTGGGCGGTCGGATGGATCGAAGATCGAGGAGTCTGACCGTTATCATTATGATGAATTTTCACTCGATCAGTTTTTCACGTGAGCTAGACACCGACGAAAACCTCGTTTGCGGAGAAATATTCGGCGTGGCGTGATAGGAAATAGGCCTCGCGTGTGATGAATGATTAGTTGCCTCGGAAATCGCGGAAGACATCAGATTGGGGTTGTGGGGTGGAACTTTGAGTCGTAAATATTATCTTCGTCATTCAGCTTAGCATCACAGAGGATTCGCTGGTCGAATCATAAGCACTCGCGCCTAATGACTAATATGTTTCCGTAGGCATAAGACCGCTCATCGAATACTTGTCGTCACCGTTCTGGGCCGGAGTCGCCGAACGTTACAGAAAGGGCAAAATGATACTACTCTGTTCCCTGGCATCGTGGCTTTTGTTCACGATGTCGTTCAATGTTGTGCAGCCTCCCGCGACATCGTGCATCACTTTCAACAAAACCCATCACCTTCTCTACCCTCCCAACACGAATGAAATCGACTTGTCCGAAACCGAAGCTGTCAATATTCGTCCCAAAAGGGAAACCATGTCCACTTTCTGGCTGAACGACGACCCCGATGTTGAGGAAATCGCGGTAAGTTAACTCTCTCAACAATAGTATCGAAATCGGAACACAAATCTCAGGTCCTTCTTCAGAGGGGTGGAGGGCACGTTCCACAAGTGTCGAATGTCTGATGAGATTCCCCAGATAACCATGCAGAACAGAAAACCGAGGAAAATCCCAAGGGGGAAATAACAATTTTGGAGCCTGCCAGACAGATCTGCGTCTGTTTCCCTTGTGCGCTCACACTGTTGAAAATGATTTGATCATCAAATCGTTGAGGTCGTTACCTCCGTGTGTCTGGTTCCATTCAAACTGCAATCGTGAGAGGAATTCACGTTATCAGTCAGACAACGAAATCGCTGCTGCCAGTCCCGAGCTCAAGTTGTCTGTGACTAAGAGGGGGGTCGATCGGTCTATTGCGTTCGGCGGGTCGATAAGCGCACCCATCATCTGCATCGTGTCTGAATTGATGCTTGAAATTCGTTGTTCATGCATCTCCCTTCGAAATATTTTAGGACCCTTCAGACACGGAAACGGAACCTCGTCCCAGGAACAAACGAGGAGGTCCTCCTCAGCATTGGAACCATCGCAGACCAGGTCCTCCTCCGCCTCAAGGAGCTCGTACTCCTCTGCACAACCGGCGACGACCCGCGCAGCAACTTCCACCGAACTACGTGATCGGCAAATCGCCCAATACCGTGGAGTACACGCTCAACTATAACAAGGAAAAGCACGAAACTTATGTTTCGCCCCCATTTTCTTCTGTTGTCTATCGACAGGAAGACGTGCAGGCTGCTTTTTTCCTCATGATACTCTTGGTGATTCTCGGCGAGTTCTTCTCTTCGCCGGCCATCACTCTGGCCGATTCGGTGAGTGTTTTGATGGCGGTCAATAATTTCCAGTGGATCTAACGAATGACGACGAATTGACTTCCACATAGAGAGGTCAAGGGCGTTTCACGACCACCTCGACAACTACTTGTTTTGGCGGACATTTCTCATGATCGCAGGAGCCAAAACGCACCCGAGGAACTTACTGATTCCTTCGATTGAGAGTTTGCGATCTACTTTTGTTGGAACCAGATGACAGCCGGAGTGAGGGAACGGCTTGGTTTCCTTGGGAATTGAAGTTTCTCCCGTGAACTCTACGCTATGTCATGCGCCAAAGTCCCCTAGGAATCCGAAATAATCTTCGATTTGTTGACCCGAGACGTTTTCTACGATCAGTGCAGGAATTGAAGTTCTCAAATGATTTCGAATGCTGGCCTTTGCTAATTCACGATTCCGATTCCATAAAAGCAGCCGCGTGCATTGCCACAGCTCCGATATCTTGATGAGTGTCCCTTGTGTGATTCCAAAGTGCGGTTATCCCTTCTTGGTTTTCTCATAATTTATCCGGATTTACGAAAACTCCGGAATTTCTTGTCCGGCACGATGGAAGTGCTGTCCCAAATCTTTGGATCCGAGAGTTTTGATGAAAGCTCGTGGAACGCAATGCTCAGAACGACTCGAGGCTGCCTTTCCATCTTGAAATGGCTGCTCCTCAAGGAACACGGGCACAGGAAGAAATATTTGATATGCTATACTTTCCTGAACGACGTTACCCGCCCCGTTTGTAGCCATACGACTTTCAGTCTCTCCAGAGACCCTGAACAAACACAAACATAAGCTGGCCGTGTGTATGGATTGCACGACGCCACGGTCTGCCGGAGAGCCTTGGCAGCCGCGAGTTTTTTGATTCGCTACCCGTTTCGTTCGCTGAGCACTGACAGAGTCTTTGGATTCGCCGCAACTTCAAAGGAAGAACGCTTCTCTGAAGAGCAAGCATCTAATTTGTTTATACTCCTCCTTGCTTGGAATTCGCCAAGATTACCTCACTGCCAAAAACATCAAAGAGGCTGCAAAGCACTTCGGATTTTGAGCTCCTGCGTTTGAAACGAGTTTCCAGTCGCGGGGGAGTGTTAACGAAAATCATGCGTCTCTTTGTTGCGGCATTCGAGTGAGCATCCGTCGAGCCCTAGAGACCCATGAATCCTCTCGCCAGAGATTGACGCAACCGCGTCCCAACCGAACACGCCAAGGTCGCAACGAGCTTCGACGAATTCTTTGCACACTCCTTGTGACAAATCCTTCGATTTGATACAAATTTGTGGAATCTCCATTGACTCCGAAAGTTAATCCAAAATCGAATTCTCAGGTCACGCTGACGTATCTGGCGGACCGACCTGAAGACTATGGACGACAGAGGATGTTCGGATCCATCGGCTGGGCCGTGGCCATGTTATTCTTGGGAATCGCGTTGGATCGTTCCACGTCTTTCTCGGCTCATCCTTGCGCAAAGCCCTCCGATCGAGAGCGCAATTACAACGTGTGTTTTGCGACGTTCAGTTTCCTGATGTTTTGCGCATTCATCGTGGCCACCCAGTTCCGGTTCGACTACGAGTCTGAGAACGCGGGAAACGGTGAGTTCCTCTTAAGCGATTACTGTTCAGTTTTCGGTGCCGCTGAGCCGTTTCTTGCGACAACATCATCGATGAGAACGAATGACATTTGCAGAACAAGGCGACCAATCCGATGTTCAGATGAAACAGCTTCGCGCTGGGAGCGTCAAAGTGAAGAACTCGCAAAGAGGCTTCTCAAACGAAATAACCATCGAGGATATCGCTCCCGGAATACCCAGCGCCGATCAGATCAGCACCGAACAGCACCACGTTGACCCGGAACCTGCGAAAGTGAGTGATCCGCGATCCCTCTTTTACTTTGAGTTCTGAATCGAGCGGAAGATATAAAAAGAGAAGCACGAACTCTATGAATTCGATGTCTAATCGATCTCGAATTCGTTCTGATCTTCCAGAGTAACGTGTTTGCGCATCATATGCGGCATCTACCCCAAATAATGTCCGTTCTACACACCGTGGCAACTCCGCGATATGCGACGTTCCTGCTGGCCGCCTGGTGTTTGGGATTTGGGATTGGACTTGTTTTCACGTTCCTATTCTGGCATTTACAAGATCTGGATGGAACACCGACCTTGTTTGGATTGGCTTCCGTTGTGAACCACATCTCTGAGATCGGAGCGTTCTTCTTCAGTTACAAATTCATTCGAAAGTGGGGACATCAGAAAGTGCTCTGCTTCGGTTTGACCGGAAACGTCCTCAGATTCCTCTATTTGGCCTATGTTTCAAACCCCTGGTTGATTCTCCCGTTCGAGCTCCTCCAGGGCGTGACCCATTCGGCGGTCTGGGCAGCGTGCGTGTCGTATGTCGGAGCCGCCACCCCAGCGGGTCTCCGAACTTCGGCGACAGGAGTTCTTCAAGGACTTCACCACGGATTCGGCCGGGCGAGCGGAGCTGTCATCGGAGGGTTTATCATCACCCAATACGGTGAGTGAGATCGAGTTCTAAATCCTCGAATCAGCGAGCAATCTCGTCCAGATCGATAACATTGGTTACCACCACAGGAACCCAAATGACATTCCTGGGCTATTCCCTTTGCTGCTTGATCGTACTGGCAGCTTTCATCTCAACCCACTACACAGCAACCGGCCAGGGCGAACAAAACGGATTTATGGCATTTGAAACTGATCATCCCGCCGAGGCCGCCGCGGGAGCAGCTCATCTGGCTCCTCACGGGGTCCCCTCTAGTCCAATGGCGCGGTCCCTTTCGAAACAAAACTTGGGTAACCAACCACCACAGCAAGCTGCTGCCGACCCCAAAACTCAGGGCGGCTATCTAGCCGTTCCGTGAGCGGCCTCTAAACCGATAGTGAGATTCAAAAGTGAGATATTCGTTGACCGCGTTAACTTTGCTGCTTTCCTTACAACCTTAGGATACGACTTCTGAAGCGACACCACCAACAGCAACATAAATTATTCACTTGAACAACAACAACAACAACTTGAATGACTGCTAATCCATCCTGGTGATTCCTCGAAACGCGAGAGGGACGCATAGTGAGAATACGTGCATGGTCATAGACTGATTGGTGTTCAATCGAACCCGGTCTATCCATTGTCTACTGAGAGTGAGGATTTTTCGTTGTAAATACTCTTGCGAACTAACGAGACCACACGTCTGTGTGGTGCAGTGGAAGCATCTGTTCTTCGAGCAAAGCCGTAATTCACGAGAATGCTGCCCAAAACTACGATATCACGCAATGTTTTGTGTGACGAGCCGATCGTGCTCGTCGCCGCCGCCGCCTGAGCGAGATTTGATTCCAAACGCAATGGACACACACACACACACACACACACACAGCAGACCTAAACGTGAGAATGACGATGAAGATAACGGCTTGATGTTATCTTGGAATGCTATCTACTATATTTTCTTTTTTTCGCATCTCGTAGTTAAAGTACTCGATATTGAATCGCAACCTCATCCAGCATTGGTTATTCAGTCATCCGAGGAGAGCAGATCAAGAAAGGTGTAACTGTGTAGCTCTAGAACGCATTCGTTATGATGTGGTGTTCCATTCTCTTGATGGAATCGCAAACTAACTTACGGAGATCGTGGAGGAGGCGAAGACGACGACAATAGTTCGGAGGAACGAGAGATCTTCGTCCGAGGGTACGATGATCACTTAGTGAGAAATTTACCTTGATGATGAAGTTATACTTCTAGAGACAAATACTGCTGAGTACACACACAACACACAGGCGAACACACAACCAGAGCAAACCAGCAACGGTATTATAGAGTCCGGTGGGAGTTCTCACGCTGTTCAGAAGAAAACCGGTTACCTCAGTGCCCTACGTTGATTGACCAATGTTGTTATATTCTCTTCTTTGAGAGTTCTAGACGTTTAACGCTGAGCCTCCTCAAAATTCAAAATAGATAAGCTGCCGTCTCAAATCTCATTTAGACTCCACAAGGATTGCGATCGCAGAAAAAGCCGCTATAGAACCGCGCAGAAACCGCACTATTTACGGCAATATCAGAATTTCGAGAATTAGTGGTTGAAGCAAAAGACTGAAAGTGAAATTTTTCCAATAGTTTGACGATTCAACCTAGAAAGTAAATGTTCCTTTTGAGTAAAAAGGAAACAAAAGTGAGATTTCCAAGAAACGAAGATTGAAGCCGTCTTGAAAACTCGAGGATATAGTGAGATATTGAGGAAACGCAATTTCTGAATGCGGTGATCAATGATCGTCCAGCCGTATTTTGATTCAAACTCAAAAGTGACACAATTAGCTCAAAATTGAAGACTATACGGTGAGAAATTCCGGGAAAAAGCCTGCGGTGAGAAGCTATCAGCTTCGAGTGAGATCCCGGTTAGAAACCCCAGACGACTGAGGTGAGGAAGTTCAGATTTCGCGAATATATCTACAAGGCGAAGTGAATCAATGCGACTCAATTCCGGCTTCGAAGGATCGACTCTGTCTGTTAGCTCAGGACAGAACGAATCGAATCTTATCGCATTCGTAAGAATCGCGTTGGAATCGACGACGAAACGATTCGACTTTTTTGTTGGCGATTGTGTGGTCGATCCTCTTATTCCGTACGATTCATGGAAATGCCTCTCTATCTACCTACTCATGAACCATTCTCCTCAACAAGTTATATGTCATGAATCATCAGAAGAACGTGAGCCCTAGCCATGAATGGAAGACTCCCTAGTTTGAGTGCGTGAATCGAAATCGCCGGTCGTCTCGAGTCCGGAATTCGCGGTGGCTTTCCAAAATTCTCAAACTACTCGGAGTCCACGCGTACCCACTATGTCTGGGATGCGCTGCCTACGTTAGATACCTACATTCATAGTGAAACAGCCAGAGATGCGGGCGGAAAATGAAAACCAAGGTCGGAGAGCGCCTTAAAGTCACAGAGAAACCGAAACAATTCAGTGAGCATATAACCCAATCACCGGGAACATCTATGGGTATATTTACCGTAGCTTAGACTCATAGCCTAATGATAGCCAACATACCGAATTCCATGGTGAGTCGATAAACAGCGACTGACGAATGATTAAAGATAACAATAAAATTAAATTAGAGAAGAGTGACAAGCGAGTGTTTATTATAATGGGGTTACCATGTGATCATATCATCTAGGAGTTAACAATCGAGTTGAAAACAGACGATCTAACGGCCAAATATGTGAGCCGTCGAAGTCTGGGGAAGAACCTTTTGCAACTTGGTCTCCACTCCTGGAATTCTTCACTTTCGGTCGTTTATTGACCCGTTCAAGTTTTCATCGAGTCTGCTCTTCTGGCGCGCTATCGTCGTTCTGGTCAAGGAATTCAACCCGGATTGTCTCGAGAAATCTTTGTCCGTCCGAAGTCGTGGTTGCCGCTTGCGTTTCAAGATCCTCGGAGCTGGTTCCTCAATCATCATTCCTCAGAAAATAAATCCAGTTTTCGCAGTACACGGGGAGACGATGAAAGCGCGAGATCTATGCTAAAATACGAGACGAGCAAGTGTGCATCGTCTTTATTCATTAAAAAAATCCTTTTCGCCGAAACGCTTACAGGAATTTAGCGAGAGCGCCGATATCTTTGCCCAGGTGCCGGCAGTCGTCTATGAGTTTGACTTCCTTAACATCGATTACCGCTGTCGAAAAGCGACGCTCGTCCTGGGTAGGTAAAAAGCGCATGTCTTGTTAAGGTTTGACGGGAAACGGTCGCACTCGTTCGGAAAGAGACGTTTGAACGCCTTTCAAGCACTTTCCTCGAGGGAAATGTGGATCACTCACCTGGAAGACTTCCATCCGACCTCGGAACTTGAAGTGGAATTGCTTGAACATGGCATCGGCTAATATTTTATCCATTTCATCGGGATTGCTCTCGGAATAGCCTCCAAGGGTGGCGGCGGTTACGCCGAGGATCTGCTCGGCTTTCTGGAAATATTGCGCAAACCGACGTTGAAATTTCTGCGGCGAAATCATCTAGGGTGAAAAATGATGCTGAGCCTCACCTCGTTAAACGCTGTGCACCACAACTGTTTGGTGGGGTCCGCAACTGCCATTTTCAGAATGAGTCTCCACTTGAAGTTCGGTCCGGAGGTGGCGCATTTTTCACAAGAATAGGTTCCGTCCCCTTGATCCTGAACTTTCTTCATGCAATTGTCATTGGGACATGCCTTGTACATCGAGGTCTCTTTGTTGAACATCGTGATGGTCGCACGATTCCAGAGGTAGAGGGGTTTGTCGGTGACTCCGCCGAGGTGCTCGCCACGCTTGCTCATGGCTTCGAAGTCCACATACTCCTGAGCGTAGTCAGAGGTTCCGCCTGAACCTCGGAGGGATTCGAACTCTGAACGTTCACCTTCGTTCGCCCACCAGGTTCTGAGCTCTTTGGCGCGGTCGATGTCTGGATCGATTTCCACCGAAGAGCCCATACTAGTTGCGATGCTCAGGCTGCCTTGGAACGAGGAAATCCGAGCCTTCGAGATCAGGATAACAGGGTGATCCGTTCGATCAATTTTGTTGATTGCTTCATTCCATATGGTGAGCGTGACAACTTTTTTCGAGTCGTCCACAAGGAAAGCATCGCGCTTCGTGAGGGGCTTGCCATCAGATTTCCGGTTAAATGTCTGAGGTTCGCCGATGCTCTTCAGGACTCCACAAACGTCCACAATCTGATCCGCGGGCAGAGTTTCTATGTCAGCGATGGGGACGAATGAGTACATTTGCTCTGGAAGATCGTCGCATGTTTCGGTGCACAGCTCCACGGTCGAGAATTTGCCGAGAGTCAGCTCGTACTCGTTATTAGTCGTTCTCCACTGCTTATTAGCCGACTTGCATTGGAATCCAGAGATATAGTAGACCTTTTTCGGCTCAATGTACTCGTAGAACTTGTCGCACTGCTCGTTGAAGCCCGTGATGCGAATTTCACCACTGTCGTCCAATACTTCGAATGAGAACAGCTTGCCTCGTCCACTTGCCTTCTCCCAGGTTTTTATTTCGCCCTTGCTCGTCACACGACCACGGATGGTGCACCGGTTTTGGAACGGGTTCAATGCAACGATGGGTACGAGGTTCGCTTTCGACGAAGGGCTCGTTTGAGACATGATCCGAGGGACCTTTGCAGGTGTCGATTGACTTGCTTGGGGGTTGTTGGTGTTCTCTGCAAGAGCTAAATTAGTTGCACTTCTGAGTTAAAAGCTCGTGACACCGCCACCGCTGTATTCTCGATATTGCTGATCAAGATTTACCTCTTTTCGGACCCTCACTGGGTTTCAGAAGATCGTCGCCAACCTCTTCCGCCGTCGCCACAATTTCACAGTCCATCAGAATAAGTATGGGTCTGGAAAATTTTAGAAGGAATTGTGAGTTTTCAGATCGCTTCTCCATCACCGAAAGACTTCTGTCGTGAACAGGATTTTCAACACACCTGTCTTTCGTAATGGTGAGGCTGAACGTCTTCACTTTGATGAGACAATTGGGTTTTAGTTTGTCTTGTATCGGAGGTATCGCTTGAGATGAGATCATACCATCTGGAAAACGAGAATTCTTCAATCGGGAAGCCTCGGTCAGCCATTTGTTTCGGCATTAGAATGAACGATTTAGCTCGATTTTCTTACAATTGAACTGCTGTACTCCATCCCAAAGATAAGCTCTCAGTCGGCAATCTTTAACCGGTTTCAAATCCTGCAATCAACACATCGTTGTCAAGGTCTTCAACCGCTCTCCAACGGCTGTTTCTTCTAATAGCAGTGAGCTTTTCGCGAGCGGGAAAACCCTCTTATCTGAGCTAGCTCGTCGGTTTTCCTGATTGTGGGCAGAACACATGCTCGAGGAGCTCATCTCCCGGTCTCGAGACATTCAAATGTCTAAATCTCTTCTTCGAACGACTTGAAGTCAAGTTCTTTCTCCAGTCGGATCGGATGTCCCTCGATACATAGCCTTATCAGTAGTCAGCGCTTGATAATCAAGATGCAGTCTAATGAGCTACTCACCACGACCTGCAGTATGGGCTCCTTTACTTCCATCTCCTTTTGCATTTTCTGCGAGTGTGAGACGAAAAGTTGTATTAAACCAATGGAACGTAGACCAGTGTCTCTAGCACCAAAATCCTGACACTATGCTGACGCTTTGCGAATCATATTCAAGGAGACTCACCTCCAGGGCTCCACAGGAAAGCATCGCCGCATATTTAGCCGTCATCCTGAGTCTGAATTGACGTCCCTTGTCCACGACACAGGAAAACTAAATCTTGGCGAAGCGGGACCAGAGCGAACAAGTTTTGGCGCGTACGGTCTTGTTTTCACTACCACCACAGCACTGACCAAAGATCACCATCATCATCACCGCGGCCATGATCTCCGGATTGGAGACGTTTTCATCATAGTCCTGTAACCGTGCCTCCGGAACGTGACTCATCGTAATTGCCATATATTCCCCATTCAATTGTAACGGTTCACTCGACACAAGTTCCTCAGTTCTCTTTCTCCCTGTATATAATTCATAGCTAGTTTGGTTCTGGCGCCACTGGTCGTACCACGAGCGTGCCACACATATTGACTGGACCAGGCATGGAATTACATAAATGGAACGCAGTTCACACGGACGGCGTTCCTCTGTTCCGCAAGGAATGTTGTCTGAGGCGTGCGTTGCAAAGGAAAGCTAGGAGCGCATCATGAAAATGATGAATTACCATCCTAAATGCCAAGCGGAAAAATTCTCGAGAGCAGACGACTCGACCAATGACGGCGATGATGATGATTTCTACTTGAATGGGGCGAAATTTTTTTCGTACTATTTCACCTTTTTTGACCGGATGATGCGGGATGGCGAGACGTAGAGAGGGGAGATGACAAAATTTCTGTAGGGGAAGACAATTTCAACAATAATTGACTCCTTGGTCACTCAACAGAGAAGTAGGTATATCAAATTTTTCCTATAATGCAACTCAGTATTCCCCTGTTTTCCACGTCGTAAGCGTTTTCGCGGAAATTCTTCCAATACCGGAGGACTTCTACTGAACGCCGCGAGGGCACCATTATTGGGTGGGAGGTTGGGTAACTAATGGAACTGCTGATGGAACGGTTCGAGAAGAATGATGATGACGACGATGCATCCGTCAATTCCTAAAGAAAATGCGGGCAGTTCTCGATACACTCCCGTTAACCGGGTTTCGGGCAAGTTCGTTCGATCAAAAACTTTCGGTCAGTTGGACCCCAACCCCCAGGGGAGCGCGACATGCGAAGAAAGAACATATCCGTTCGAGGAACCTTAACGATGACCAAACATAGCGCAACTCGGATAGAATCAGTTAGAGTTAGAGAAATCGAATCAATAACTATTCGTGCGCAGCCGATGTAATCCTCAGCGGACCTGAGGCACCACAAACACTCCCGAGGACTAGATATAGAATCCCATCATGCCCGCTCGGATTTCATGAAAACAAGGTTAAAATTTAATCTTCAATATTATCGTTTCGCCGAATTGAGTACTCTCGCCATGCTTACGATATCTCTAAGATTCACTTCTTCCCGAGACTCGAAGCTCTTGAGATTCCAACGGGAGCCCAAGTTTTCTCTTCTAGAATTCTAGAACATGTATCTTGTAGAGGAAGCTCGACCGTGTCGGACTTGATTTGAAACTGAATGCGCGGATTCTCTGTCGCTAACATATAGAGTTCATTTCAATCGATTCGTGGAGATTACACATCCGTGTTCCAAGTGGGACAAACCAGCGAGGGAGCGAGACCTCCGATACTGACGAAGAACTTCATCGAAGACAAAAACCGCGGTTTGTTGTGGCTGGGCTCAAGCCCTGAAGCGTCGGAGGAGGATGACGTATGGACCAGAAAAGCGGTATTGCGAATTGGTGACTACATGGAGGCTTGGTCTCGTCGAAGGATCATCACGATCGAAGTTCAAGTGACCCTCTCGATTCGGATGAGTTTCGAAATTTCACTCCGAGACGAAAAGAGCTCCCTCCTCCGCTCAAGAATGTAACTCTCTGGCAAGAGAATCGCCTCGACATGAACGGACGGATACGATAATCTATGCTAAGAACGCCGTCTGTCCCCGACCATTCGATCACATGCTCCCGTGGATTCTAAATCTTGGCGGGCAGCATGAGCGATGTTTGCGGGGAGAGAAATCCAGCTCCGTGTCGTTACTCGGTGGTAAACCTAAGGAACCTGCATTTCGCGCTGTTGCTACTGAAACTGGGGAGAAGGGACGGGAGAAACGAGTTGCCCGACAGGGCCATCCTCAATCCACCGAATCGAATAGTGCTCTGATGCGGAGCCGTTCAAAGCTCTGGAGGTGACTCTTGTTCATCAACGTTACCAGGTATCCGATTCTAAGCCGTAGAAAATGCGGGGA
Source organism: Neoseiulus cucumeris (assembly GCA_021527715.1). Lineage (NCBI taxonomy): Eukaryota > Metazoa > Arthropoda > Arachnida > Mesostigmata > Phytoseiidae > Neoseiulus > Neoseiulus cucumeris. Next base: position 334,913 of record JAJSRV010000074.1, on the reverse strand, counting down.
CAGATTGAAAGATTCTGAGCATTGAAAAATTTTATGGGTTGCTTGATTGCATCCTGAGGTCCAACGCAAATGTCGATGAGCCTGACCTCGGCATATTCTCCAATAATAATAATTGCATTCAATAGATGGGTGTATATATGTTTCAAAAGAGAGAGAGGAAAGGAGAGAAAAATGCTGTTCTGAAATGCCTACGACCTTGCGGAAGATCGGAAGAAACGATGTGACGCGATTTCTGAGCAGTCGGAGTTCTCATCTCGATTCGTATAAGGAATGCACACACAAACAATCAGACACAATATCTGCTTCATTGATATAGAAGATAATATAGAGAATATTTGATTATTAGGCTTGCGTATGGGGTGCCGTTGAGCGGATTGTTGGTGTCCTACTCTCACTTTCTGAGGATTATTTTCGTTTCTGTTGAGATTGAAAGGCTTTCATTTCCTTAGGGTCCAGCTTCGAGAGTGATTCCTGGTCCCTGTGTCATTGTACTCGCTGATCACGTTTTACACTGTTCCTTCGTGTTTGCCGCATCTTGAGCACATCGCGCTCTCCTGCGGGTCCTGCTCCTCAAGGTGTTTGCGCAGTCGTTTAGCTGCTCATGTCATCGCTAGCAGAACGTTGCCTCTGCGTCCAACGATGTTGTTACGCCCCGATACTCTTTGCAGTGGCGATAGAACTCCAGAGATGATTGTGACATAAATTATTCATGAAGATTGCTCATGAGTATCTATGGATCTGAAGACCCTTTCGAATAACTGGTCCGTGTCCACCGCTTGCTCTTCGCCTGGCTTGCCGCGATTCATGAGCCTTCTGAGCATTGCCAGGAGCACACGAAACAACGGAGCGTCAAAGGATAGGATATTGCCGAGTTTACGAATACTCCACACTGGACAGAAGTAGCGAGTCATCGAAGAACGCCGAGCCCAGCTAAACTCAAGACACAAAGCTACGACGGTTGAGAGAAAGCAGAGCTCAAACAATGGTTTGATCTTGAGAAGGCCATCGATATTAAAATGTCCTAGAGTCGTATCGTGAGACGCAAACTTAGCATTGATTTTCTTGTGTTTCGTCAGAGAGCTTCTCAAGGATCGCTTATCTGGGACCTTCGTCGTCGTGCTCCGGACTCTACCGAGCTTCTGTCTCCTTTGACGATGCTCCGTTTCAATGATATCCTGTCGTCTCAGTGATAAGATGCCATGCTGTAGGACTCGGTCTATTATGATGCTTTTCTGAGTCAAAACCAGAGGCAACTGCCTAGGAACTCTAAGAGTTCGATCCGCCTTGAGGTGTTCAGTATACTGGTGGTCTGACTGCTTTACCCGATTCCGCCGTAGAGGTTTCTTGGTTCTCAAGAGGAGATGCTGAGGGAAGCCACATATTCCCCAATACTCCAGAATCATTTCCAGCTGACTGACGCTATCACACCAAGGACTCAAACGACAACCCATCATTAGGGGTGACGCTCCCCGAAGTGTTGGATCCAAGAACGACGACATCACGCTGTTTGAGTACAGATGTCCGATGAAGAAGATGAATACCACTGCTGCGCAACCAATGATTGTCTCAGGACGAGTTTCCGGTGTGAAACCGATTTCCTTAACTGTTATTGTGCTTTGCAAGATATTGCTGAATATTCCAAAGCTCGACTTCCTTCGAATCGAGGACCACGCCAGTGCTAAGATGGCGGCCGTAGCTACGATGAGACACCAAACTTCCGGCTCGAACGGTCGCAGAAGCTCCGTGACATCTACATTTCTGAGCGGAATGTAAGAATAACAACCCAAATATTTGAGTTCAAGAATATTAGCGCCCAAAGTAATATGGAATCCGATAGGATCCACAATCGAGTATAACGATCTCAAAAAAAATACATTTTTGAACAAGGTGGCGTTGCACTTGACGCGAACGAAAATTTCCTCAAGAAAATTGCCGTAAGTGGCGAAAATATTGGAAGTGACGCGCTCGGCTGAACATTCCAGGATCTTTGAGTCGCAAGCGGCTATCTGCATCGAAGCTGTATTGATGAACAAGTTGTCGAAGTTTTCTGCACATTGAAAGGTTTTCACTTTGTTTCCTTCCCAGGACATGGTTCGTGCCGGGAACGAGTGGCCTTGCTCTCGGGTTCTTGCTGTCGTGAGAACGAGGAATAAGAATTTGTGTCGAATGTTCTGTGTGAAATCCGAGTTGTAGAACACAAAGTTCCGCTGAAGTTCATCCTGTGATGTCAGGAGGATGATTTTGAGAGGCGCGGCGAGAGCTTCTGAAAGCTCAGTGTGAACATCGCTCTTCGTGATAGATAGCCACTTTGATGTCGCAGAACGCAGCGACAACAAACTCGAGTTCGGTTTCAGGCTGCCTTAAGAGAGCACGCTCCCGAGATCCACAATCAAGAGCGAAGTTGGCTCCACAGCGAACTGCAAAGCGGACTTTTCTGCAGCGGTCACGAGTTCTATCGGATCCAGGCTCCCCTCCCGCGATTCTTCTTGTGGTCGATGTCCGTGATGTTGTTGTTGTTGTTGCGAGTGGCATTGCTCAAGGAGATGAAAGGAGATGATCATTTGCCAAAATGAGACCATTTTTCTCTCAACAAATCGGACGGTACTCCGTAGAACTTTCGAAGCACTGACAACGTGCGCGTGGCTTGTCACGGTCACGCGCACTGGCTTTGGAATATTGTGAGCTATTCCGTGAAAAATGCTGGGGAAGCGAGATCCGATGGAATCACTTGAAAAGCTTCACAGAATAAAGAATCTTTCGAATCGTTGACGCGCTCAGCCAAGCTACTCATCCATGAAGTGTCATCGATTCTCAACGTTTAAAATGCGTTCCATGATTCTCTTCAGATGAGATATTCTTGAAAAATGTTCTCCATGCAGCCTGAATGTCCTAGACGCGGCTTTTCTGTTGGAAATGCGTACAAGGGAGATCGTTGAGGTGTCTACGATGATAAACGAGATAACGATCAGTGCCGGTTTTTTCCTAAATTCAGCCTCGAGAACCGCTGACCAACGGACGAGCAGCCAATGGAGCTCGCAACAGGTTTTCAGAGTCGGAATACAAGTATGAACTTCATCTCGCAAAACGATGTTGTGATACATGGGCGGAGAATCAGCTGGTATATGTTGATGATTGATCGGCCACAGTTCCTCCACTTTCGGGTCGCTCCCATGGGCGGAACAGCTTTGGCAATACTTCGAACCAAGGGAGCGAGAGCAGTCTCAAACTCGGCCTCCAAACTCCGAGTTCCACTCCCTAGCCCTCTCTGTCACGAAGCCGAGGATGGGAAACTTCGAATAGATCGTCTCCTCGGTGAAATCGAATCAAAAGCATTGGATGCAGCTTTCATGTTCAAGAGCCGTTCCCAAACACGCGCAAAGTTGCGCGGCGTTGTAGAATTCTTCTCGGCAGCGACACCTCTTGATTTCAAGATCTCTTGTGAATGTCCGCAAAATCAGAAAGAAGTTCGATTAATGGCATCGTTCAACTTCATTCACTCGGAATGGACTCGAGCGAAGTCTTCTTCTGCGTATTGTCCTTCGATGGCGTCTTCAGAAATTCAAACCTGAGGGAGTGGATCAATGTACATCGTTCTCTCTCGATGCAGCCCTTGGTGAGTTAATAACTGGAATAGGTCGGACTTGCAGGTCTTCCCTCTTCTCCATGTCTGAAGACGGTAGAATGACAATATAGGTCTCACCTGCAGGAATTCCAAGTCACTTGAAACGTCGCAAAGATGGAAAAATCACTGTAGATGTTCAGGCAGTGAGGCGTCTTTTGTTTTTCACATTCTCATTCAATTTCATTGCAAGTATCCTGGCTTGCTATCCAACTCTGGCTGCGTTGGAGAGACTTATTGCGAAACCTGCTAGGGATCGATGGAAAACACCGACGTTTTGGGTTGCTGGCCGCAGCCACCTCGATTCCCTGTGCCGGACTTTCGCGGCACTCGTCAACTTCAAGAACAGATCGAAAGCACGACCTCGTGCACTGTTCTCTCGCAAGTCCGTAGCTGACTGTCGACTTGTTGGCAAGGATGCTCCTCGCACAATCTGAAGTTGTCGTCACGGCTTGAGTGATCGAGGTGATGCGGACGTTTTTTATTATTTCTCACGTTTCGACCGAGCATTGCTCTGCCATTCATGGCGCTCGGCATCAAGACTCGCGTTCGTGATCATTGAATGACTTTCGGAACTTCACGTTGTACGCGACCTTCCCAAGGTCTCGCAAGGTGTCCAGTCTAGCAGAAGTTTCCGTGATAGTTTTCAACTGCGCTGCCATCAACCTCGCGCCGAAATCAATCCGCGCTAAAATCAACTGCCACTCATGCAGCGATCAAAATCGCGAGCGATCGTCCAGCATCAAATCCCTCAGCTCACGTTCCCCCTATAGAAGCCCCTTCCTGAATTCATGATGACCATATGGAGTGCGTGGATGGAGTTTCGATCCTTGTCGCAAATATGGGCATCACCTTCGGGTATCGGCAGCATACCCACGGGGAGGTGAGGATGACGATGATCAGTTGTTCTTCGCCCCGTCCCAGACCTTGGTCGTGCCCTCCCCCTCCCGCCCAAGAAAAATCCTGGGCACGTCCCTGGAATCCATTCGTCAGCGGTTTGCGCAGTGGTGTTTCGGGTGATCATTCCGTATAGGAATTAAATCACTCCTCGAGGGGAATGCGAAAGAGTGGATTCAAGCTGCACCAGCTCTCATTGGGGAGTCAAAAGATCAGTTGCTCTTTTGTTGCCGCAAATTGTTGCTCCTCCATCCGTTCTTCTGCAGGATGGGGAGGTGGGATAATGGTTGACGACACGCAACCATTTGGTGGATGAGATGATGTGCGATCTGAAAAGTATCCGAGTATGATGATTGAAAGCTGGCGATCAATGCTCCAGAGATCCACGGAGCTCTAATCCGCGGAATCCGTTTTGACAAATTCGTTGTCTTGCGTGAAATTGGTAACCACAACCGGACGAAAGCTGATCATGAAAAACTAGCGTAAATGGGTGTGCAGTAGGTGCAGCTGCGACAAGGCAAATCATCTGGGGGCATCGGATGCTCGAACGTCTCCGCTTGGACGCTAGGAAAACGCTGGCGTCGAGTTCGGAATCAGAGGGCGGGAGGAAAGTTGGGAGATTACTTCTTCAAATGGCGAGAGAAAACCGTCGCTGTGCACAGACTCAGCTGATGACGCGGAGGCGACCAGTTTCTCCGAATCATGCTCGTGAGAAAAGTCCAGGACGGAAGAGCATCAAGTTCACGTGAGGAAGGGATTCCTAATAGTCAAGAGAACGAATGGCCTGAAAGTTGACTCTAAGAAGAGAGAATAACCCACCTTGCACCCTTGACGTCTGGGCCGAATCCAAAGTTGTTCGCTGCCATCAAGATTTTCCGATGCTTGGATAATTTTACGACTTACCTGAGTTTCTGAATATGATAGGTGACCGCAAGTAATCGAAAGAAAACTACAAGGTATACTTTCCAATTGGCGTCAGCTTTCTTTAATGCTTCTCATCAAGGAACAACACGAGCGAACATACTCCTCATGGAAATTGATTTCCGTTAAATATTCGGTATAAATGTTCATTAACAGTTATAACAGACAAGTTTCGAAGAACAGGAACGAATCCTCAGCGATGAGCGTTGAAAAACTTGATGCTACTCATAGGGAAAACTTCAACGACGCCTCAAAAAGCCACTTTTTCAGAAGCATTCTCACACAACGACCTTCTCAAATCTCACTATGAAGTGTGTGAATAGCGTTTTCAATTGTCAGGAGTCTTTTGATTCATTTATACCACCCAGGGACAATTTCGAGACGAAGTCGAGAGGACTGGCGTCCTGTGAGAGTGCGACAAGCTATGAAGCCGCTCTTGATGCTTTTCTCTTGTCAGATTTGTTACTTCGGTCGTTTGCTTGTTTGGTTTTCGACGTTCTTCCGACAATGTTTTCTTCACTACCTAGAGAGGCAATTCGAATTTGACGTCAATCTCAGCGCTTCGAGCAAGTCCAACGATTTGGGAGAGCTTGACAGCCATCTTGGCAGCTTCGTCCAAGTTGTCACACGCAATGATCTTCAGTTTGGAGGCAGCTATCAGAGCCTTGGCGTCGTCGACCTGAGAAGAGAGAGATTTGTAAAACGAGCGCAATTTTCTTCGGCTTATCGGGCCCTTACGCTGAACCCTGATGCGCGTACCTGTGTGCCCTGGAGCCGACAAACGATAGGTATTCTCAGCTGTAGTGTTTCCGCGGCTTTGATAACTCCCTCTGCAATGACGTCACAACGCATGATTCCTCCGAAAATGTTCACGAGGATGGCTTGAACTTTGTCGTCGCTTGTGATCAGTTTGAAAGCCTCGGTGACCTGGAACCGGAAAAACTCAACTTCAGCCCAAAACTCAATCACGAAAAACGATCTCAGAAATCTAGTTCTCCACTAAGAACGCGGGTCGCAAGCCCTGATGAGAAGCATCTCGATTTCAAGTCAAATCGATCCACCCTCCACCGAGCATGATGACTTTTTCGTACCTGCTGGGCAGTAGCTCCTCCACCGACATCGAGGAAGTTCGCGGGACTGCCTCCATGGAGTTTGATGATGTCCATGGTAGCCATGGCGAGTCCGGCTCCGTTGACCAGACAGCCGATGTCCCCATCGAGCGGAATGAAGTTGAGGTTCGAGTCGGCCGCTTGCTTCTCGCGAGCGTCTTGCTGCTCCCAATCACGGAGCTCGAACAAGTTCTGTGGAGGGAGACGCGTGAATACGAACTCTCCAACTTTGCCTCAGCTGGATATCGAAATCGAACTCTGTTTTCACGCACCTTCTGACGAAACTCGGCGTTGTCATCAAAGCGACATTTGGCGTCAAGGCAGTAAACAGTTCCGTTGTTGTCTTCGACCATTGGGTTTATCTCGATCATGGTCGCGTCGTACTTGCAGAATACGTTGTAAAGCTTTTCGACCATGATCACAGCTTCAGACAGGCTTTGCCCTTCGAATCCCAGGCGTTGACAGAAGTCTCGGACCTCGGCGTCCTTTACACCGTCCTTAAGGGATAGTGTCAGGATGGCATCTGGGTTCTCTTTCGCAACCTCTTCGATGTTGACACCTCCCTGGGATGACGCAACGATCATGGGCCCATTGACGCTTCGTTCCATCATGATAGCGAAATAATACTCGCGGCGGTTGTAGAGACGCTCGCTCACCATGACCTGCAATGCGCTCGTTTATTTAGCGAACTGGTTTTGCAAATCCATGAGATAACGCAGATATTGTTCGAACACGGTATGAAAACTCACCTTGTTCACTTGAATTCCCTTCTCACCAGTCTGTTTGGTGATAAGTTTGTGTCCAATCATTTGAGCAGCGAGCTTTTCGGCTTCTTCAGGAGTGAAAACAGTTCGGACACCACCCTGGAACGACAGAGCACGCATCAATTCCAAGTCGCAGAATTCGGATCACAGCCGGAAATTCCAAGATCTCGTGCATGATATGTGATTAGAGAGGAACGATAGATACCTTGAGTCCGGAATCAAAGTGTCCTTTACCTCGGCCTCCCGTGAGCACTAGGGCTTTGATCACAAAGTCCTTCGCCTTCAGCGAAGAGGCGATCTTACGGGCTTCCGAGGCGGTGGTGGCCACTCCGAAGCTGCAATTCGATCAAACAACTTATTTCGGGGACCAACCAAGAAGAGAGGAAAGTCATTCGTTCCGAGATCTTGTTCAGGTCTCTGGTTCTGGAGCGCGCTCCATATATCACGGGCCAACGCGGCCAGAGCACGATCATTCCAATCATTCGAGGACTTGTATCCTTTTGCGAGAACTCGAGATTGGATAGGAACGCCCGTGAACGTAAACGGGTTTCAGTCCTCCAGACGACTTCTCTATTCTACATATAGTAGATCTCAAATGCCCAACATGACGTTTAGCGGTGAAAGTTAAGTATGACGCGGCAACATTCTATTGCGCTCACGTTTCAAGGAAGACCATCACGAGACGCAAAACACGTCATTAGGCTCTAGTGTTATACTCCTAATTCCTACCATGGTACAAAGTCCTGGATGCCTAAAACAGCCTTCTCGATACCAGCAGGGCTAGCCTGATGAGCCTACAATAACATCCTCGGCAATACTGTCAGTCTCGATAAACACTCATTCAAAACCCGGGGGACTTACTTGGGGACCTTGACGCCATTTTCTTTCAAAATGGTCATCGAGTCGCTCTCGAGTAGGTTCAGCTGGCGCGTGGCGGCGATGCATACCGCCTCGTTCTGCGAATCAAAGTGAACTGTTAGTCCAGAGGGGTTCTCGAACCGAGACGCGATACAGATCATCGAAATTTCCGAGTAATCAGAGAGACGTTGACCTATAATAATCTATTGTGTTTTTTCTAATCTATAGTGTTTTTGAGGAATACAATGAGGTTGGTATAAAAGCTGCATGCGGTGGTGATTATAGGCCGTTCGGTCGGCCGTTTAGCAACCCCTATCCAGAAAACACTCAAGTCTCAATTGCAAAAACAACCCGTTTCAGGGTTGAACAGCCCAGACAGCTCGGCCTTCTCGAATGCGATCAAACAACACGGTTTCGGATGGAACCGCGATGTTGGTTCAAAGATCTCTGATCCCAATATCTGGGGACCAACGGTTTTGAAGAAACTTCGTTCCCACAATCCCATTCTTTTCTCTGAACTTCGACCCATTTCCAACATTCGTAAAGCACGATCCCAGAAATTCATTCAACCGACCAGCTGAGGTGCAGTATTTTTCTCGGTCGCAGCTAAGAGCTCAGAGCGCATGAACACGAGTTGAACCCAGTTGTTCACTCAGTTTCCGAATCTTTGCTAAGCTTCAACAAGGCCAAGGCTGGAAAGCATCCAAATACTTGAGTATCACCTTGAGCGTATCGATAACGGAAAACGCCAAGAACCGTTTTCCTCCGATATTGCTAAAAACAATCACGGAGCGCGCGGTAATTCGGTTGTTCGCGCGAGAAGCACCAGTTACGGTTGGTTGACACAAACTCGTATAACAGAAGGTCACACTGATTTCGAAGTTCTGAAAACCGTTCCCACAGAAGAGAATCACTGCTTCTTGTCAAGTTTAGAGCGAAATATCCAATAGAGTCCTGTGCGGAGCGGTGCCGGATTCAGTAACAACTGTTAACCCCGCAAAACCTGAATGGAAAGCATGCTCAGAATTCACTGAACGTTGGCCAAACAATCCACTGTGCCCGGCTCCACTCATCTGGCGCTCTTTTCTCTCTTCAGGAGTCCACAGGTGACTCCAACGTGAGTGACAAATATGACAGATGGACAGCAGATGAGCCGAATATCGAGAGTTGGAAGGACTGAGTATCACCTGACCATGGAGAGGCAGACGACCTCTGAAAAAACGTACTAACCTCGAGTCTCCGCGATACCAAAACCTTGGTGAGCCGAGAGCCACTACGTAACATGGTTTCCTTAGGTGAGCGGCGGAGAATCACGCACAAGAAGACACTTGTCTTCAACACGAACACGGAACAGTGTTCTCTAAACTTCCCCTTTGACCGACAGACAACCGACTGCCTGCAATGAAAGTGTCTTCTCTGCGAGGTTCCAAAGTGAACAGCGAGACGGCGCTGCGGTTTGTAGTCGAACGACAGTCGCTCAAATCAGCTGACCGCGCGCTGCTTGGGCGCTTCCTTTGAACTGGAAAGACCTCAGGCGGTCTCTGAAATTCCACTGTAGACTGCTGGCAATCTCCGAAAGAAGACAAGTTCTGAGATAGTAGAGAGAGTGCAGAGGCAGAGCGACAACGTTGGATCGAACGAGTCCTAGCGCGCACTACATCATCTAGTCCTCAAACTGTGCTTTATAAAGCGTGGCGGGGGTCTCCGCGTCCCGCCCTCTAGCGGTCTATCACTTCTCAAACTCGACAGAGTTCACCCCGTACTAGCTCGAGCTCTCAGGATCGGCTAATTGAAACGTGTGACCACGACTATTTATCTGAAGCGCTCCAATTCGACCAGCGAGACCACTTGTCTTAGGTTCCTCGAAAACTGGATCTTCAAAGTGAACTCTGGACAATTCATTTCGATCCGACCTTTCTGCAAGATCAATCACAGAAGAGCTAAATCGAACTGGCTCGAAGATAATCTCCGGAATTCTCATTGGAGTGTGAAGGCGCTAACTTCGTGGCCCCTTCGATGACCACAACAACGTGGCTCACTCACTGGGGACTCGGTCCTTCAGAACAGTAATTTCTGCTCTTCGGTAAATTTATAAGAGAAATTTGCAGCGGTTAGGACAGCCTAGTCAGTACCCTGGAATAAGCTGGAATCAAGGCTCGCAAGTTGAAAATATTGCTGATGATGATCTCTGCTTGAACATAAGGAGGTCTCGGGCAGCCCTCTGCGCGGTGATTAGAATAAGAGCAAGCTTTCCTACGGTTTCGAGAATGGATTCTGCCTGAAGCAAAACTGCTTCCGGAGGACTACTTCAGGTTTCTCCTTCGGGTTTGGCAGCAGTGGAAGACGCAACGAACCTTGGTCCTCTCTGGGCGCAGGAGCGGAATCCATATGAGACTTGGAAATTGGAGGGGATTCACCGTTTCTGAGCTTTTGCAGAGTAATAAACGAAATTTTCATGATTCAGCATGATCATCGAAGGAGAGCCCTCGACTCAACGAATTGTCTCAGTAGAAATTGTTCCCGAAGCGCAGACCCTACAGGCGACGACCGACCTCCTTTCCCCCCGAAGTGGCAAACCCTACCACTTCAAAATGGCGGCTCCTAACACACCCGCTCAGCATTTAGTGCCATGTGATTTTGGTTGATAGAAGGCGTTTTTGAGTTGAAAGAATTACATGAACTGTGATATAGAGTGAAATCCATTTTTTTTCGATGAAACCTGTTGTTTGGATTTCAGCAGAAAAATGAAGAAGAAGGTGAGTTTGTTCGGACGCTCGGATTCGTCTTTTGGTTGTTAGTTATGACGTTGGCCGCTGTTTGATTCTGAGGTTGACAGATCGCTTGTTGAGAAACTTCTTTTTCGAATCTTCTGTTCGAGATATCCGATAATTTTAATCAGACTCTGCCGGATCAGTGAAGTTTACAATGGTCATGGTTCTATAACTCTCGAGTCTGAAAGCCTCAGGAACGGTGGCGGGAAGCGCAAGAGCTTTGCTTTCAATATGCGTCTCGCAAGGATGTCAACGCTGTGAACTCTTTGTTTCATTTGTTTGAATCATCTCTAAATCCCCGCCGAGAGTTCTCTCTATGCAGCGAAGTTCTCGGCATCTCCGGTGTGTAAAGAGGTGACGAGTGGATAACATGTTACCTTCGATTACAGGTGCTTCTGATGGGAAAGTCGGGGTCGGGGAAGACCAGTATGCGATCGATAATTTTTGCCAACTACATCGCGAGAGACACACGACGTCTCGGGCCCACAAGTGAGTTATTCTGCGACGTGGTTCGTCATCACTCAAAATATTTGGGATGAGGTGACGAACGGGCCAGTCGTCATCGGAGAATCTTCTTGCAGTTGACGTCGAGCACGCTCACGTTCGATTCCTGGGCAACTTGGTTTTGAATCTATGGGACTGTGGCGGCCAGGAGGTTTTCATGGAAAACTACTTCCAGGCTCAACGAGACACAATCTTCTCGAGTGTTGAGGTAGATTGCGCTTGATTCCCTTATCTTAGATCAACATTTCCTTCTTCCATCTGTACTAGCCAAGAGAGAGTGATAACTAGATCCTTTTTCCGATATTTGCAGGTTCTTATATATGTTTTCGATGTCTCTTCGATGGAGTGTGAAAAGGTGGGATTTCGAAATCAAGAGGCAATATGCTTTCATGAACTCAATCGAAATAGACCGAAATAGAACGAGAAGAAAGCTGCGATAAATCAACCCAAGTATTTGCAGGACCACGATTACTATCAGAGTTGTCTGGAGGCGATTCTGGCGAACAGTCCTTCAGCTAAAGTCTTCTGTCTTGTTCATAAAATGGACCTGATTTCCGAAAAAGACCGACAAAGTGTAAGTTTAGACCCGCAGATGAGAACGAACTTCATTTTAGACCTTCAGGATGTCTCAATGGAGAATATTCAATTGACCGACTGTGTGGACTCTAACAGGTATTCGACGGCAGAGTGTCGACGCTGAAAACCTTGTCTCGACCAATAGAGCCTATTTGCTTCCCCACGTCCATCTGGGATGAAACGCTCTACAAAGTGAGTCCGTGTCTGTTCTCTCGTGAGTTTTGCATGACAAAGAAAACGTCAGAAATGCGGAAGATGCGTTCTACTCATTGCTCCCCGATCGCTGAACGATATCAGAGAGTCACTGCCAGCTCTGACTACCGTTTCCCCGTGTCTTTGCAGGCTTGGTCGTCGATCGTGTATACATTAGTGCCTAACGTGGAAAAACTAGAAAATAGTCTCAATAAGTTCACCCAGATTATAAACGCCGACGAAGTTTTATTGTTCGAAAAAGCTACCTTCTTGGTGAGTCATCTGCTATTTCGCTCCTGTGAACGACATGCGACATACCGTGCATAAAATCCGAAACTGCGTCGCACGCTGAAGTAAAACCGATTTTCCAATCTACAGATAATCTCTCACCAACAGCAGAGGGAGCATCAAGACATACACAGATTCGAGAAGGTAAAGATTGAAAGATTCTGGGAGCATGTTCAGATTGCAAATCATATCTTCAGCTGTCGTTGTGACTAGATGCCTCAAGGCTAATGGGAGTTTCTGAACATCTCAGGTATCGAACATCATCAAGCAATTCAAGTTGAGCTGCTCAAAGTTGGCGTCGCAATTCCACTCGATGGAAGTACGGAATTCCTCATTTGCGGCGTTCATAGAGATGTTCACACAGAATACCTACGTCATGGTCATCATGTCGGATACGAGTACACGTGAGTGGGACTCGACTTCCATGAAATAACACTCAAATGATTGTACTTGCTTCGGAGAAGAAGAAAGCCATAGAATGCCTCGAGCACTTTCTAAAGTGCGTCTCAATTATTTTTCATGACGAGCAGCTTCGGAGTCAGTGCTGTTGAACATTCGGAACGCTAAAAAACACTTTGACAAGCTCGATGGGGTCAGAGTCGGTGCTGGCAACAATCAACTCCGCAAATAGCGACTCCGTGAGAAGTTCCAGGCGAAAAAGAGGGCGCAGCAGCCGCACTTCGAACCGAATCAACCTATTATCCTCCAAGTTGGATGAGCTGTTGTAAATTTAGCTTAAGTTATGGAGGACTTCTCTTGGAGTGATGTTAAAAGACCAATTCAGCAGAGACAACACCTCTCATTGCCAAAGATTCCTCATCGGATGGTTTGAGTTAGACTCCGACTCATACCAAGATTGTTATCACGACTGACCTGACGGTGATCGCTGAAGTGGAGTCTGGAAAAGTTCACGAGCCAGACGAGCGAACTCGACGGCGTGTTGTAATAAACACGGAACGGATTTCCCACAAAAATATCGTATTTAATTTGGTATGTTCGATATTACTATTATCATGCTGGCGTTGCGAAATCACGGATCATTCAAATCAGAGTCATTCCGCGATTCGGATGTTGACCCAATCGGATTCTCCAGATTTGTTGTCAGTCTTTCCGTACCGGAGATCAAATGATAATAAGAGAGCGGTCGAACATTGGGTTGTGATGACAAAGTCCCCACCACGACAGAATTCATAAAAGTTTTCTTTCATTGATGTTCCCGCAGATTATACCATGAGCTATCTGCATGCATAATGCTCAGAGACTTCTTTGTACTTGAAGTTTCTGAGCGTGGTAAGAACTTGGATCACGGACCGATTTCCTCAAGATAAAATAGGAATCAGGTGAAGGCTCGTTGAGGGTGGACGCCTGGCTATCGACCTCTGTGTTGAACCCACCGTGCTGCGAAAGCCTGCTGGACACACCGCGTCCGCGCCTGCGGCCCCGTTTGGCGTTTCTGCTTCAAAGCGGCTTTCACTTTCCTCTCTTTTAATCGAGAGCTCTGTCGTACGGGCTGCATACTGGCCCTACTATTCATTTCACACTTCGGCGTTTGCTTCACCGCTCTCGTGGTCTTCTTCTTCTGCTCTCCAGCCAATGCTTTCTTACGGTCCTCCGCGGCGTAGAGCTCTTTCACGTTATCGGGCATCATTTGCTCCAGGTGAAATATCAGCAGATCTAGAGGTGTACACTCTGCAGCCATCGTCCAGAACTCGTGAAAGCACAGCCCGTTCTAGCGAAGAACTCTGGGAACCTGCTGAGTTCGTCGGTTGAGAAATACCAGTATTTCTCTGACAATCGAGGAATCGGCACTGAGGGCTCGTCGGGAATTCTTGACGATGAATGGGTTCCATTTCCAAAGATGTTGCTAGTGTGCGCTGGAATTCGGACCCAGCCGCGTCTTCACATTCGCACGTTGATCGACTCCAAGTGCAATATGGACCAGAGTGGATTCCAGACACTTCAATGTCGCAGTTTCGTATTTCGCACTTCGTACCTTCTTTGCAATCTCATCGCTGGGTTGTTCTCAAATGTTCTCATGCACGAGTGCGGACGATCCGATCGGTAAGGTGCTCTTGTGGACGATTCCGCACCGAAGTCGATTCCATGGAATTTCAGATAGTTTCCAAACTCGGAGGCGCTGAAGCTGTCTGCTTGCTCACTGTTTCGATTTCTCATTGTCCACGATGGTCTCTCTCTTCCATTCGTCGTCCCGGAGATCGTCGAAGTTCCGAAACGGAACACGATCAGGAGAAAATAATGTTCGTGCGAAGTCGTCGAACTAGAATGAGCGACAACGAATGGATTCGAGGAGGCAGAGGCATCCATTCAAGATTGAACATCTTCGCCCAACGACAACTATTGTGCTACAGCGTTATCACACGGATTTCATCTTGAAAGCATCATTCGATATTTTCTGAGATTTCATATTCCTTGGCACTAACTGTTTTCCCAATGACCCAGGTTTCGCGCCGATCCTTCGTTCCAGAAAGCTCAGTTTGATTTGGAATGTTCCACAGGGGGTTTCTAGAAAGCTCGAGAATGTCAAAGACTCAGTCGATAGGTTTCATTAAAGGATGGGTTGATGTATGCATTATATTGGAGTCGAAAATGTCCCCAATGATTCATCTTCGAGTCACTCGTCAAGAAGGTTGGAAGAATTTGTACACATTTGATCGAATTTCCAGCGGTCCATTCATGTTCGACCTGAAGGCCATGCGACAAGAGGTGAAGTCGACACGAATTGGAAGGTGGAACATCAAATGACCTCTCGAGCACACGCAGCGATGAATTTGACTTCTTACGAATTCGGCTGAAATCACCTCTCGCCAGGAGCTCGGGAGAAATCGGAAGATCAGACATTTTCGGGACACGGTGGAAGTCTGGAAGCGACTCCTGGGAAGTATGGATTCTGAGGCGAATTCGAATTTTGAGAATCCATCTCTGTGCTGAAAGTTGCGGGACGCCCCCCGTATGTCTGTCTATATAAAGAAGAACGATTCTTCATTCTCGAGAGAATCTTCCAAATGTGTCAATCACGGAGATGGAATTATCAACAGCTTTATCTTTAGAAATCCATGAGGCCTTTTGTTTGTTTTCGCTCTTTCTCCACTCGCCTCCAGGTCGCCTCCTCTGTAGCTTCTCTTCAGACTGTGCGCGAATCGAAGCAACGTACCAGGCAGCTAGCCAACAGCCAGGCGCCAGTCGTCAAGCGAGTGAACCTCCACCCTAGCGACCTACGGCCAGACAGGCAGGCAAGCAAGCAGGCAGCTGGATATATAGAATAGACGAGCACAGCAACGCCGAGTGTTCTCTGACTGTGTGACTGTGTGACTTCGGTGTGTGAGTGCCGCGTGTTGTGCTCCTGGTCCCTGGACTTTTCTAGATCCACTTTCTTGCGAGTGCTACAATTTCAAAGAAAGTTCACAAATGGGAGGCAAGAACAAGACTCGCAGGATCCGCTGGAAGCCTGTGGAGATCGGTGAGTAGTGAGCGTCTTCTCGCCGGCCGGCCGGCTGGCCGGAGGCTCGGTCGGTTGGTCGAACGGCCACGTGGGTCGAGTATAGGAATCGCGCACCGAAAGTCGCTCGCTTTTCGTCGAATCACGCCCGGCAGTTTTCGTGTTCCACGCAAGGGGATTCCAGCAATCGGAAGATTCGATCCATGTGGTCCGCGCGGAATCCTCTTTCCAACGGGTTTCTCATGCTCAGATGCGGCAGGCTCTGCAGGAAGAACGATACCAGAAATTTCACGTCTGGTCCCGTGTTCAGATGCAGCGATAAGATAAGACGAACGTGTGTTGTGTCATCAAGTAGTTTCCTCGAAGATCGGTACATTTTGATTCTCGAGGCTCACGATGATGGCAGCCAGCGAAAACAGTGAAGTCAGCCTCGAATGGCTCACAACTCACAACTGAGCTGAAGACCGCGCGGCATCAGCAACGGAACGTACGATATCGGCGGTGCCTGCTACAGCTGCTCGTCAGAATACAAGAAGAGTCTCTATCACCGGTGCTGTACATATATCAGATCAGAATATAAATATTTCACGATAAGCTTCGTCAATTATGGACGCGGTCACTCTCGGCTCCGATCCGGTTGAAATGACCGTCGTGGGAGAAACGTTAAGACACATACGTCACGAGACGCACCCTGAATGTCTCTTAGGGACAGCCAGGAGACCGGAGTTGTACTCCTTGGATTCGTTGATGACTCTTCTGCTGGAACCGTGGGATCTGTTTCGCTGTCCTGAAGCTTCCAGGATGCAGAGTAATTTCTGTCGTCACGATCGCTGTTTTCGTTTCTTTTCCGTGTCTCCTAAGTTCTTGCTCCAAGGCGTCCGGCCGTTGACATTGCATTGTCCCAAAGCAAACGGTGGCGGCGGCGGCAACGACGGCATCTCTCATGTCATTGAGTGTCCTCTCTCTAGTAATGCGGCGGCAGCATCGGTAGCCACCGAGCTCTTTGACTGTCGTCTACATCTACGAGCGCTAGGTCAATACATAAACGACTTGAGCGTCGTCGTCGTCGTTTCAAAGTTGGCTTGCCACCTAACTCTACGTGAGCGAACATCCCATTCGAACGAAACAAAATCAACTACGTCAGCCTGCCTGCATGAATGAATGAATGAATGAACCGTCGCACGGGAAGGATGAGAGGACGGAGGAGGTAAATGCCCTTCGAGCGCCTCGCGTGCAAACTGACCAGCGTCTTGACCTTGATCAGGCGAGAGCTTCATTCGGCATCGAATCAGAAATTCCTCTCTCGAAAGCGTCGATTGCTTCGATCGAGAGGAAGCTGTGGAGCCTACGTCTCTTGATAGCCAATTAGTTCGCCAAGAGAAGATAAAAACGAAGCCACATGCTTGATGGATGTTCTAGTTTGCGGTCGGGATCTGTTTGAAGAGTTTTTAGGCGGGGTCGGAGGAGGAGGCGGAGAAAAAGAGGTGTCATATCACATAGATATTCAATCTGAAAAGCAAAAAAGCGGATCCAATCTCGGAAAAGAAGCCTCGAGCTCGAATGAAAAAGAAAAGACGAAGAAGCATCGAGTCAGCCACTTGACAGCGCTAGAACGTTCGGTCACAAGCGACAAAAACGACCCCTATTGTCGCATGCTATTAATAGCCGTTCAAGTTAATTTTAGTTTGCCGCCTCAGAAGCTCTACATATTTGAACGGATATGTGTTCCGCTCTTTTGAATAGATGTTGCCAAGGTGGCGGATCCAACGCGCGGCAGCCGGTGCGTCTTCCCCCGGTTTGTTGTGAGCGGCGAAATCAAGCCGTGTGTCTTCTTTGTGGCCATTAATTGCACCCTACCTTCCTTGCAGCTATGCCACAGGTAGTCATCGGGTTTTTGAAAGAAATGTATACACATACACACGAGCAATCAAGATGCCAGACGCTGTCAAATTAAGGAGAGAACGCCAAATCACGACACTTCGGAAGTGGAAGTCGACTGAATTTGTTTATCATTGGCTGATGGCGCACGCACGAATTTTCGGAGCGATTCCGAACAAACTTCGCTACGAGCTAGCAAGTACATACACACAAAACAACCAAAGAGCAGAAAGCGATTTGCTGAGAGCCAGTTTGCCGCACTCGAGCTGACCAGCCACTGTATCTCTAGCGCAGTTACAGTGTTGTCATTTGCGAAATACAATTTTCTTGTCTCGACCGGAAAACACGAGAAAGCTTCGAGCTGTGAGCGATAATCACTCGACGAATCGTCAAAACAATCAAACAACAATTGACGACACTTGATTGTCGTCTGGTGGCAGGGTTCGGGAGGTACCAATAAGCTCATTTGAAGCTTTGGGCGAGTGAGCCTAGCGTGCCCGACACGCCGGAACCTGTTGGTTTGTTTTATGTGTTTGGCTTTCGAGCCATCGCTTGTCGCCGCGGGCTTCTCTCGAATCAACGACGCATCGCTCGTTCTGCTGCTGCCACAGTCGGTCCTTTCGAAAATGCTTCTACAGCTTCGAGAACGTCCGCAGCAAGCTTTTTAGAAGACGAACATAACTCGGGAGAGAGGGCGCGAGTACTACGGTGCTCAAAGGTGACGAATGAGCTTCACGTTTCTTTGAGAACCGTGTCGGCTATCAAGTTCTGTCTCTCTCTCTCTCTCTTTGAGTCGGATGGAGTTACGAATGTCAGCGTCGAAATCTGACTACGCTCGTCTGAAACCACGGAACGGAATAGTTAGCATACTTTTCCAGAGATTCGGAATATGTATGTATGCGCAAGCTTTCAGCGCCGGCTTTTGATCTGATCCGTTTCTGGTTTGAAAATCTGCTACGAATTTCAAGTCAGGTCGTGAGCGGATTATGCTCTCCGGACTGAGTAGCGGATTCTGAGGAAGAGTCTCGAGACTTGTGAGCTTTTGGACTTTCGATTCAGGAATACGAAAACAAGGAACAGTTTTCGTAGTGGGGCAAATCGCTCGTTACGGAGCGTAATAACCAAACGGACGATACGGTGCAGCTCGCTTCCGCAACGTTCAGACGACTAGCAATAAAACAAAAGCTTGCTTGTATCAAAGTTTGGTTCCAGTCGTCGCGCTATGATCCAGTTCCTGGACATGGAAACAACCGATTCAACTCTACTCTCTATTCGCTATTCTTGCACGAATCTCGAAAGTCCACGAATCTAACGGCGCTGATCTCCGCTTTTCAGAGGATGTGTTCGACATTTCATCTTCTACCACTTCGGAGGATGCACCAGAACTACACGACGAAGAAATGAACGACGAGGGCTATCATCGGAAGCCGGGTGTATCAGTGAACAACAGGAACTATCACAACAACTTGGATTACAGAAACATTCAACAACAGCATTACTATCGACAGCAGCGATACAGCAACAGTCACTCTGCATACGGGGGCTACTACGGCACTAGGAAGCACGACAGTTCTGGCCAAGGAAGCCAAACGCATTCAAAGTCTTTCGATAATACAGGTCAGTTGGCGATTACACATTCCGACATCGAATCGGTTTTGTCACTTCGAAAAGAGACTGCTAAGTTAACGAGACTTCATTGTTTTGTCTGACGAGTCGTTTCCGATAGGTTTCCCTTTGGCACGGCTGAGTCCTGTCATTTGTCGGTTTTGGAAAATAAGCTCCACACGTGTTCGGTGTTTGGGTGTTCCATTTTTTCGCCGGACCAGTAATTTTGTCTTCCAACCAAACCATCGGAAGACACTTGTTTCCGGTGCGACTGCTCGTTATCTCCTTGTCTCGTGAGAAGAAGAGATAACTACACCTGACTGAGCATGACACCTGTCATAATCTCGATAGCTCATTCAGAAAGGTGTGATAATAGGCACGATTTAGCCATGCGCATGTTCCGATCATGCATGATTTGCTGCGGGAGTGATTGTTGATCCGTTGATCGGCTCGTTGATCGCTGATGGGAGTGGGTGATCTGACGTTTCGAATCTTCGTAACAGTCGGTTAATCGAAGTTGCTGACTTCGTTTCGAATGTTTATTCTCGAAGTAGAAACCGGTGAAACGCTCAAAACAATCTGCGGACTGGACTTCGTTTCCGAAAATGACATGAAGGAAGTTGAAAGTGATGTCCACGTGTTTCGTCTCTGTTGACAAAAGATTGTGAACAGAAGACAATAAGAATCTTCGCGGAACTCAATCACGAACGGAATCCGAGACGCGATATTCCCACACACCACACCCTACACTCACACGTTCGCCGCGAACGTATCTGCTACTTTTGGGGATCGCTTCGTCGATCGAAACTCTTGTTTGAACGAACGATGGAGGGAGGATGAATGAAGTCAAGTGACATCCTTGAAGTTACATCAGTTCTAGGTCCTGATGGAATTAAGCTTTGTCTGAATGGGGGAGCCGAACCGCGTGAATTATATCATCCCACTATTGTCTGCTGTGTCAGATCGCTTCTTGCTTGCGGGAAACGATCTTTTCATTCGCGTGAGCGCTTTTGGCAAATGCGGTCGGTGTTCGCGCTCGCGTGAGAGTTCCTTCGAGAGAAAGACGAAAAAATACACGTGTCGAAGACGGCCGCCGTAGAACTGAAACTTTCGCTTTCGCGATTCCAGCCGGCGGTGAATTATCGATTCAGCGACCAACAGTATCCTCGTTGGTTGGCCCTTCCGTCCGTTGCTCGCTCGCTCAGTCGGTCGGTCAGTCAGTCAGTCAAAAGAAAAACCGGAGACTATTTGCGCAGGGAGCGTGTACACACGCCTAAGTAAGCGAACGCTCCCTCGCTGACGTCCGTTCGTCGGTTGGAATTTCCTCAGGAGTTCTCTTGGAGAAACGTCCTGAGCTGCCCAGGATGGAGATCGAACATCTCTGTGTGGGGGCACGCGGAAATTCGTCCCGGAGAAGCGCGTGCTGATTTTTCTCTTTTTTTTTTCAGATGCTCACCGCACTAGCGGATTCCCATCAATTCCAGCCACGGGCGTGTACGTGAACGGTCAGTATTTCAAGCTTCTGTGATTCTTAACGATACGGTTTCTCCCCTGAATTGTGAAGCGTTTAGAACGATGATTCGATACGAGCGCGGCTGAGTCTTCTTTGGATAATGATATTATTTGAAAGTCGCGATGATTGTCTCAAATCTTCTCATTCCGAGTCAATTACTGCTTTCGCCTCAAAATCACTGCGAGTTATTAAAGATGGTCGTCGTGATCCGAGCGAGATTAGCTTTGCCGTTTGATATAAAGCGAAGCTCGAACACGGGTTGCGCGCATCCATCCCTGTCAGTTGGGGTAGATCGTCAAGTTTTCATCTTCCAATTTCCCGAAGCCACAGCTCGACTTTTGTAAACTTGTGTCTCGCGTGCCTGGATGCAATATCGTCTCCCCTCATTATTTAACCGGAGGAGAGGAAAAAAATAGATCTACGCAGGGCACCGGACTGCGGACACAAAGTTTTTCTTATCGCGGCCGCATCTAGATTGCGAATAGACGATGCAGGAACGAAGGGACGAACGCCAAACCGAAGCATCGAAGGCCCAGCGGACACTTGGCCAACCAGCTCGCTAGCCTGGGGATGCAGACGAGTGTCTGTCGGGAAAAGAAAAAAATTCGGTGCCGCAGTTGCAGATTCGGTAGCGAAGTTCGTTGACCAGACGACCGACAGCTTCCGAAACACTGCAAATGATGAAGTCGGAGCGGGTGATCGCAACTTTCACCCACTTCTGGGCTACGGGCGCCACCTGATAACGCTTTCACTTACATCGAGGAGCGTCGTCGTCGTCGACAACTTCATATTTGTATCGGCCCCGCGGACGTTCCGCCTCGTCTTTGGTGGCTCCGGTGGTCATTTCGCACTGAAGAAGGCGTTCACCGATTCGATCATCGGACGCGTAAGCTGCGACGCCGCCGCCGCCGCTCTGGTACGGGAAATGCCGTTCGGCGTAGTCCGGCGCGTCGGTCGTGCCGCTTCAAAAACCCTTTACTGTAACAACGGCGGCCGGCGGCCGGCGCCCGACGACAGCGACAACCAACAGTGGATTAAAATTACGCGTAATCGTAACAACGTGTTATCGACCTCACTGAAGCAAACGGAAGTCTAGACGCGCCCGTTGTTGGAAGGTAATCGCCGACTTTCCCGCCGGCCCGGAGTTACTTTCCTGGTCGGAAATGGTCAGAAACGAGAAATATATGGATCATCAGCAGCCGCTGATCCCCACCCACCCACCCACCCGACCGACCGACCAGCACCAACCAACCAACAGCATCACCGATGGACCTCGTTAACCCTGAATCCACGTTTTCGACATTCTCAACACCTCGTTACGCTGGAAAATTTTGCAGCCGGCAAACAGTTTCGCTTTGGTTTTCGATAAAGGTTGCCCAACGATGATGGTCATGGCGGTCGACAAGCAACAGTGTGTCGTCCACAATTTTGAGCAGAAATCTCATCGCGTGCGAAAATTCAAAAATCTGTAAACAGCGCTGTACGGAGTGAAACATGTGCCGGAAGTTTGCGCATACTTTCCGGCCGGGAATCAGATCGCTACGACCGGAAACGAAATATAACTTCATAATCGAAGATTCGATTCCGAAGAGCGGATTGAATCGTAGCGGAAAACAAAAACAAGACACAGATCGAATGGCGTTGGATGGCAGTGCTTCGTTTATTCGTTTCAATGTACAAAATGATCGATGATCACACCGGAATAAATTACATGAATTCGATGAGTTCTTAGTCATGGCAGTTCAACTGAGCTTCGATACCTAAACCGGAATTCACAGAATCCCGCGAGACGAACCTAAATAATACCTCTGTGAACCATATCGCAGAACTTCTCAACGTAGGCGGCGATAGTGGCCAGCATGTGACCGCTCACGGGGGCTGGCATGAGTGATGCGTCGATGATGGCTAGATTCTCTACGCCGATCACATTGAAATTAGAATCCACAACAGCGAACGGGTCGTTCGGGTGTCCGAGTCGCGCGGTACCGGCGAGATGCCAGGCCGTTTTCAAGAATCGCTTCACCGCACATCGAGCGTACTCGAACGAATCGTCTGGGCCCGTGCAACCTTCCTGCCGAGCATCCATCCATTCGCCGCCAAACGGACCGAAAGCGGTAATCCCGATCTTTCTCACGGTCAGATAGAGTTCAGCGGCCATCTGTACATCTCGTTCGTTGTCCAGCACGTTGAGATAGATTCTCGGATTCGACTCGATCATGAGGTCCCGGAGCCTGATGCGACCTCTCGTTACCGGATGCAGGAGCGTCGGCGTCATGAGGATTCCGTCTTTCTGGATGATGGTGTTTCCACCGTTCACGTGGTAGTAGTACTTCTCTAGATCCGGCGTTGTGATGCCGGCCGCGCGGAGGGTCGATCCACCGATCGGATGATTGACACTGAGTGTATGCAGAAAGATCTCGAAATCCGGTTGGCACGTTTCTTGGGTGAGGCATTTGGTGTACGAGATGTTCCTGCTCTTGAAGAAGCCGAGCGAGTTGACCCCGTAGCTGTTGCGAATCGCACCGCGAGAAGTTAAGAAGAACTGCAGCAGTTCCGATGGTGCCACGTCCGCGTAGCCTTTGCCCCTTGGGAACAGCGTCGACGATGTTCCTATATCGTAATGGTCATGCAGATTCCGTCCGACGCCCTCCCTGTTCAGCAGGACCGGGATCTGCCATTTGTTCAACTCGTCCATGGGTCCGATGCCGCTCAGCATGAGAATCTGGGGCGTTCTGACGGCGCCGGCAGCGAGCACGACTTTTCTTCGAGCGAAAAAGTATTTTCGTTCTCCATTATTCATCTTGACAATGACACCCCGAGCCACCAGGCCTCCGTCGAACTTCTTCACGATACCGATCCGTTCAACCATCGACTCGAGGATGATGTGAAGTCGCCCTCGTCGCTCTTGGTCCTTCGAAATGTTCTCGATGAGCGCGCGCACCGGTGAACTCAGATACCCGGAGTGTTTTTCGACGAGTTGCAGAGCCGACCCGAAGCCCAACCACTCTTCGTTGTGGTCTCGAACGAACGAAGTCCCGGTCACATAGGTCGCAGCTTTCAGAAACGCGTCTTTGTACTTCTGATAGTAGCGTGGGGTTTCGGAGTAGTCTACGTGGAATTCTCCCTTGTCGCCGTACATCGGCAATCCTCGAACGTCTCCTTGGGCCTTGGTGTGCATTTTTACATAGTGAGTCAAGGTGTCGTGGTCGAATCCTTGAATACCGAACTCTGTTGCCCATCCGTCGAAATCGGCTTTTCTTCCCAAAGAATATATTAGTGCGCCTAGAATCGACGAACCGCCGAGTGTTTTTCCGCTGTTGTAGGTAATGCCTCGAGTGAGCCACTGCAGGGGAATCGATGAGGGCTCCGCTTTGTATTCGAAATCGTGTGAAGCCTCGCCCTGATTCAACGAGTTCAGAAGAGGAACACGAGTAACTATATTTGGCACCGCTCCTGGCCCGTGCACCAAGAGCACGGTGTGATGTCGTGAGAGACGGTTGGCCGCCAAACAGCCCGAAATGCCTCCTCCGACTATTATGTAGTCGTACGATGGACGCAAGTGTCTGTAGTCGGTCTCGACGTGCTCTCGACGCAAGTGATAATCTCGAAGTTCCGGTCGGATGAAGCACACGGCGAAGAACGCCACATGCAACAGCGGCACGTGGAACTGCGCCATGCCGCCGAGGCCGAAACGGTACACGAGTTCGGTGATTCCATTCACAGCGTAGAAGAGCAGTTTATCCAGGGGGTAGAGAAGTAGTTGCAAAGACATCGTCGTGCGGAGTAGCTCGCCGGTCCTTGCACAAAATATCCGAAAACCGAGCGACGGCGGCGGCGGCTTTGGCAGAAGACTGAAGAGAAGACGACACAAGAAAGTCTAACTCCGTTCCTCCATGAGAGCACTTTGTTCGAGCATTGGTTTCGTTCACTGAGAGCACTTCATCAACTAGCACCACCAGAGCGACTGGGAGCGTCTTTTCTTGACCACACACACGCACGACCAGGGGGCTAACTTGTTCGGATTTGGTTGTTTTCGCCTCGATTTTACGCTTACGTCCCGATGCCCTCACCACTTGCGATCCGAAAGCCCCCGGTGGCACTTTCCCTCGAACGAAATCAAGACAAGAGAGCAGAGCCACTCCTCCCGATGCTGCAGCCGCGGCCGCCGCCACTGCCTTTGCCGCTGGTATCGCCAGTGCTACGACTACAATAACCGTAACATCGATCGCTGTTGTGCCGATCGACGTTGAAAATCAAGTACCATCCATCGAGCAGCACTGCTCGATCGGTGGGAACGACGATGGCGACGATTTTTTTTTGCTCAAACGGAAATGCACCAACTTCGCGGTTGTGGGGCGAACGGTTCCTCCTTTCTCCGGCGTTCATTGAGCATGATACTGGACGCGACAAAACAGCGCGATTAAGGCAGAGCATCGCGAAAGTATGTCTGTCATCGAGACGAATTTGTTTGATTGCATAGCGATCTGTTCGTTTTGGATAATTTCGACGACCCGCTCTGACTGTAACGTTCGTCGCGAGAATGCATGCGCCGAATCCGTATTAGAAACAAATGTTTTCTTTCCTCCACTCACTTCCGTCGTGAAATACACCGTTAGGGAGGTGGCACCGCTAGAACAGCTGGATGTAGTAAGTACTACTCCAAGAACCGTTACGATTGTCATTAGCGTCCTTGCGGCTCCTGCGCCCCGGGTCCCGAACCTCTATTTCCACGTGTCTGACCGGACAAGATTCACCCCGACCGACGTTTCGGGTAATGAATAAACGAACAGGAACTTTTGGATCAAATAATCTTCCAACTAATTTGCCTGAAGCGGCAGTGTTTACGGCAGGAACAACTGCGCCCTGTTGGTTGGAGGAACATCTTGAAGACATCACTTGAGTTTTAGCTTTCCTCACGCCTCCTTTAGCCCACCGGAAACAATGAGCGAAGATCTCAACAACACTGTGGATTGCATCACGTAAATGACTCGCTCATCGCGGCTGGCCGCCTAACGGACCGAGCGTCAGTAGCGAGCAGGCTCGACCAACCGAGAAGCCGAGCGGCTGTTAGTCAGTCGTCGCGAGCATCGGCATCAGTGAAAGTCGGAGAGAAATCTTCTGGACGTGCCGCTATCCGTTCGCCGCGTTTTACGATTCTGAGCCACACTCCGGCGACGATTTCTCTCAAAGAGATGAAGATTAGCCGAACACGGGGGGAACGAATGCACTCAAGGAGCGGATGGACGCGTTCACTGTTCTCAGAGAGTGCACGAGAGTTCACCTTGTCAAATCGCTAACCCTCGATTTGCTTAGCCCCACTGGACTCCGTCGAAATCCGGAGATGAGTAATAATTTGAAGTCTGTTCATCGTTGGCGCTGACTGAACTAGATTTTCCGAAATTCGCGTGACTCCGGCCCCCAGAGTAGAACGAGTAGAAGTTTATCAGGTCTCCGGTAGCAAGCATAACAGCCGCCTCCGCGTTCCAACCTTCGTGACCGCGGGTTCCTCGCGTTGGTCGAACGAAATCAGTGTTCCCGTTTTGCAGCTCCTCACACTTTGGTTTGTGTGTTCGTCTCTCACTGCAATTGTGTTCTGAAGGAAACTATATTCTTTTCTTTTCTCTTCCTTTCATGTCACTTCAGGCCTGTGGATTCCGGCGAGTGAAGTCGAGCGGATAATCGTCAACGGCGAACTCCCACCTCCACCGTACGGGCCGGCGATCCCACCCGCGATCGGACAGAAAAACGTCTACTTCTATTATGGTTACATCAAGAAAGAAAGCAACGAGAGTCATTCCGAACGTCTTCGTGAGGACTCGACAACCTGTCAGGGAGACGAAGCGGCTCGAGGCGACGGCAGCGGCGCCAACGGCGGCCAAACTAATGGTAAGTGCGGTCCGGAATTTGTCACGACGGCCAACCGATGACAATCTGTGAGCTTTCGAGCGATTACGTCACAGCGAAACCGAGTTAGAATAATGAGGAGGAGAGAACATTAGTATTGGTGAACCATTTCCTAGTTCGCCCCGGCATTTATTCAAACTCGAGCAAGAAAACATTCGAATCATTATTGAGAATGCAATGTTCTGTCGGCCTAAAATCACAGCGTCATTTCGATTCCTCCGGCAAAGAAACTCCTCGAGATCCTCGTGTTCACGCACCGAAAGTGTTTTCCCCGCTGTATGTCAAATAGAGGAATCCGTCCTCGTCCTTATAGTGGTTGTACAGCTCTCCCATGCTCATACTGAAACAAATCGAGAATCTTCAAGTCCGAGCTCCGAGTTTTGGACATGCTTCACATTCTGAGTCGACGAAGATCCGAAGCGATCAATCTAATCGCTAATCTGGTTGATTAATGATGCTGAAGCTTCAAATATCTGGTGAGAATAGTAGCGCAGATCCGATAACAACGGCGATAACAAGAGCAAATCGAGAAAGCTCAAGACCCCGAGCGAATGTCGGCTCGCGACCGAAAGCTGAGAATCCTTGTCCAATATCTTGCCGGTATTTATATCGAAAGGACGAACTTGTAAACTTGTTTACTACGACCCGGTGAAGGAATCGATGCGGAGCCTAGAGCTCGAATGCGATGGTGCATACCTGGACTGTGGCATTACACGGCCGACGAACAGGAACAATGCTTTCTCAGGGCTAAGAGCGATGCGTCTCCGAACGATCCACATGAATTGCGCCACAGCAATATCGTCAGGAACAAGGAACTTCTGTTTATCAATGGCCGGCACTTGATTAGAGTTTGGAGCTCGTTCCACAATCACCTACTATGCAGAATGCTTTGTTAGGAGGGAGGTCACGTGCGACTCGTTTTTGTTCCGAGAATTCACGGTGGCTTCGGAGAGGAAAGTCTGACTCGAGCTCTACGCCCGAGCTCGAAACCCCGAGAAGGGTAGTGAGTCTTTGGGAAGAACTTTGACACACTTTTTCCAGGAGAAGGTTGCGATTCTCTCGCGAGACCTCTTCCTTCCGCAAAGAACTCGAATGAATTCAAGCGAAGTTTTTGTTATACAGATCCACTTCGGAATGCAGATCACAGTCCTCGTTAGACAGCTGTTATTAGCCAGTTTAGAGCTTATCGCGATATCGATAATAGGTCATTGATAGATGTGTGAATGACCAACTGCAGATACAATGACTCAATCTAGAATTTTATCAGATCATCTCTTACCGGAAGTCTGTGAGGATATTTTTCAAGAATGGCTTTCGATTCTTCCATCCGCTGTTCTGGAAATAAAACTCCATTAAGCGTTCGCTCTCGCAGCCGCCGATACACTGGAAAACTGGAAGATTATCCGATAATCTACTCTGTTTCCAGCTATCTAACGATTGTTCGGTAGTTGACGCGTAACTCGTCGGGCTTATCTAGCAAGAAAACAACTTTCCCCAATCTTCGACTTTCTGGGATACGAATTTCGAATCCAGAGAAAAACTTTCACCGAGGTGAACTGTTCGCGACACAAAACCTCTGACCTCTGTAAACTCGGTTTCCGTCAGCAAATCAGAAGTTTCTCTTTCTACACTGGATTCTATTCGTCGAGCGGCTACCTGACCCTAGACTTGTTAGCCAGTGAAACTCTGGAAAAGTGTTTTGGGAAACTTTGCTGCCGACCGCTGTTGATTCTTTCCGTTCTGCACTTTCGAATTGGACTGCCGGTCCCTCAAATTCAGAACTTCTTATTAACGAATGCGGGATCTTGGTGATTTTCCAAAGCTGATGTCAGATAAAGGAGCGAAATACGTATCAAGACACATGGCTTTGGAGGTGATCCATTGTCATCGACGTTACCTTCGGATTGTTGACTTTTGAATCTGAACCTGATGCCGGCATCTTTCGTCTTTCTCCGGAACATGATGCGCTGGCCTTCGGGAAATCGATGAATTAAACACAAAAACACACTCGTTGGAAGCTGGTCGTTGGCGTGAACTTCCCCAAGGCACAGTAGGTCACAGGATGCTTTCTTCAACCTCGAAAAAACGAGCTAAAAGTTCGGGTTGGAACGATTGGATTGCGACACCGTCTCGGTCGGTGGATCGTTTGTTCGTTCGTTCGTTCGTTCGTTCGTACAGACCGATGACTAGATGAATTAGTACCGACGAATGGACTGAACCGGCTCCGAGTGGATTCGGTATCTTAATCCGCACACTCCTCTTGGTGGAGACTGGCCGGCTGCTTAGTGAACGGAGCGAGAGCGAACGATTACCAGCGAACATTGAGCGTCTGCGCGTATGAACCTTATGTACAAACATGTGTCTCGGTCACTCAGTCAGTCGGTGGCGGTATCAGCCAACCAGAATCGTCGAACGTATCTCTTGTGGTGAGGAAGTGACAGCTATCAAAAACTAAGTTCATCAATTCCTTCGCTCTGATAAGGGCTTCCTTCTCGATCTCTTTTTTCTTCATTGCATCTCGCCGCTCAACTTTCATTTCTCATACATTAATTTTTACTTTTGAATAATCTCTTCCGGGAAGAGCTCTGAAACAATTCTAGTTCGCTGATTCCCGAGGTACTTGACTTTTGCTCATTTCACACGCAAAATCAAATAAAAAGAAAAACAAAGCCGCGAGCTTCAAAACACGAAGCGCTCAATGGAACTGGATACTCGATACGAGTCGGCGTTCAAAGCTGAAGGAGGATCCAAATCCTCCGAGTGACAGATAAAGATTCAATTCGCGGCCGTCCGTTCCTTTGTTCATCAGTTTTCGAAGCTTCGTTCCTTCGAGCGATGATAAATTATGTGGTTCGACGCGGCGTGATCGAAAAGAGAAGACAACTACCGGTCATCATTTTCAAAAATCATTATTTGAAAAGTGTGATGTCGCGCCGGCACGCTCCAAGATAGATGGATTGTCTAATGAGCCCTCACCGTTGTCTCTACTTGTGAAATTGTGAATTTTCGTGTTCCGATCTGAATGAAGCTCTCTTGTGTTTGAGGAAGTCACTGTCGCCGCATCGCTTCGGCCATTGCGACAAACACACTCATAATTTGGATAAATGTGATCGATCTGCTTCGGTAATGACATCTATCCGTGTCCGGCGGAAGCTCTTTCCTCGCCCTCAAATGAACGCAAACGTAGATCCACTGTTATTCATGTAATGACACCTTGATTTTATCATCTTGATATTGATAGCGCGCTGTGGCCATGTTCTTATCGTGAGTCCAAAGAAGGTGAAGGCTGGAGAGATAGATTCGCGAGAAAATCGCCGATGATTTCTATCAGTTCGAGAAACCGAGGTGAACTCCGTTCAGGAACTGAAGTACAAAAGAGAATCCGGAGTTGTGGCCGCCTCGACCGCGGACTTGACGATTGTTTCGTCGTCGGAGAAGTTCAAAAATCGGAACAGAAGACTCGAAGTCAGTCGATCCTCGTAGAGATTGATCGATCTGAATCGCTGCGAGGTCGAGTTCATCGAATTCACAGCCAAACCGCATCAAACGATTCGTGGGAGACCCTCGTTTGCTAGTCAACGAGTGGCTTCGCGATCATGGGGGACCCGCAGCGAAATCGGCGGCGATCCCGAAAGCCGACCGCCACGGCCGCAGCCGCGGTAAACTAAAACACTAATTCCTAGCATCATTTTTTTGTTTCGTTTTAAAACATAGAAAAAGCAAATCGCCAATCGTCTAGATGAGCCGGGGTGGCTCGCCTGATGCGCTGTGCGAAGAAGTTTTTATTCTTCATCTCACTTGCCAGGAGAGCTTTCCAGCCCACTGCTCGCGGGCTGCTCACGTAATCTTGATCACTTGGAGAGGGAAAAAAATTAGGGAAAAATTAAACACGTGTCAAATGGTTCCGAGTAGGCGTCGATTCCTCAATAAAATCGGGAAGCGATCGTTCAGAAAGTGATAATCTCAAGAAACTTCGACATGAATTGTTTTTTCGTTCCAAGGAATCGTTTCCTTTCTAAATAGCCGACTGAAAGCACTTTGCTCAAAAGCTATTTGAGACAAGCTCCCGTTCCAAGTTATGGAGTGGCTTAGCTGCGCTGACGACGGGTTATATTTTGGGAGCAGAAGATTGGCCAGGTTCCTGCAATAAATTAGTCTGGCCATCTATCAAGACAGCGTGACCTCTTCGTACCTGCGAAGGACAACAAATCCTGCTCTGTACCCTTCCCTAGACAGGAGGGCAGCCAGCTGCTCACCTCGACGTACCCTCCCTCCTCCTGACAGAGGATCTCTCTCAGGAGTCCTCTCCACGCGCGAAGAGTTTGTTGTGTCCGGACTCCTAGGTTATCCTGGCTAGCGCGCTTTTCTGTTCCCAACTGGTTGTGGCACTGGTGGTGGTCGCCATACGCGATCGTGCGGTGTTCGTCGTCGCTGCAGTGTCTCCGCGTTTGGAGAAAAAAAGATGGACTCCGATCGGGTGCAGGGTGTGAACTGTAGGTGAAGTTTCGCGACACTTTGTAACCGTGTGTCCGACTTGTGGTAACAGCTCAATCGCTCATCACCGGAAACGGTGTTCGGACCGCTTCGGTAGACAATCGTGAAAGCTCACATCGACCGTGTAGCTCGCATCGGTGAGTCTTCACGACCACTTTAAGACCGTGGACCCGCGAGCTTCAAACGAATAACAGTTTGCTTGGCAATTTTTGTTTTCGTGAATACTTTTTTGGTAGGTCTTATGTTTCCGTCGCTCAGTCTGGTTGAGAGTGAGTTCTTCGCATTTCTTTCTCACTTGTCTGGGGCGAGAACATCAAAATAAATTACAATTCGTAACCAGTCGGGGCTTGACACATTTAGGGGGTACTTGCTTGACGGTGACAAGGAGTTCGATCTTCATGAAACTTGGAGCTGAGCAAGATCGGAAGTCGGTCAGCGTCGTCGTTTTCCTTAGGAAAAAAACCGCTAAACGTTTGCTCGCGGTCCTGATCCGTTTTGTCATCGCACGGGTGTTCGGATCATCATTGGACAAAACGCGTTCTGGAATGATGGACAGACGGAAGAATGTCACCGATCGGTGTCCAATCGTAATTACAGGGTTCACTTGATCCGCGTGCGAATCACCAATCATTGACGCTCGCGATTCTTCTCCGTTTCTTGACGCTTTCCGAAAGACGGCGGCCATCCACTTCTGTAGAGCGAGCGCGATTCTGTCACTCCGACCGAGACGCAAATCTCGACAGATTGAAACTCGGGAGCCTTTCAACGTTCAGGCCCTGTTGTTGTTCACAGCCGTTATGGTGCAACTCCGTTGGGGAGGAATTGTTGCGAAAATTTTAAAGCTTCGTAAACTTCTTTCCTCCCACGAAGTTCATACGAGGCCGTTTCACGAGCACACGGTGAGTCGCTTGATGTGCCGAGCGCTGGAGTAAGAAACGAAAGACCTTGAGTCGACTGCGTGAGTAGGAATTCGAAATCTCTTTCGTACGCAAATTCCTCCAAAGACGAATCCAATGAAGCAAATAAATAGGTGCGCCGGTTCCTCCCCGTTCGAACGATTTCTTGGTGTCAACTCGGGGCTTTCAAGAATGAAAGCCTAAACTGGAGAAAAACAATCGCAATCTTCCAGAAGTTCGATTCGAACGCAATCGAATCAGGGAGATATGGAAGTTTCCGAAGGACGATGACGTCTTGCGAAGTGTCGGTTGTTGTGACAGTTCGCTAACAAAGCTCACAGCCAGAAATAGCTCGGGCTCGCGTAATGAAAAAGTTGCCAAAAGATTCGCAACTTTGTTGTGGCTCTGCCATATTAGGCTTCCGGCAATATTATTGTATGCAATATCCTTATATCTACATATATAATGTGTAGTTATATGTGTTATAATATATAATATATGTACATATATTTACATATGTATATACAGGGTGGTCCCAAATTCGTTTTTCTCGAAAACTAAGCCTCCTAGCTATAAAAGTGTGATGGATGAAGTTTCTGGAAATCCGATTTCACGTCCAACAAGCCTAACAGAATTCATCCGGGACCATTCTTTGATTTTTCGAAAAATTCCGAGATTCAATGGTGATCGATATCGAATTTTTCGAAAAATCGAAGAGTGGTCCCAGATAGATTCTGAGGATTTCCAGAAACTTCATCCATCACACTTTTTTCTCTAGGAGGCTTAGTTCTCGATAAAAACCCCGAAAATCGTCCCCGAAAGTTTTACGTCGATCTCCATTGAATCTCGGAATTTTTCGATAAATCGAAAAGTGGTCCCAGATGTATTTTGTTAGGCTTCTCGAACGTGAAATCGAATTTCCAAAAACGTCATTCATTATGTTTCTTTCTCTAGGAGGCTTAGTTTTTGAGAAAAACCCCAAAAATCGTCCCGCGGACCACCCTGTATATCTCTATAAAAGTAAAGTCCCGTTGAATAATTCGAATTTGTAAATATATACATATATATCGAATTATTCAACGGGACTTTACTTTTATAGAGATATATATATCCCTATGATTATTAGATAATTATATATATTAGTTGGATATATATGTATATGTATATATATCTACATATATCCTGAATGTCATTGAGAGCAAATTGTGAAAAATGAGTTCAAGTCTCGCTTGCGTTGTTCGCGTAAATTGTTAAACAACTCTGAGCGTA
The DNA here is from genome assembly GCA_021527715.1 of Neoseiulus cucumeris. NCBI lineage: Eukaryota > Metazoa > Arthropoda > Arachnida > Mesostigmata > Phytoseiidae > Neoseiulus > Neoseiulus cucumeris. The sequence continues at coordinate 301,398 of JAJSRV010000074.1, read as the reverse complement.
CGTTAGCTCTCGCGAACTCTCCGGTGAAAGAACAACCGACCAGCTTGTTGGTTGCTTGCTCGCCTGGTCTCTTTGCTTGCGTTGGAAGCATCAAGGTACACCTTGCAAGCACGCAGCTACACACGCACGCGCTAATCTTCAAGGCTTTAGCGAGCGGTCTAGATGTATGTATTAGCGATTGGCTGATTCGAGAGCATTGAAACCCTGTCCAAAGAGTGCGAGTACCGGCATGCCCCGACAAGCTTTCAATGAGTGGACATATTTTCTTGTTCGGGCTTGGACCGTTGCAGCTGTATAAACATCCGGATCAAAACAAACCTGAATCCTAAGATTGTTTGCTTGCGGAAGGATTTTGACTGTGTATTCCCGTCGAGATTCAAGAGGAAGGCGTTTCCAGTTAGGAAGGTTTTCATCTCTCTTCCTAATCCCTCGGAATGTCGTCCCTTGTCGCTTCATTCATTTCTCATTCTGGTCTGGTGATTCAACAGAGACAGTAACGTTCACTGTTCTAAACCAGAACAATTAACCACAAACTCGGAAAACTGATGAATAAGCTCTTCAGGCCATCTTGAAAGGGGGATGGCGTTTCTTCCATTCCTTCGAAACCTCTTGTCTCTCCGAAACTCTCTTTGGACCGTTGTTCGTCCGATCGGGTTCTTTTTCCGTCTGAGTTGAGTGGGCGAACTTCGAAACCGCCGAAATCCAGTCGAGCGAACTCTTCTCCAAAATTTCCTCTCGACGAAAGTCCAGACATAAGCCGTTATCGATGTTGAGGAAGAAGAGCGTGGGACGACCGAATCTTAGCAGAGCATAAAGGTCGTAATCGAATTCGTTCGATTCTTGATTCTCTCGACATATTCGAAAAGATCGCTCCATCAGACTCATGGCGTGTTATCCCCTCTCACGTGGTCCGACGCAGCTGCTTCGTCAGAGATAAAGTAATTTGTTCAATGTAGCGTGGAACGAAACTGCACAACTGTTGGAGTAAACGAGCTACGCACCGGAAACGACAATTTTGATCGCGATCGACTCAATCGGAGGCGCTGATCTCTTATTAACAATGATGATATTTGTCCACTATCTAAACATTCTGTCCTCGGAAGGGACATCGATTTGACAAACGAAAATTCATCGAAGTCGAGTTCTTGAGATCGTTAATGAGCGCCGCAGTCGAGCGGTTCTGAAGTTGAAATTCAAGCTCTGAAATCAGAGACAGTGCGCAGACATTCAATCATCGAGCCGTTCGTCTTCTCGACCATTCAAAGATCCAAAAACTGATTTTCTCAGAGTCGCGATTCTCGATTCACGAAAGATGAGAATCTTCGAAGCCGACGAAAGAAGTTGATTTCGAAGTCTCGAATCTCCATTGCTCCTGTTCCCGTTTTTTTTCACGATCACACGAGCGGAAGGAACTTCGCGCGGAGCGAACGCTCTCGATTCGCGCATTCCAATTAACCACCGTTGTCGTCTGCGCAAACTTGAATAGCCGATGTATTGACGCATGTCGTCATCGACGACAATGGCGTTCGGTTTTTGTATGAGCGACGGAAAGCTGGTGCACTCGCTGCGGCACCCAATACCCACAGCGACACACAAAGATGAACGAGCGTGTCTCCCATCCAGCCTTCGCCTCGACTCGAATGCGTACGTATCCCAAGTAAGTCAGGACGAACTCTCATTGGGAATCCTTTGATAAGGAGTTGCTCCGAGACGGCTGATTACTCGGTCTGGTTCCCCCTCCCCCTCCCCCTCGTCTCTGGATCTGGCTGTCAAACGTCCTCACAGTGGCAAATCGCGTTATCTCCATCGTGAGCCGCAGCATCTCATCATGACTTATGAGGATATTTCTGTCGATTCGTGACGAAAACTCGACTTTGGGAGGAGGACTCCAGGTACCGATCCTGGAGCCAAGGGTGTCTCTGCTATAATCCGATACACTGTCTAAATGAAATCCGATCCGTGTTCGAGCCTGGCCATTGTCGTTGGCTGGCGCTACATGTTAGTCGAACAAGACTCTTCCACTTCGCTGGGTAATGGGAGCGCTTCGACAACTCGACAAGTGTATCCTTACAGACCAAAACTTCTATATGAGGGTAGACCTTCATTCGGAAGGAATTCTGCGAAGCTTATAGACGAGCCATATGGTACAAAGGGTCCACGCTGTGTGTCGGAAAAGGAAATCTTGGTCCATGCCGGTTTCATGGAAGTCATGCTGCATCTCGTGTCTCGTTGACCCAGAAAGAAAGAAACGTTTCATTCGGTGCCCGGGGGAACATTCTATCTCTCTTCTTGAAACAAGGTCAGATAAAACTTTAATTACCTAACCGGACATTAGAAGGGGATTAGGGAGAGCTTGCTCGTCCTGAAACCAGCCGTCTTCAGTGACAACTAAAGCCTTTTAGCGTAGGGGCGCTTGGAGACGGCAACATATGGTCTCAACGGCCCCCGGATCACGAGAACGTCGCTTCCCGTCTGCTGTATGTGCATATATAAAATGAAGTAGAGGCGCGCGCGGCGAACAGTCCAATTACTCGATGCCAATATGCTTCGTGAATTTATTCGCGCCGAGAACACGTTCTACCGCGGAAATAGTTCGATAGAGAGTCACAAGTGGAACAAAATATGCTTCTTTCGATGGAGGGAAATTTCCGAAAATGAGCGGTTCCAGAGACGAGTTCTTTGAACGACTCGACCCGATGAACAAATATCGAGCGCGGTGCGAATTGAAGCTCTGTGGAGGCTCCAATATTCGCGAGAGTGCCTTCTGTATGTATCTTCCCGATAAGACCAAAAATATCGTTCGCCCGAAACGTGTTCCGAACCTTCAAAAGTCGGCACGAGCGCACGATCTGTCTCATCGCACGAATTCGGATTGCGTTCGAGCAAACAAATCGGCTTCGAGCCTTAAGTTTGTACGGTGGCGTTTGTATGCTCAGAGCTAGTTTCTGGCTCTAGCTCCGAGGCGCGTCGTATGCTACGGAAAGGAATATGGCTCCGAGCTTCGAGTTCGTGCGGCGCGGTTCATCTCCGCCAGGATTCCAGGTGGAGGAAACTCGTCACGTCAGGAAAAGTGCGTCTCCCCCACAAGCTACAGATGTTTCTTCTCACAAGAAGAGGATCAGCTCGGTGTGGCGCTCGCTGCAAAGGAGTGATTCCGGTCTGGAGATAACGGGACCCGCGAATCAGTCAAACGTGAACTCCCGTCCAGCACTGACAGGGAAGGAACAGGAAATGACGTCCTGAATTAATTCCCTCCAGAAACAAAATCCTGGAGACTAACTTGTTCGAGAAGCTTTCATTAGTTCCGCTTGGTAGAGAACGTTTCCTCGCACTTCATTGTCAAAAAAGCAACGGGGTAGGCAGAGATTTTATTTATGGTGGACTTTTGTTTAAGCGTCTCCCAAGGTCAAGATAAGGAAGTTGCACGGCCGATTTACAATGTTCGAGTGGTAGCTGAGTAGAGTTCTTTTATAGAGCGACCCGTCGTAAAACCGAGAAACGTATGGCAGTCCTGGAACACCGGAGACATTTCTCCATTGTACAACGAAACCCGGCTGGAAAAGAGCAGGCGGAGGCGCTCGCAGCTTGAATGTCATTCGATTGAAACGTTTGAAAGTGCTCTTCCCGAGCAGCGGAACCAACTGCGGCGGTGGAGCATCGAGTCCTACTTTTTCGGAGGGAAAAGTTGAGACGGAAATGTCAGAGTTCACGTTGGAAATATTCAAACGCGGAATATCGGTTCGGGACGAACTCGATCCCGATTCGCATTCGCATGTAGCTAAGGACGACAACAGTGCGGAAGCTCTTGTACACGGCATCCATTGATTTCGACGACGATCGAGTAGAGCTCGATATCGACAAACAAGGTAAAACAATCTCAACGATGTCAAACACTTCGAAACGCACGAACCCGATCAGGGGCGGAATCCGATGCATGTGAGGCTGATGTTTCAGAGCTGAAGGACTCTGCTTCACGCTCAAGTGGATAACTTCAAGGGACACACAATGAGGGCGCGGAAAATCGTTTCGGTCACGGATAAGTCCCCGCGTACCACAGCTCGCTGTTTTCGAGCTCCGCTCGTCGGAAACAGAATTCAACTGAAAAGGAGAGGTCATGAGCAGCGCTCGCGACAGTTTCGAGGTGAACTCCACGTCTTCGAAGCAGGAGTTTCTCGGAAGCCAAATCAAGCGACTCGTTGCTTCGTGAACATCTGTTTCGAGAGGTCTTGTGGAGAATTTTCGGAATCTCTAGAAAATTCTCAATCGTTGGTTCCACGAGCAGCGATGGGAAGTCGATCGTGGCTTCCGAACACGAGGGTGCTCGCTGTCCTAATTGGTTAGAGTGTGCTGTGGGAAATTAGTTCCGAGGAGGGATATCCGATGTGAGCGAGTGGATTGCTGTCCTTGTTGCAAGAAGGACAGCCAGCTTTCTTCTTGTAATATATTGACGACATCTCTACTCAGCTGGTGGTATGTCTTCGAATCCTGAGGCCGCCCAGACGTACGAAGATCCCAGACAATTTCTCTTGGTGAGGATTTCCTAGAGGCGGAAGCGGGATCCGCTCTGGGTGAGATCCCTCTGACTGAGCTGAGGAGACGGAGAGCTAGCCTAGATGAACAAGCAGGTGCAGGTGGCCATTTTCCGCCGACACATCCTCTTCTTTGGAGCGTAAAAGACGTGATTGAGCTTTTTGCGCTTTAAAAATGGAACCGTGGGTGATGCTCTGCCTCTCGATGATGGAAGACGGCTTATAATTCCGAGTTTTCTTCGAAATTCTCGAGTTTCCCAGAGTCTCACTCGAGCTCCGTCTCAGATTCTCCTTCTTCCTCGCCGGAGCAAATATCGTTTGAAAACATTTCGCTCCTAAAAACCGCCTGGGTCATCGTACATTCCACGTCCTAGGAACGGCGAAGGTGGAGTTGATCTTGCTCATCAAAAGTAGTGAGGAATCGGCAAAACTTTTTTGGTGGCGCCGTCCAGGAAGGGGAAAGTTGATGATCTCATCTTATATAAACCCCCTTCTGACTCCCCGCCCCCAAGCATTGATGACATTTTTCCCCTCTGCCGTCTCCACGAATCGGAGTGAGAAAAAAAAGTGCTTGAAGCTTGCCCTAAGCATTTTCTTGTGTGTTGTAAATACATGAAGAAACTTGCGGTGCGTTGCTTCATCGCTAATAGTCCCGACGGGCTCGGAGGTGCAACCAACTGTCGGATTACTACTCAGGAAATCTCCTCCGAACAGCCCGACTCGTAACCCAATAGTTTCAAGTAACCCGAACATCTCCAGGTACTTAGTGGTTCGTTTGACTCAGGTATGACAATTATTCCGTCTGGCAAAAGAATGCCGAATCATTCGTCTTAAATCCGCGTTCTCAAACATTCGAGACTAACGAGGCGGGCTGCGGTCAAGGTTTCTGCTGGCGCTTCTCGATGCAGCTCCTGGTGTTTTTGATTAGAGACAATATCATTGTTGTCCTTGTAGTGTCTCCTTCTGTCGTTAACTCGATTGTTCTTCATGTTATTCCCGGGGATACGATGTTCCACAGGATAACTAACTATCTCGTTGTTCCTGCCTTCAACGACATCCTCACCGACGACGATGTCTGGATCTCTCCCGCGGGTTCCACTTCGCGTTCTTGTCCTCGCTGTCGTTGTTTCCGAAGATGCAAACTCGATTCTCTTCACTTGCTGCAGCTGATGTTACCGTCTCCGTCGACCAGGTCGGCAGCTTTCTCTCGGCTTGAGCACAGTTGGAAAGCGCCGCCGCCGTCGACAGCGGGCGTGGGTGTCGCGTTCGACGGCAGCCGCACAAGTGTCGTCCTGCCCCTGTCTTGTCAATTAGACCACTCGGCAAGAGGATCCGCTACGTGCTCCAAGTGCCGCTCTTATCCGACTGAGTGAGTGAGTGAGGAGGAGGTTCTCGTGTCTTGCTCGCTGCCTGCCGCTCAGATGGAGGATTCTCTATACGGGGGGGGGGGTTGGCTTGACTCGGGAGGAATCTTCTCAGTGGGCTTCCTGGCGGTTGGTTGTTGCCAAGCTGGCTGCTGAATTTCGGAGACGCCGCCATTACGTTTGCGGAAACGGTGTAGAACAGCCAGCGGAGTGGAATAATTCATGGCTAACAACACTGACTGTTTTCGAAAGTAGCGCTTCGGAAAGAAAACGCATAAATAAGTCAGCAAATCACATCTCTGGACAACTGGAGCCGCGACCCCACAGCAATCGAGGTGACATTTGCACTCACGCGAACGTCAAACGACAACCTGGCGTCGCTGATTTGTTTGTGAGGGTCCGCGACCACCACCGGGCTCATACATGAAGTGCATCTCGAAGTCTAAACTTCTCGCCCCGGCTTGCTGGCTCGTCTCTTTCTAGTAGACGACATGTCAACTCTGAGCCCGCGTGCCAAAAGAAAGAAAGAAAGAAAGAAAGAAAGAAAGAAAGAAAGAAAGAAAGAAAGAAAGAAAGAAAGAAAGAAAGAAAGAAAGAAAGAAAGAAAGAAAGAAAGATAGATAGAAAGATAGAGAGATAGAAAGAGAGAAAGTTCCTCGAGCAAGCCACCGTCTTCTCGTCGAACGTGACCTGGGCCTGGTCGATATTCGCTCGGATTCTCATTTAGGTAGCTCTTCATCCATTTGCTGACCGAGCATTCATTTACCCAGCGTCCACAAGAGCTGGCAACGATGCAACTACACAGCCTGCCACAAGTCTAAATTTTAAAAAATCGATCCTTCTCGTTTCATTGAGCACCGCGATGCTTATACATGGGGTTCGTTAGTCTCCCTTGTACGGGATAGAACTCAGCCAACGCGCTCTTGCTTTAGACTGACTTCAGACCGCTTCGAGAAAACTCGTCGCCAAAGGCCTTCTTGGCTTCACTGGACTCCGACTCCTGGGAGTTGAAGTCGCTCGCAGCCAAGACGAGCGTTGGCGATAATCAGTTTCGGACATTCGATTACCGTTAATAAACTCAGCGTTCAAGTCGCGCTGCGAGTTGTAGTGGCCGCAGCGACGACTTCCTCCACTTTCACCGATAAGATTACCCTTTAAAGGGGGGAGAGAGAGGACGAGGAGAGAGAAAGAAGGGATAAGAGAGAGAGAGAGAGAGAGAGAGAGAGAGACATTTCAATATGAGCGGAATAGGAACTCAAGGAACTGTTGAGCAAACACTTGAGCTCTTCCATTCTGCGCTGTGAGACTGTTCAACGGGGAAACGCGGGCCCACTCAGAGGTCGGGGAAGCTGCCGCAAGCTCATGTCGCGCAGCTTGGCCATCAACTCATTTATTCGCCTGCGAAATTATGCTTTAATAGAGTACGTACACTGTACGCCAAGGTAATGATTTGGGAGGTTCAAAAAAACTCCGCCGAACCGGTGATTCATGCGGTCGTTTCCCTTACGTTCTCTTAGCCGAAGCCCGCGGGAAACTCTACATGAAGTCGGCAAGAAATTTTCCCATTAAAGAGATGCAGCAAGCGTCAAGACTTGATGAGGAAGCGGCCAGCTGTCATGCTGACGTTAATGTCTTGCGGGAGTGGTGCGGTCTTCTCGCTTCGTTGAGCGGGTTCGATGTCTCATCGGGAAACGAGAAACGAATCCGAGGCTAGGGGAGGTGGTTGAAGATTATTTCGGTTGTGTCCAACGACTATTTTAAACCGCAACCCTCGCCCGGGCCTCATCCAGCCCATAAGCTCGAACTCGAAACATCTCTCGAACCCTCCACGCTCGGCAAAGAACAAGGAACGGCCAAACAATCTGCGTGTGCCATGGTGCGCCAATCTAGCAAAAAAACGGAGGAGACGGGGATCGCAAGAAGCGAAGGGAACGTGGACGACCTTTGGGATGGTGCTCAGAAATATAATCAGACGACATTTAGAGACAGTCGGCGGAACAGTAATTACTTTTCCGAAATGATTCTTCTCTTGTTTCCCTCTGTTTCTCCAATTAGAATTAAGGATAATGAGAAATTTTGATTATTTGTCGCCGGCACGGAACTCAACTCGCTTCCTGGAGCTTCTCCGTTCCCGGTCGAGAATTCGGAGAATGTTTTATGCTCCGGAAGCACTCGAGCTCTGCCCGACGAGGGAGTCTTCAATCGCTCTCATTGCTCGGAACTCATTTCATTTCGCTGAAATCCTAGCTTGTTCATTTCTTCCCAAGCATAACAATCATTCGATCGTGTTTACCGCGTGTTCTCCGAGTTTTTCGGTCGACATCTGTTTCGGTTCCGAGAGCGGAATATTTTCTGTTTGCTCAAACCCAAGGGTTCTCTACTCGAGTGCGCACAACACCTGCGCCCCTCACTGAATCGTAGAATTGATTTTTGAAATAGATGCGATCGCAAACTCCCCACACAGAGTCCACCTCATGAACAATGAACTCCGGGAGCTTGAAGCGTTCGCGGAAAATTTCACTCGGAGCTCTTGTTAGAGCTTTCAACGTTTCATCCAACTCGGATATTCGGGGTAAGACGGACCTTCCGGGGCTTTATTCGAAGTTCGTCGAACTCGGAGCTCTTCGGGGAAGACAGGTTGAATAATTTTCTGAAAGCGACCTAAGCTGGAACTCAGCGAAGAATCCGAAAAGCCGAACAGTGACAGGATGTCGCTTCGTCAAAGCCCGTTCGCAGCTGACTGCTGTCACGTTTTGCTAACAATAAGTGACTTCCGTCGTCGACGGAAAGCATCGAATCATCGGAATCGAGTCAAACAAGACGACGATGACGGGGGAAAGAGATTCCGGTGGTCTTTCGAGTTACAGTTCTCGAACCGAAAAGCTTTTTGCCGAATTCTCTCTCTCGAACGCCAAGCGCTGATTCCCGGAGAAAGTTTCTTCGAGACGACAAGCGAATGCAACCTTTTCTTCGATTTCCACATGTAGCGGAGCCTTTGATCCCGGTCCGCAGTCCTGACATTCGACTCGAGTAGAACTCCTTGTCCCCATTCCGCAGAATCAAAGAGTAACACAGTCAGGTCCCGATTTAGTGAACACGCTTCCGCCGCTGAAAAATGTTCACTTTCTCGCGTGCCTTCAACATTGGGAGCCCCTAGGGGGCACAGAAACGAAAAATTGTTTACTTTACAGAAGTATTTCTCAAATCATCGGTTTACTAAATCGAGAACTGACTGCGGCAGACGGTCCCGGTGGACTTGTTCGCTGCGTGCTCTGCGTCGTAATATGATTCTCGAAGCACAAAGGAACGCAGTTACAACCGACTCCGATATTGACATAAATAGACAGGTAGGCCGACTGTCCATCAGACAGACAGACAGACAGGAGCACAGGCCTACTTGAAGGAGAATTGGCCGCACGGCGGACACGAGGGGAAAGAGTACCAAGGTTGTGGATCCTGGGAACAGCAGCGGCGGATTTCGCGTCTTCTATTCACAGCTCGAGACTTTCCTCAATCCTGTCGTCGTTTCGGACAGGACTCCCGCTTCGTTCGTTCGTTCGTTCGTTCTGTTTCTTCGGGCCACCGACTGGCTAAACAACAACAGTTCGTTGGGAAACGATGGTCTCCCGTTTGGTTGGCAGTTCGATGCAGCTGACTCGCTTCCCAACGGGGATCACTGAGGACCCACGAAGTTCCATTCTGCGCCTCAGTCCAATACACGAGGCTCGAGGCATTGTTCTGTTTACAGCCAACACGAAAAAAAGGATCCTCGGATAGTTGCACCGTGAACTCTCTGGGCGCGCCAGCGATGAGTTTTTAGGCAGCCGCCTTGGATGACATCGAGGCGCTCGCTGAGGGTCCGTTTGAATTGAAAGTCTATTTCATTCGAGACTCAACGATTCAGCAGAAAGGCGAAAGGGCGTTGAAGCGGTCATTCAGTTGAGAGGACTCTTGCGGACCCTTCGGAAATCACGAACGAAGGAGTCTGGACGGCGTTCAAACACAAACTAAACCGCTGGTCGCTGCAAGGCCCGGGATTCATTACAGGCTTTTTGTCGTCGCCGCCGTCCCCAATGTATTAAGGACGAAATCCCCGTAGGTGTCTTTGGGCTAAAGGCCGTTTGCCCACAAACTAGCAGCCAGTCAGTCAGCTGAGTGAGTTAGTGACTGACAGACCGCTGTGTTCTCGGGGAACATCAACGCGAAAAGATAAAGCCGACTCGTAGTCGTAAATAATCACATGCGGACAAATGAAAGAGCTGGCGCGACAGGCGCCACCGGTTCGTGGCTCCCGCTTAATTGGTTTTTGCTGTTTGTATTCATTTCCCAAACGTGCGATGCTCGCAGCAATCTTCATGGCTCGCTTGCGAATTTCTGCTGTTCTCTGGCTGAAGTCGTTGCGTAAATAAAAGCTCTTGCCTTCGTTGTAATAACAAGCCTGCTCGGTGCCACTGTTGGGAAGGAGATTTTTCTCCAGGAGAGCGATGGATTCCGTTGGAAAGCTTTCCTTGATGTGACGTGCCCTCCTTCGTCGATGTCTCCGGGTGACGTTCCCGGCACTCAGCTCTACTTGGGGTGAACCGCATCAAAAACTCCAGGCGAAGCCGGCGAGTCACCGAGTGACTTGAGAGAAAAGAGTCCGAGAGGAGAAAGAAGATCGACTTTGCAAGAATTTCGCAAGCGCGGAGAGTTCTTCCACTGGAAGCGCGACATTCTCCGCGGCCTACCTCAATGACGTCGCGTCGTTCAATCGGCGGAGTGCTGCACTCAGGAATCGCGGGATCCGATCGTGACAAACCTCCGAATACCGGACGAGTTCATCCGCTCGTATCGGTGTCCCCGTCTCTAAACTGTCAACAAAGCCGCGGGCGTTTGTCCGAGATCCGTTCGAATCGTTCGACTCATGTCATAGTTTCTGCAGCTGTAACTCTGACAATATCAGCGAAAGCTTCCGCCAGCGCATCACTCGATTCAGGAATATGCGATCATCGAAGCCCCACGCTTGTGGTGTGAGGTTGCACTCTCGATTTGGAAGGGAGCAGCAGCTGCAGCTGCCGCCGCGCCGTAAGTGCTGTTTACGGCGGCGATGTCGGCATTGACGCGACGTTTCGGTCTAAGCTCATTCATTGGAGTTTTTGCGGACGCCTCCGCGATCCATTATGGCGCAACGTTCAATCCGTTTACTCTGATCAAACGAGTTGAATCTGCTTGTTTCTGACACAAAATGCTTAATCCTCTGCCTCCGTTGAAGGTTGTTAGTCAACGGTTCGAGTGATCGTATGACTTCTTCCCCTCGATCGAGGTCCCCCCATGAACTTCATCATTGTTGAGCACTTATGGCCCTGGTTTCGGAGCGGTAAATAAACAAACCCTCAGGATCCTCAAGCCGTAGTGCGACATCAAAGGTTTACCGTGTGCTCACAGAAAACTTCAAGCCCCCAGCCACTGGGTCAGCAAGCAAACTCTCACCCTCCTGCGTCTCGCGTTCTGGCCGAAAGGCCTCATTGTCTCCGAGAGCTCTTCTTATTAACGGCACTCGACCGGTGCCGAGGGATGTTGAGAAGAATGGGGACAGGATGGGGGGCGGGGGGGGAGGGGGTCGAAACGTGAGTCTGTCCTTGAGGCTGGCATAACAAGCCCTTCCTAGAGTCGGTCGGTCGGTCGGTCGCGTAATCCCCAACTCGACTCTAGTCAACTATTGCTCCAATACTACGCTGCCTCGGTGCTCGTTGTCAGCTTTGTTAGCGGACGTCGGTGTCCTAATGAGTCACGCCGGAGTCGTGGCGTGCCTCAGGCAATTTCTGTTGCGCTCAGCAGACACGAATCTCAATGTCTTCCGCTCGTAAACAAGGAGTGAAGATGATGCACGAATTCGATATTCGTCCAGGAGAACAAAGAGAGGAAAAGTGCTAATAGAGTCCTTCGGCCGAGGAACCGTGAATCGTAGAAGTCTGCGTGGGGTAATGGCTCGTAAAAACGCGAGCTTCAATTGTGATTAGGCTTAAGCGTCTAACCAAGAGAGAGAGGTTGGAGTCTCAGAGGGGCTAAAGATAGCATCGCGCGACGTCCAGTGAGCTGAAACAAAGCCCAAAGTTTCGCAGCTGTTGCACTCGATTCTCGCTCCGAGCTCTGTTTTGGATCGGTTGCGGGCCAACAAGCCACCTAGATATCGGGTGTCCACCTACCGCTTTGCCCTCTCTTGTGGAAACGGCCCTTTCTTGTGGAAAACGAACAGCAACACCTGCTTCGCTCCAAATACGCTCGAGAGGCCGATAGATGAAGAAGCGATGGAGAGCGAAGACAGAAATCACGTTCATTCGGTACTTTGATAAATGAAATCGTCCGTTTTTTGGATAAGATCCACCCAACCGAGGATGTTCATTGAAGCGTATGCGCCGTTATTTGGGCTAGACGGAAATTGCTTGCGGTCACATCAGTGCTCTGTTTTGATTTTCCAGAAGACTACATTCCGGTGATTTACGCCTCGGCGCAGCCACCTCCGACGCGAAGGCCGTTCAGGAACACGAGGATTCGCCGGAGAAGGTTTCTGGACAACGACTACGTAGATCTCGAAAGCGTTAGTTCAAGTAGATCGCTCTCTTTGACCTCAATTCAAAGGAACTTCTCTGTTTCAACGAACCCGACGAGTTTTCCTTCTCCGTTCTCGTTCGAGAGCTCGAATCCGTGATTTTGCAAAACTTTGTTTCAACATATGGCGTGTTTCCACGACATTGGTGACCTTTTGGGAACTCAGTGAGTTGAGGGAGAGTTTGGGCTCGAGTATTGAGTGGCTATAAGGCTCGCCAGGGGTATCGTGTGGGCTAGCCGCTCGTCGCTCCGGCGAAGACGAGAGAACTCATCAAGAAAGTTTAACGACCTTGATGCTCATCGCCAGGCTTGACCTTCTATCTTCTCCGTTTGTTTCCTTTCCCGAGTAATCGTTCATGAAGAAAACCTAATTACCGTTTTAGAACGGTTCCCTGAGCTGACGGTTAAGAAGAGGTTCAACGTCGAATATATTTGGATTCCGAAGAATCTTCGACGAAATTACCAAAATCAAGCCCAGACCTCACTTCGGAATTTGACTCACATCGATTCTCCGGCCGGTTCGGAGAAGAATCTAAGAAGTAAATCATCTGGTCCGATTCAAGGAGCTCCGTTCTTGGGAGTTCGATTGCAGTCTCAGAAAAGTGGTCTCAGTTTCAGACTTGAGAAAGTTGTCCATTAGCAAATGAATCCTCAAAGAGAGAGGGCCCCTCTTCTATTGTAGGATATCACAATGCAAGAGGAAAACTCTTCGTTGATGATCATCGACAGAGTCGGTGCCTTGCAAGCGTTTGCCGTGTTCCTCAGGGTCACACAGCAGATTTCGTGTCCGTTTGTTGCGATGATTGGAAAGAGTCGCTGAGCACGCGAGCACGCCTCGATGTGGGAACTTGCTCTACAAACAGTTCTGTGCTGAGAAAAGCGGATGCACGTCAGGAACATAGTTTTTGTCCTGAGGTTCCTCGAGTGAAGTCGCGAAAGAATCTCTTTGAAACATTCAGGCATGACCTGAACTTCGAATCGCCGAGCAGAAGCGGAACTGCTGTCAACGGCACGATCTCTGCCGCGAGTCGTCATTGGATCCGTGAGACGACTTGATGCTCTTGGCAGGAGTGTTTTTTTCGACGGGAGGTTGACGAGCAAAGTTTCGCAAATTAATTACCAAAGCGCTAATTCGCTGTGTCTCATGGAGCAAAGGTCGTGGCGGCAGTCTCTGAACTTCGGATGTCCTTTCGTTTGAACCCGAGCAACGATGAGTTGTGAAACAGAAAACACTGCAGCCGCTGTGCTGACGGCGAATCATCGAACAACAAAAAAATTTGCCAAACTCTGGAGCTGTAAAGCATAAAAGTGTTTTCCTTTTGTGCAACGCGGGCGACCCCTGATCGCGGGCCAAGATCCGCCTGAAATGCTTGTTGATCCGCGGTTTGGTGACTTCATGAACGTTTGTCAACCGGTCCTTGAAATGTTTTTGAACGATCGCCGTTTCACTTCTCGCCGCATTCAAGTTGAAGCATCGAACAACTTCAGGGGGGAGCGAAAGCCATGCCACTTGGATTGCTGGCAAAGTTCATAGACCCGCTTTGGAACAACCTTGAGACGTCTTTCCCCCGAAACAGAAGTCTTTCTCGCTACCTGCGGCGAGCTCCAGAGCTGAAACTTCGAAGCGAACACCAGAAACAAACAGTGGCCCCGCAGCGCGGATTGCGTCTTGTTCGATCAATCGATCTGTTGATCAATCGAAGACGCGTGATTTCGTGATTTCGAGGGATGCTGTTCAATATGGACTTCGTGGCCTACCTCGTTGACGACCTGGGCCGATTCGTTCTCAACGGGACCGTTTTCCTCGTCGGAGCTCGCATCCTCTACTGGATTGTGACAGTGGTGTGGCTGATGATCACCATCAGCGAGCTCGCAACCGCCAGCGAAAGGTTGGAAACCCGAGCGAGGGTTTCTTGGCAACGACACGATGCGGTTGAACCTCGATGGAGGTGATGTTGTGGTCTGCCGCTTAAGGAAACCGATTGTACAGAGGATGTCGACGCTCGGTCTTGTAAATAATTGTGCGAAACTCCAAAGAAAGAAGACTGTGATTTGTGTTTGCATTCGGTCGTCGCTCCGTCCTCGAATCTACTGTGATAACTCCCACGATCCGACTCACGGAACTATCTCGCAACGGCATTGACTATCTCGGACTTCGACGATTAAAGGATTTCACGGTTTACCACTCGGCAAACTGTGCAAAATCCAGTTGGAACATCGGGAAAACTTCCCAAAGTGGTCTTTGGTTTTCGAAGTTAGCAAAACCAGATGAAATCACAGACAGACGGGGAAATCTTTTGGGAGCAAAAACAACTTCAAAGGATTGCAAAAGCGTTTTCGGGCTGGGGCGGCGCGTGCGCGATCCGGGGCCCCGACTTTACAACTTCGCGAATGACCCTTACCCAGATTCATTCTGTCCGAAATATTCCTCGTAATTTCGTGAACTTTGTTCTGAGTGAGTGATCGGTCGGAAGTTCGGAATAAACCAAAGTTTCGATGAAAATCCGTGTGATGTTCTGAACAACAGGCTTTCGTTCTAAGTAGGTACTTTGGTTGATCGATGGAGAAGTGCTGCTCATCAATTTCGAAGCTGCTCCAAATAAGAATGATGAGCTTCGACGCGTTCTGGCTGAGCTGATCCAGTGGCAAAGTGAATATTTCCATCTGTGATGGAATTTCTCGTCGAAGACGCTGACAATAATCCCGTAGAAAAAAAAAGCTTCTATATGCGGTTTTCGCCGGCTCTGATAGCGTGGCAAGCGTTGCGTGAAGTTCGCAAACCAGTAAAGCGCTACACTGCGTTGTTTCGTCCGTCGTCGGTAGCAGCCCCTTATAACGAATTTGTCTAAATACCAAGGCGGCGAAAATTTTCGTTCGTGACGGATGTACGCCCCGGAAGCAACGAACCGATGCCTGAATTCTTCGTTGAGCCTGTTGTGTTGGACCTTGTTATAAACATTTCTGGATACGAGAAATGCAACAGCCGCGATAAAAATCGCCTGGAGCCGGCCGAAACAGTTTATTTCTCTGGGAAAACTTATATCTGGAGCGAAATCAACTGGAATTGTGGACCAGAAAAGCTCTGCCTTGAAACCAAAGCTCAAACAGTCTCCCTCGGGAGGGAGGGAGCATCTATGCGTCCCCTTCTTTCCTCCTGACCGGGACCGGGGGCCAGGATCTTGCGCAAACTCATCTAGAATCTAGATGAGTTATGTTGCGGCGTTTTGCTCGAGTGCGGATGGGCTGTCTATCCGAGGAAAGGGAAGAAGCTCTTGTTGTTCAGGACAGGTATTCAGACAGATTGACTGAATATCTGATGACCACTCAAAATATAGCTGCCACTTACAATCAGTATGTTGAATAAACCACGGCTGTTGACCTCGAGCAAGGAGGAACTCAAAAGCAACTAGAGTCCATGCTAAAAGCTGTCGTAGGTTTAGAGATTCAGAATGATTCGGCGCCGCTTGCAATGAGCAAACTTCTGATCTCTGGAAAACTCTCGGCTCGGTTGCTTGGAGAACGATGTTCAGGTTGCGAATCTTGTTAGCGGAACTCGGAAAAGCGGCGGAAACAAGGAATGTCGCTTTCGTTTGGTCATCCCCCAGCTTAATCTTCCTTCCTTCCTTCCGTCAGCCAGCGAGCCAAAGTGTCATCGCTTACGTATCTCTTCACAATCAGCCGTGCATCTCAACCTGGACAGTCGAAGTTCACGTAGCATCCTTGAACGAGCGGCTGGCGCGCTTCTTGACAAATATCACACTCTTTTTCTCGAGCATCGCGTTCCGATTCCGTGAGGAATCAAAAACCAGAAGCCACAGAGTTGGACACAGGCTTCCCCCGGGGAAAGAGAATCTAGTAGGAAGTTGGTTAGTTCCGCGATCGTCGTGTAGAGTGTGTTCACCTGGATTCCATACTAGCCCGAATTTCCCAAGACAAGCAAAGTTCGGAAGTTTCGCCGGAAAGTTTTCCGATTGGTGTCATGGAAACATTCGTTCGACGGCTGCAGTGGCTGAAATTGGTCTCGGGTAAAGCCGCGAATAACGGATTTGCCCGATGAAGCTGAACGAGACCGTCCATAGTTTTGACGTTTCTGCTCGATCCGCCTGTCAGCTGGATTCTCACTCGAAATGATTGTTCTGGAAAAGAAAAGATTGATATTTCATTGTTCGTTCCGGATATTTCATCCAGGTCGCGGTGTTCATCCACGGAGTATCGACCAAGGTTGCAACATCTCTGATTCTAACCCTGATGCATGCTTCTTGGCTTGCAGGACAACTGCGACATCATCACAAAGGTCACCCCGAAGAATTATCACTTCATTCTGAGTCTCGACAAGGCGTCGGAGTCAGAACCTTCCGACTCGGCGACGCCACCTGCATCTTCCGAAGACCTTGAGCAGGATTCCTCCACCGATACATTCGCCGTCCCGACAGCGAGTGCGACCTCGGACGAAGCTGAATTCGGTGAGTTCCTGTATCCGAAACGTTCGACCTCGAAACCCTGTATTCTACCCGGCGGGAAATTTCCCATCTCGATGAAGGGAGGTGGTTTGTGGTCTGTAACAGGTGTTGCACGCGATGATGACCGTTATATAACCGTTATGAGTGGTTTTCCTCATGCGTAAAGTTCGACAACACGATTTCGAATGCTGTTAGCGCGGTCAGTGAGCCATAGAGGGAAGGAAATTGTTTGCGATCGATCAGGCAAGCCGTCACAAACCACACGGGCCGCCGCCGCCGCCGTTGGCCACCGCGCATCCAATGCTCGTGATCCGGGGCAGAGAATCCGCCAGATGGTGTTAGCGTCACGTTTTCTCTTTGCTAGCGCTTTGCCACCGGCGCGGATTTACAGCGGAGAGAAGCAATTTTCGAGCTGACACTCACATCAGTTTCCGAAATTTATATCCGAGAGCCAAAAAACTATATATGTATAACGAATGCTCCGCTGACTCGCCTGCAGAGTTTGGAACCATCTCGGAAATAGCGAAAGACGCCGCCGATGTAGCGCACTCGGAACAAATCGCGGCCGACGCCATGATCGAAGAGTTCGCTCAACGAGCTGTCAGCGGCATCATCGACGATGCTCTGAAGCAAGTGAAGGTCGATGAGGAAAACAACAGTGAGTACACGGACGATTGGACGGAAACGGTACAGAAAATGCGTCTGATCCAATTTTTTGGAACGCGCGGACATGTGGGCCTCTCTCTTGCTCTCGACTTCCTCCACCTCTTCCTTTCTGTTTGAACAAACGTCGACCAGTGTTCACGACTAACGTATGGACCGCGTTCTAGGAGAGCTACTGAACCAGCCGGGATGTTCCGGAATAACGCCAACAGAGCTCTACGCGGAGAAGGTGGCTCGCACGATTATGGGCGGTGTCATGGTCGAGAGCAACAAACGACGGCCGCCTCCGATCGTAATAGAGGATTCCATTAACGCGAATCCCTCCGGTGGACCTTCGATCGACGACCAAAATCGTATCCGTCAACGCGCCGACCAAATGGCCACGGTGAGTTCCTTCCTTCCGTCCGTCCGCACCTGGATAATCAGGCCGTTGTTCGTAATTACAATCAATCGTCAAACCGATCGATGAATTGGACATATGGACGCTTCTCCTGTGAGTGGTGGCTGGGCGTTCAGAAAAGTTCACATGGAATGGACATCTCTGACTGTCCCTTGCTCCATCTGTGTTCCGAAGCGGATCAAGGACATGTATATTTAGGACTTAGGTTCGTTTTATGATGCTCCAGGAAATATTGGAGAGCGTTCTGCATCCAGTCGAAACGCAAGCGACTGCCAAAGATGACGGCGCTGCTCAAGATTCGACGGCCAAAGACTCTCCCGCCTCGAGACTTTCCGGAGTCCGAGAGGTACTCAAACAGGGTGTTCGAGAGAGCGGGAATTTTTTAGGTGAGTTTTTGTATTCTCTTGGCCGTCCTCAGTTGCCAAGTTCAAGGAATTTGCCAAATGGCGACGATTCTCGACTCATTGGGATCTGATCTCCCTCGTTTCCAGGAGAAGGTGCCACGTCTCCAGACAGTGGGGAGTCGTCTCCGAGAGCACCACAACAAACCACTGCAACGATCAACCAGCTGCCGCCGCCGCTGCCTCCGCCACCTCTGCCGCCCAATCAGCCCCGGGAAGTCCCATCCGAATGCTTTCCCGTATCCGATCATTATCGATCGGGTTTTCCTCACGATTTAAGTTGGGCCAGTCTCAACGTTCCGAAGAGCATTGAAGACAAGATCCAGATCGACTGCGGACAACGGAAGTACGTGCGAATTGAAGATGCTTCCAAAGCTATTTGGTCCGCCCTCCACAACAGAAGTTATCGCTGCATCCACCAGTAGAGACGACTCCTTCCTGAATGTTTCTCATAGAGCGAACGAAAAGACCCAGAGGACCCCGGGTCCGCATTACAGAGTTTCTGTCGGTCGAGTTTGTTGAGGTCGAGACGTTTCCTTTCCGCGTGGTGATTTTGCTTATTCAGAGAATGTTTTCGCCGGCCCACGAGAGTTTTTTTTTGTTTTTCAATTCGAAATTGTCTCTTTGGTGTACAGCGATAAATGATTGTGAGGTTACGGTTGTGTGTGGATTCGATTAACTCAGCGTAAGTGAACTTCGAATTTGTTTCTACCGATTCAGCAAGTGACCTCGGTGAAGCCTCCTCTTGTTATGTCTCTGAGAGATTTCTATATGGGAGTAATTATTCTTCCTTCGCAGGTCAAACGATATTATTGAGGTATCGCCGGGAACAACTCCCAGCAGATCCGAAAAGGGATCACCGATCAAAACGACGATCCCTCCCGATTCGGGAATACAGTCTGAGATCGACGATGACGAGCATGTCGTCTTCGCTGTCACGATTCCCGGGAACGTCCGCTCTCCGAACATGGACAATGTAGGTTCCTGGAGGATTTCTTTCGTTTTCCTCTCCGACGCGGTTCGTTCTGCGAGTTTCTCTTCCCCTGTTTTCCTCGATTTGGTTTTTGCGCTTCCGCCCTCCATCGTCGCATTGATTATTATCACAACTCCGGCTCATTACCATTGGTCAAGGATCAAAAGTTTCCTTTTCTCGAATTTCAGTCGGTGATCACGGAGTGCCCCTCCGATACGAGACCAGTGTATCTGAACCTGGTGGCAAACGTTCCATTTTTAGCACCACAGATTCGTAACTTCAGACCTTTCGGTTACTGTTGCACCATCATATAATGCGGGTTTGCGTCTGGTCTTTTGGTTTGATCATTTGGGAGATGTTCACTTCTCATAGAAGCTCACGGCGCCACGACGGAAGAGGCCCTCGAATGATTTCGCAAGCACAGCCATTCGTTTTCTTGGGAGGGCTGAGTTACTTTGAGCCTTCGAATCAAGAATTTGAGAATTCGGAACGAGCCATCCACACGACTGAACTTGTTCGTAGATTTTCTCCTGTCTCCATACAAGTGCTGACCATTTCGTATGGCGTACAAATGTTTCATTCCCCACGGGAGTGCCTAACTTAAAACCACGGTTAGTTAGACGACCAATAACTCAACAGCAGAAGGAAACCCTCAGCCGCCTCCGGGCAACACCTTGTCCACACCGTACCTGTCTCAACCGAATGACCTTCACAGAGTCCATAGGGAAGAAATCCACGACTCGTTCAAATCACAAAGCGGAAGAAATTCGCTCGAAGCCTCGAGATAAAAGACGTCTTGAGAACAGAGTCGTGAATTTTTTCGTTGGAGCCAACCAGAGGTTATGCTCACCTGTCCACCTAATCATTTGTAGCTCATCTGAGCTTCCTTTATATCGATCGATGAATGTTTTCTTGTCTTCGACGTGTTCTCTCATCCAAACATATCCCCTCCCCTTTCCCCGAATTTAGAGTGACGTACAGTGTAGAACACGCGCGCGACATTCTACTATTTCGGTTAAGAGAGATGGAGCAGTCGTTGATTTTTCTCAACTGAACTCTACCGTTTTCCGGGCGAGAATGACGAATTCTTTTCTTCAATGGTTCCAGTTGATTTCATCTTTTTTTTTTCTCGAGAAATTATCTCACGTGACGAGTCTGATGGTGTGGCTCTACTTCAACTTGGAAGACTGACTGACTGACTGACTGACTGTATGTGGATGACGACGACGACGACGAGGTTCATGGTAGAGTTCAGTGATGCATCTTATATGTCAGTCAGCAATCATCAATTCAAAGATGATCAGTATCAGCCGTAATATCGAGAACAGGGTAGCTTCCCTCGTTTCGGTTCTGTGTTCGCTAAATACATTCAAAATCTCTGTGAATGAAACGACCGATGTGTTCTGACCTTACATGAAACCATAGATATAACGAATAATATGCGCGAATAAAACATATGTGATAAACGATTGCACCTTCCATACTTTCCCTAATTCACAGGTCCACCTCGATTCCAGTTTCTAGCTCTCTGTTGTCCAGGGCTCGCTCTGGCACAGAGTCTCTCCACTGAGGGAGAAGTCAACCGAGAATAATAACTTTTTTGATTCGGCGCCAACTTCCCTGATCCTCTCACGTCCCAAGAGATTCGTTCTGGCGCGGACCTTCTGGAAAGAGATACTCTGACATGGACGATTGTGTCACGCATTTGTACGAATTGGCTAAACGACGAAAAAAAAGCGACGAGAAACAACAAGCGACGAAACTGTAGGACGAAATGGCTCTTTAGGTGGAAACAATTACTTCAGCTGTTTTTCCGACTCTTTTGGGTTCCGGGGGTCTCGAATGAGAATGCATGACAGTTGGGAAGAATAATTTCAACAGTTGTTCCCAAGTGAATGGGCTTTCAAATCTTCAAACGAAAAAGCCCTCCGGGGTTCCAGCAAAACTACTTTGTGGTTTTATTCGTCAGCCAAAATCAACGACAGTACGGGATATAATTTTCGCCAATAATTCAGGTGCTGAAAACGGCTGAAGACGAAATCGTCTCCAGTTCGGGTCAGCACCTAGATCTCTCCCGTAATCAGCTGTCCACCAGATTTCGGAGAAACTTCTCCGGGAAACACTGATTGACGTACCTGGATAAAATCCTGTATCTCATGAGCCCTGCATATGAGCAAATGTGGGTGGAGAGTAGGGACCCCGATGTGCATCTCGGCCGATTTTCAAGACCGGGAGATTCTGGGAGAGTATTTTTCCATGTGCGAGAACTTCAACGATTTCGAGGACAACTCATCCGGCCGAAAACGATACCTCTCCGAGAGCTCTTATCTGTCCCCAGAGAAGAGTTGAATGCGAAAGTACTGAAGGATTGTGACTCACTAGTAATGATAATAACTTGCTCCATGCCAAAAGGTTTTTCCGAATGTTTTTCCAGAAACAGCGTTAACTGTTATTCGCGCCACAATCGTGGATCCTCCCTACATCCCGACGTTCTAACAATCGACGTACATTTCCAGCCATCCACGATCGAAATCGCCGACATGAATCTGCGACATGAATCCATCGTTTTTCTCTTGAGAAGATGTTCGGAATAGAATATTATCTTAACCTGAGTAGATCCCGATCCATCATCCTTCTTCCCTTCCAGCGATTTTATAAAAGCAAACTCCTCCTGATCGGAGGTTTGACTCCGAGCCCGCGAGAGATCATGCTCTTCTGGTGGTCTGGAAACTGGAAGCACATCTGTGCTCTCCACTTGTAGATTTATGTTTCTATGCCTTCAACTTGTTTTCCCATTTGAAAATTTTGAGTGGTTCGAGCGATCGTCACGAAATTTCAGTACTTCCCGTCGAAGAATCGAGTGATTTAAACACGTCAAGAACTCCCAAAAACATCCAGGTTGATTGGCAGTACGGAATCGGCTACAGGAAACCCCGGCCTTTGATATCGGTGTTGACATACCTGGCCGTGTAAACAACATTTGGCGAGCGCCCAAGTCTCGCACGACGCATGTGGTAAATTTTTCAGTTTCTCGACCGGCGCGGCGGTCGAAATATTTAAATTTTCATGCTCAAATATTGAGATCAAATCATCCGTCGAAGGGGGAAAACCCGGGGCCTTGAAATATTGCTTCGTCACCGATTTCACCTTAGGATTTTGTACCGTAGCTTGAGTTGATGTCACATTTCGAACTCCCCGGGAGTGATTGACATTGACCGCTGGAGGGATTGTGACACATCGCGACCAATTTGAGCATAATTTTGCTCGGGGTAATCAGTTCTGCTGATTTGGGATGACTGTTGTGAACTTGAGTGCGTTTTCCCCGGTATCTTTAAAACAGCTGGATAATCGAGATCGTGATCGATGTAAATCCTGGCGCGAGTCTGCCTGGCGCTAGCTGACCGAACGATTAGCAGAGCTCCTCATAGCTTTCGATAAAAAATTGAATCTTGATGTCAAATATCACGACACGGCAAACTTGCCTTCGGACATTCTTCACTTGACCTGGATGGGACCTTTTTATTGCGTGGAGCCACGTTTTCACTCCTGGGGAAACACTTCCTGAACAATCATTGGAAGAAGTTTTCAAACCTCAGCAGACTCGTCCCGAGTCTCGAGGTCCGAACCAGACAAACATCGACGAGAGACAGAGAGCTAGACACTCCTCTGCAGTGACGCAAGCTGGATTTACTCGTTATCAAGGAGCGTAAATTTAATCCGTTGTCGCTGCGTGTCGGATTAGTCGTTGAGACAAAGCGGCTTAAGATATACATCCCCCAACAATGAAGCCGTCGAGTATAAAAACCGCACTTTGTCGAGGCAGCACAGGTTTGAGCTTTCCTGCCACAAAATGAAACTGTGCGTAGCTGCTGCGGTGCTCTCCGTTGTCCTGTGTGCGACTCAGTCCGCACCTGTTGAAACCGACGAAATCAGTGTTTTCTTGAGTGAATACGACTCCTCAAATTACGATCTACGGTCACTCTTGGAGAAATGGTTCAAGGGCGATATTGGGCTCCGGAAAAGTCTCCGAGACCTCTCCGGACTGGTATGAAAACTGCTCGATCATTGGTTAAAGAAGGATATATACGGATTGTCAATGATCGGGCTCCAACAAGCAGAGTTCATCGCTCGTTTGATCGATGATAGGGTGGACCACCATGCATAATCTCATTCGACTTGCAGCTTAGGGGAACGAAGTCGATGGACGAGATCACCAAGGACATCAAAGATATCTTCGGATCTGTGTCAGCTGTACGTCACTCACCAAACCATGTCCGATATTCTCTAATTTCATTCTCGGCAGAAAAGTGAATCTGATTCCTCTCCAGGTTGGTCGTGGGCTCATCCTCCTCCTGAGAAACGTCGGGGTCAATGCGTTCCATGGCATCATCAACAAGATTCTCGGAAGAGACAATGTCCCCCCTGTCCCCTACTACATGTAATGATCTCAATAAACACATTCCGCACAAGCAAGCGCCACAAACAATGTAGAATCATTCAGACTCGTTAGATTTATTAAGAACGGTTCTCCCGAGAATCGGTCATCGACCATTTATCATGGGGGGCAAATCAGCACTTGGTAACGACTGAACGTAATCCAATTGTTGACTACGCCTCTGCTAGTTATCCCCGAGGCTCCAAAGATTCCGGAACTTGAAAGCCGCGAAAGTTAAAGGATCATTCCTGTTTTCCCTGATTGAGCCCCGATTAGTGAATATTCGAGTGTTATGAAACTCAACCGGACATGGAACTTTGAATCTTGATTCTGAACTTCGGTTCTCCGATATCCATCTGACGGGATCATGTTCAGACTTTCGCCGCTATTGGCAAAAACGGGCTCCACTCTCGAAAGGAATTCCGGTGGCAGCCGCCGTACCTTTGACGAAGCGTCGTGCGCTTCGATTGATCAGCCGTCTGCGATTCAAAAGCTTTCAGCGAAGATTCTTTGCCATTCTGAGCTCATCTCAACTCATTGTCTTCGCTTCGAGCGCATGGGGCTTTTGAAGCATCCCCTTTCTCCTCGACTCGAAAATCTTCCGAATTTTCCAAAACTGGAATCCATGAAGCTGTAGCTTGGAAAGCTCCATGCTGGCGCCGCCACTCCGCGAGGAGATCAGAGCTCTCCGGGACGGTTTATCACAACTGTGCGCACCCGTCCGCAAGAAACATTCCTCGAGTGCTCACGCTCTTATTCTGCGCTGAGACGACCGTTACACCTCTGAAGGCTGATCGAATGATTTCGCTCCTTATGTGTATATACCATTAGCTTTGAAATCACAATTCAGAAGTCAGCGTGAGTTTCCCATGATGGATACATTTTTGGTGGAATTGATTTCAAAATGGACCGCGAATCTATGAGTTCGGTCACTCAGTTTTGTGGCCTCCCGTCCACTCTGACCATCACTTCTTCCGGCTTGTTATTCAAACAGACAAGAAATGCTAAGTTCATGAGTCTTCGAGAGCTCGAGATCTCGATTGCAGTCCGAAATTCCGATAATTTCGTCTCTGTGAATCAAATCTTATCCAAGAAATTGTGCCCGCCAGGAGTTTATTGACGGGTTGTCAAAAAGGTGGACGGAGAAGATTTCAAAATTGCCGCCAAGATGAACAGCTGATTCATTAAGCGCATTCTTGATGGACGGAGTGACCAACCAAAACAGACTGAGAGCACATGTGCTCTCTGAAAATTCGATACCGATTGCGTTTTCGGTCGGAAACCGAGGTGATTGAAGTCATTGCAGCCGAAATTCCCCGTTGAATGGAAGTGTTTGAAACCTCAAAATCTCGACAAGCACAAGTTGATGATTGAAAAGAAGAGAAGTATCAGATAATCGATATCTGCCTCATCTCCAGCTTCCAACTCCAAAGGTAGGGGTTCAGATAGAGTCGAAACTACGACTGAGAGCGGTTCTGGATTTGCAGCTGAGAGTCGAGAAACGATAAGGGTTCTATGTTCGCAGAGCACCTGACCGACTGGTTTTGAAGTTTGAGTATCCAAGTTGATTGACAGATGGATGCCAAAGCACTCCTGCGTGGTATGGGCTGGACGGAAGGCCAAGGATTGGGTAAATCCAATCAAGGAATATCTCAGGCGATCAAACCGAAGGTGAGAATATGTTTCTCGAGCTACGATTCAACCGAGACACCATTCAGTATTTGTTATCGTCCATTGGGAAGTCTGTGATTCTATTCATCGTCTCTCCGACAGGTTCAACTGGATCGCAATGGACTCGGATTGAACCCGGCTGCTAGCCTGATTGAACCCTGGTGGGCGAAAGTTTTTAATCAAACTGCGAGAAACGTTTCTGTCGAAGAAGAATCGGGTGACAAGATATCAAAGAATAAGCGCTCGCGCGAAGAAGACCTTCCGGAGGACGTGACAGATTACGCGGGCCACAGAAACGGAAAATCAAAGAAGAAGAAGCGAAGTAAACAGGACAAAATGACTCCAGCGGACACTTGTGGCTCCACGGAGTCGACTTCTGTGAATGCTCACATTGCGTCGATCAGTAAAAGTCTCTATCTGAGCAGTTTCACGAGAGGAACCACACTGCAGCCCGGTCAGAGCCGGACGGAGGAGAACGAGGGAAAAGAGGCAGTCGGTGATGAAGAAACTGTTCGAGATAAGCCACATTTGAATCCTATCGACGAAAAGCTGTGGAAAAGCTGTAATGAACGCACCGCGCACAAAGGGGCTCGCTATGGAGTTTTGAAGGGTAAAATGGCGCGGCTCGTTCGACAAGAACAGGCGATAGCATCCATGAATTGTGATATGAGTAGGTGAATAAAACGATTTTTCTGCTTGCTTCGAATCATTGGTTTTTGATTATTTACTACGCGCAAAGAAGAACGCTCAAGGTCTTTATTCGGCCAAAGAATTTCCCACAGAGGCGTATATATTTCGAATCCTCTGTTCCGGTCTGACCTAGGATAACATTCGATAACGAGATATTCCACTGTTGCACTGCTCAAGACTCAGAAGGAAGTCGGTACGGGAGAAGGTTGCCGACGCTCTATTTCTTTGCTGAGGCCGGCTCTATTGACACGAGGTCTCCGAAAACCATGTGCTGGATTATCGGGAACTTGCAGAGAACTTCAGCCTTGTACATCCGGACGAGACCTTGAGAGAAGGGAAGGTATTTTGAGAACGGGAGAAAAATGACGCCGGAAGACCGAATTCTTCGTCGATCAGTCAGAATATAATGAACAGGTGCAACATGGATATGCTCACCATCATTCAATCTTTGCCAAGACGGTGTGCCTGACGCGTTATACAGCTGATTGGAGTGTTCAAAGAAAGGCCCTTTTTTCACGGAGTTTATATAAGCGATGCAGGCCATGAAAAGGTAGTCGTCCGCATACCTGGAACACCAAACACACCTGCTCACTCTGCCAAGGATGAACGCTCTCGAGCGTTGTATTTCATCTTCGCTTAAATTCAGTAACATTAAGTTCTCGTTCGATATTTGAGGAATCCTATCAGTCAAGTCAAAATCAAAATTCACTTTTCCGGAATTTCTTCGTTCAAAAACTGGCACGGATCGGAAATCTCGGGGTTTGGTTTCGCAGGTGCCTCCACGATCAACTGGGAGCTTCCCCACACAAACGGAATGAACTGGAAATCGTCCAACGACCAAACCTGAAATAATTTCGCGTGGTCTAGAACGAACTCATCGAATCCAAGGAACTCAATATGCTCGGGTCCCACTTGGAGTCAAACCGTCGAAGTGATGCATGAACGAGGACCGATACTCACGCCATGGCTGCCAGCCGGCTCCATCCTGTAAACGGTTTGCAACTTCCGCACCAATTGCATGTATCTGCGGAAAGCAAGGCCAGGTATCAGCAGATCGATTTCGCCGAAAATTGTTGCTTATCAAATTTGAATCTCACCCGAAGGGTTCAGCACTCACTTCGTGAAAACTTTGCAAACCATAGCAGGGGCGTCGGCTTCGTCGAAGAAACCAATCTTGAACAAACACATCAAAAACACAACAAAGTTCATCTCGTGACCGGTTCCGTAGTCGATCCGAGTCTGGTTCCCTGAAATCAGACCGGCATCTTATGATCAGTCAGAAAGTTTTCATAAATCGTTCCCGATCATTCAGAGAGCTGGCGAGCATGTCATCAATCCTGGAAGCCATACCGAAGGAATCTATGAGGTACGCCGCTAGCTCTGGAGCCCGTTGCTTCAAATTTTGAGGAAGAATTTCTTCGATGAACTCCACTTTCCGATCCGCGAATTTCTGAAACCACTGCCGGTATGCAGCGTTGCCGAATCGCGCAGGCTGCGCAATCGGTGGAGTTTCATCGATGATCTTGTCGAGCTCCGCCAGTAGACCAAGCAGCTTATTTACATTTTCACTGACTCTCATTTCAGACCTGTAAATACAGAATCATGAGACTTTTGCTTCTCAAATGCGAATGTCTTAAAAACACGAAAAGCATTCGTGATAACGAAATACACGGTGCATCGAAAAAGAACTCGAAGAAAAATATTTATCGACTGCATCAGGGACAGTGTCATCTGACCGCAGCCTCGTTTAGTGACTTATGTGAGACAAAGTCCATGGTTGACTCACCCAGCGTTGAGTCCTCGTGTCGCTTTATTTAAGGCGAGGACGAACTGCAGATAGTCATCATAGGCTTTACTCTTCAGCCACTTATCGACATCCTTCGGTGTTCTGATCTGCCGAACCGGCAACTCGGCCATTCTCCAGGATTACCCGAGTGATGGATCGATCAGAGTTTCGAATCACGCGGCTTCCGCTTTTCTTCCAATGTGTGTTCCTATTTCTTCTTGAAGAATCCGAATTCGCAAAATGGATCTCATTTGGGTGGTTTGCTGTCACTTTCAGGTTCGCGCTCTGCTCCTTCCGCAGGACACTCAGGTTCTCAACTTCTCTGAGCACTAACGGATGACTGTCTCCCCTTTGTTCTGAGGGATGCGATTAGGGAAATGTTCCCCGAGCTCAGCTACGCCAATCAAATGATCTTCACGATTCACTAGCGTCTTGACAGTTAGAAAAGATGTTGAAATACGTATCCACGGCGGCCTGGATGATCAACCCTCGAGTGAATTGATGGCGAGATACCAGACACAGCCCAGATCTCGAGCGTGTCCCTTTTTTACACTGAGTAGTGGCGCGGCGGCGGTCACGTAAAACCTTTCCACAGAACGTCGTCGTCATCGTTCGTCTGTTGTGCATTGACAGCTTGGCGCCGTTCTTAGCCACAGCTATCGTTGACAGAGCTATTGAACAACACGAGAACAGCCGAGAGTCGGTTTCGGTGAAGAGAGGGGAACATTTGAGAGATGAGTGCATGTTGCTTTCTACCATCACTGATGATGCCGAAGCAGCCGCTTCATCGATCCATGATGACCGACAACAACACCACCACCACCGTCAGGATCAGTGTTTTGTGGTAGCTGGTCGTTACTAGTCGATTCGGCAGTGGCCGACGTTCTGCTCTTTAACCGAGAGAATCGACGTCAGCCAGGACTGAAAAGCGCGTCATCGTCTCTCTGGACGCTTTACTCAATAGCTCCGCTGTGTAGTTGTTTGCTTTTCTATCTGGCTGAGTAACTTGGTGACCATCGACTGACTACCTGACGGGCCGCTAGCTGCTCCTCTGTTCAGGTGCCAGGAGAGACAGACCGGCGCACCTGCTGACGTTTCCAGCCCGACGCCCGATTTCACGGCTCATCTCCATCAAAAACCTCGACCCGGTTGCCCCTCAGACTCGCTACTCAGACAGAGATCGCAGCCCGATCGAGTCCTCGCCATGGGTGCGATCATCTCGAAATTTAGGGTGAGTCAAGTTTCGCGAGAAAATCTTGTCACCGAACTGGAGAAGCGTAGTGGATCGTCTTCGTCAAATCGAACGTCGCCGGTGTCGTTTTTCCCTCGTTTTTTGGGCGGAAAAAGTTCTCGTCAATTGCTAATGGCAGGTCGCTAGATTCTTTTATGACACCGGCCAGGTGGCTAGATTTTCTCGTCGACCGTGAGACGGAAACTTCCCGGAAAATAGTTCCTGGTTGAAGTTGTTTTCTTTTTCGATGATGCCGGACGTGGTTCTCGATGAAACGTGAACAGATACTGTGCCTCTGACCGATGCGCACAGAAGCCTGAGAGTAGTGACCTCATTACACGCCCATGTCTGATCTGATTATCTTATTAGTTGTATTAGTTGCAGTCGCTCGACGAGATCGGTGACATTAACTTGAGAACGTTATGACTACGGTGTGACGTCGGCGCGCACACCAGTATCAATTTCGATTCCCATGCTCCACCAGCTGCCCGATTCATGTTCGAGATATTTCACACGAGCATCAACACTTGGATGTCATAAACCTGCCTTGGATCTGTTCGCAAGCGGCGTTGTGGGAACTTCTTGATAAACTCGGACCCGTCTAAGCTTCGCTCGTCGTTCTCGTCAATAGCTAGATCGCTTCCGTTATCGAACTGTCGCATCTTTCCTCATCTTGTTTCAGTCATTCTGGTCTCCCTCATATCACAATTCATTGACTTTTCTCTAAAATGAATAGATCAAGCACAAGCTATGATCGGGAAGATTCTGCCCGCATTTTCTCGGGTACATAAACACCTAGGCGACTGGTTCCATGGGTGGACTTCGATGGCCCGTGTCGATCTTATCGGTTTTTCCCCGTGGACTTTGCTGGTTTTCGCCGAGTGACTAACAATGAGATTGATTTCGTATTCACAGAAGGAGCCTCCCACATTGGAGCAGCAGTTGGAGTCCGTGGAGAAGAAAATTTTCCAGATCCATGAATTCAACGAAGCGACTGAGCATGCCATGAAAAAAATAATTGGTAAGCTGTACGAGGAAGTCTCGGAGAAGTCTCCTCTTCTAATTCAATTTGGAATCGAGATACCACGACATTTTCTTGGAAAAGAGCGTCTCTACTGAGAGAGATCATTAGCACATTGGCCAAGAGAGCTCGATCTTGAGTTCACTTACGTTTCCAGGTGCAATGCTGTTCTACGGTTGGGGCTTGATAATCCTCGGAGGGGTCATTGCTTATTTCTCCTTCGACCATACATTAGAATCGAGTTTGATCTGTTTTGCTCCTGTGATCCTGGCCCCCTTCGTTTTGATGGGTGAGTAGCTCAACGAAGACCGAAACGTTTGGCAGAGAATCTATTCGGGAAGTCTAGCCGCAAAACGATCCTCACTTTCTATTTGGACAAAGTTTCTAGGGCGATCTTTAGCTCAATGTAAATGGAAATGTAGATCTCAACGTGTCACGTCGATTACAGGTAGTAAAGCTTTGCTCCAATATTATTACAATTCACGTCTCGATCGGAAGAAAGGTGAACTCAACGCACTCATCAAGGAAAAGAAATCACTCATCGACAAAGTGAAAGACACTGTCTCATACAAGAAGGTGAGAACGAACAACTCGACAACAAAATTGCTTCATGGCCATTCCAATTCTTTCGTCAGGCCTGTAAACTTTTCGGGACATTTGCTTATTTTCATCGCAAAAATTTCCAATTGTATGACATATCATAGAGAGAGAGAGGGGGGATCGTCGCGATTTGATGACAATTTCTCTCATATCTAGGCCCAGGAGATACTGGAGAAGTTTGACAATGAGACCAGAATGCGGAAAGCGCAAGCCGAGCAACAAAAAGCGATGCAAACTGTTCTACAACAGAGCGGTGAGACGCCACAAGATAAAATCCCTGCTTCTGAAAGAAATTCGCTTGAGAATGGTAGTTCGCTTTGTTTGCTTTTTTCGCCTGAATATATGATGTCATTTTTATTGGAAGTTCGAAAGTGTGAATGAATGAGTTGGTTGCCTGGGCGATGAATAGTCTGAGTTCATTAAGTTTCCGGTTGCTTGGCAGAGTGGAATAATTTTTGACTAATTCTGGAAGTAGAGTTGGGTGATGCTGGAATACTTATTTTTGAAATGCTTGCTTCCAAGATAACGGTGAGTAGCAATGAGTTTGCAGAACGACAGCTGAAACGCCGTTCTGATAGGTTGCTTGGTTTCCCAGTGCCTCCTCACCGCGCACGCATCCAACCAATTCATCCACCTAACCGACTGGGGGTCTCAATGTAGCAAATCGAGGTAATTTGGTTCTTATCAGTATGCATTTTTGAAGGTATCGACATTCGACGTCGCACGGTCGGCACTCCCATGGGTGCCATGGCAGCTCAACGAGGTGCACTCATCGGACCCAATCAGGCTCCTTTCACACCTCTGCGGCACAATCAGTACCAGCCACCCTTACAAAGTGAGTTGCTAGTAATCGGCAAACAATATCATCGTCGTCGAGTTTCGTAAATCGACGGAAAATGCATCTTCTTTTCACTTAACAGATGCGATGCAAACTCCGACTCGGAGTCCTTACCTGCCCAAAACTGCTCGTCCAATCTTACCTCAAGACAGGGGGACTGTCGAGAAGATGATCGATTACATCGTTGGCGAAGGGCCAAATAATAGGTGAGAATGTGCGCTCATGATTTCAATAAGCTCTCATTATCCATATGCGGAACCCGGGGCTTCGACTCTTGCAATTCAATTGTTTCAGATATGCCTTGATCTGCAAAAAGTGCTCCGGCCACAACGGAATGGCTCTGAAAGAAGAGTTCGAGTTTCTAGCTTTCAAATGTTGTTATTGCTTCCACTTCAATGGCGCAAGAAGGCAGCGGCCGCTCGCCCCAGCCCCACCGAGCTTGAGCAATGCGAATTCTACAACTTCGCTCAACGACGCGTCGAGATGTGAGTTCTGCTTTGCTTCTTGTACACCCAAAGGAGTTCGTTCAGGTTACTGACTCGAATGTTGGCATCTTTCCAGCGAGTTCTCCTGTTCCTTCGGGTCCTTCGGCGAAGGACTCTGATCAAGAAACAGAAACAGACTCTCAGAAATCACCAGATACTCCAGTTCTCCCAGGATCACCAAAGGTTGTCAGGCCGTCTCCTGACGAGCACGAAAACCTGCCTGAGGAGTCGCCTGAACAGCAGGAGCCGCCGCAGGTAGCCACCCGAAGCCACTTCAAACGAACGAGAGCTGTTTATCATTCTTCTCAAAGATGTGTTTGACGACCGAGTCTTGTTTTCTCAGGTGATCGCACCGACGACAGACGGGTAGAAGATCTGAAATTTGAGACGAACAGCGGGAGCCGTTTTGCAACCGTTACTCACCGAATGTTTCCGTTACGGGCAGCCAAATACCGATAATTAATACACAGTGGAATCAATGTTGCAATATATTGAATTAATATACCCTCAATAAATTCATGTACAGTATCGTGTTTTCCGGAATCGAAACGATGACACAGAACATCTCCTCACTGCTGCCGTCATCGCCGTTTGAGAAATCTTGAGAATTGACCACTTCTCAGGAGGAACATGAAATTGAATTCGAGGAGGAAAGATTCGCCGAAGGTTACAAGACATAAGTTTTATTGAACATTCTCGACGATTCGATGCTTCTCATCGTCTTTGCACACGCCTATGACTTGGCATTGGTTGGATTTAGGTTTTTCCATCGCCTGTAAAAAATCCTCATAGATCCATTCACTTTCTCAAGTTACATCGTTACGCACGCTACGTCTCAGTTCACGCTTGCATCTCAACAGCTCCATTCTCTCATTTTTTCTTTTTCTACCATCAACTAGACCAGAAAGTTAATCTCTGGGAGAGGCCGGCATTCCCAACAGCGATGCCGCATGACACTGACTCCGGCAGCCGGCAGTACGATCTGACGCGTTTTTCGTAGTTGTCCCCGTTTCTTCGAATTCTCTCACTCTTCCTCCGATACAAGTTTCTGGTGTTTTTCTTTTTTGGAGTATTTGAAAATTGTTTCCATTCATAGTTCTACTATATACAAAAGGCATTCTCGTATCTTACAGCGGAATAGTGTTCGCCGACTTCACAGGGCTCTAAGGTAGAGATCAGACCTTCGGATCAAAAAGTAACTACGTGGAGGAAAACTCGAGTCCTGGCGTCGCGACACTCTCACGTGTCCATCCCTTTTTCTTCATTTTTTTCCTCTACATCCTCATTCAAACTCGTCATTTGTCCTCCATAACCTTCAGAGAGTGGCATCGGCGGCGGCGGCGGCGACGACGACGACGACTGGCCGCCGCCATTTTGTTGTTTGTAAGTATTTTTTCTCGGTGTTGACGTCTTCGTCGTTTATATATACATGATGATGATAAGGATGTACAGACGCTAGCATTTGGCTCATGCGTCCCTGACGGAATTTCGCCCTGACGACCATATACACAAATAGCCTAATGCCATACAATTCTCATCCTTCCTCACTACTGCGAACCGGTTGTTCTCTCGATTCCCCTTCCGCTCCGACCGTTGTTTTGAATTCGACTTCCCGATTTCGTTCAAACTCAATGTTGATTTGGTGGTTTTCGTCAATCCCTCGATCGATGAAATCAGAAGTCCCAGAAGATCTCGCTCTGAGTCTCTTCAGTGGGCTGCATCTGGTTGCCAACATGCATATGTAGAGGCTGAACCCGTTCAAAGTTCTCGGCAGGACCGACCTGGACGCGCTTGTCTTGAGTCTCTTTCTTTGAAACTCGGGCCTGCGTCCAGCTCTGTCGTACCGGCTGCGCAACCTTGACGACCGGTATCTTGGGCCGGTCCTTAGGCGGCCGATCTCTTTGGCTCACCGGTGGAGGCAAACTCACAATAAGAGGGCCTTGACATTGCAAATTGTATCGTTGACCGTTCGGTAACCCCGACGGTGCGTGATGAGCGTGACTTCCACGGCCGACTGGAGGAGGTTTCTGAGTCACAACTGCTTCACAGTGGTGGGCGTCCTGTCATACCTGGAAGCAAGAGAACTCTCTTCAATTCGATCATTTCATCCGGATTCAGGATTTCGAGAAACACAAAACTCACCCTTGGATTCCTACTAGCGTTATTGGCGTGATGCTGCGGCTGCATCTCGACGTTATGTCCTTTGTTGGCTTTTTTGCTCTTCTGACCTCCTGACTGAGGCTTCTGCTGATTTTGTTGGTTCGCTTGTTGTTGTTGTTGCTGCTGCTGCTGTTGCTGCTGTTGCTGAGAGCGGTTGTAGTGGCCTCGTCCCTGGCCATAGCCATGAGATGGCCCCGATGGTGCAATATTTTGAGCACTTCCAGGAGCTACCGAAGGCCCTGGCGGCGCGGATGGGGCCACCACCGCTCCTCCCACTCCTGGATAAGGCGGCGGAGGTCCGTTTTGTTCTATCGGAGGCACATACCGCTTCTGGAAATCGAGACATCCTCTGAGCAATCATACAAACGTCTGAACGTGGCCGTAAATGGTGGAGAGGAGCTATGAAATGGTTACAGCCGACTCCTCCAAGACCGGGTATCGCGTCTAGATGGAGTTTGTAACAACAGAAATGATCACAACACTTACCCTCCGTTTGAAAGTGTCTCCTGGTCGCCTCAAGGTGTCTGTTATCCGGAGCGCTGGAGGCATCCGTGGATTCGAGCTTGGCGTATGTACAGCGCAACAACGAATGAAACACGACATGGTGATGATCAACGAGACCATCATGAGCGAAACAGCCCACCAGTTCAAAGTCACCCACTGGCGAACAGAATGAAGACTCTGCTTATTGAACAAAAGTCGCTTGAGTCTTGCCAGAGGACCCTCCGCGTCAACGTTCCGACATTTTTGAAATACGTCGCAGTAGCCGTGGAAATCATTGCACGGAGAACCGGGACGGAGTTTGATCCCGCTGATGTGACGCATGGATTCGATTTCGAACGTGCTGCGACACGTGTCCGACTTGTTCCACTCCTGGCATGCGACTTCGCACAGCTTGTCGGGATCAGGTGTTTTGGCCTCGACCAGGAAGCACTCCTCGAGATTGTATTTGTTACAGATGCTGCCAGAGCATTCACCGTTCCAGCACACCTGTGTTCCGTTGTTGCACTCGGTCTTGTTGAGTTTGTGAGTCGGCGCTGGACAGCTGGCCGACGTTCCCCTGCAGTAGGAGACCTCCGTGCAATCGGTTTCGAGTCTGCACGGCTTCCCGGAGTTCTCGAACTCGCACCGGAGGTTACAGCACGGACCTTCGCTGGGCGAACAGTGGGCGAACGTCCGTCGAGTGCAACCCTTCTGGCGTTCGCTGTTCTCTCGGGCGAAGCAACAGGA
The DNA here is from genome assembly GCA_021527715.1 of Neoseiulus cucumeris. NCBI lineage: Eukaryota > Metazoa > Arthropoda > Arachnida > Mesostigmata > Phytoseiidae > Neoseiulus > Neoseiulus cucumeris. Next base: position 265,873 of record JAJSRV010000074.1, on the reverse strand, counting down.
TTCGTCGCATTCCCGTTCGTCGTAGCCGCAATCGCACTCCTCGTTGGCTTCGACGATTTTATTCCCACAGAATGGTCCCTGATATTCTTGGAAGCAGTTGTCTTTCTGCTCGCCTTTGAAGATCGCGTGAAGCACGTTCGAAATGTTGGCCACTGAGCAATCTGAGAATTTCTGGTTGTTGGCCTGGTGGCCCTGAGTGGCCGATGCATACATAATGTAGTTTCCGTTGTGTCCTCCGGGAACGCAGCGCGGTGGGAAGTCGTGCGGCGAGCCGAAGTTGTGACCGATCTCATGAGCGAACGTAATCTCGGAAACTTTCAGCGGGATTTTGGCGTTGTGATTGAGGAACGTGATAATACCGGTGTTCAGAGATCGCCGAACGTTTTCGCTCCGTCCGTTGTTGTTTTCAGAGTAGGTTTTGTATTTTTCGCAGATGCCTCCCGACGCCCCGTTTACGGAAGCAACCCAGGCAAGGCCGAGAGTGCCGTGTTGAAAATCTCGGAACGTCCAGACATACGCGAGACAGAAATCATCGTGATTCGCCAAAGAGTTCAAATTTAGAAAATTCGATGCATCGAGATTCGCAGCGCAGAACGGATTCGAGTACCTATTCTGTCCGGAGCAGGCGCTTGTGTCGTTGATCCGAATCCTCTGTACCGCGAATTTGATGTCTTTGATGCCGTTGAAGTCTGTGTTCTTGTAGATTCGGGAGGCAGCTTCCACGTGCTGCGCAATCAGGGACGAAATCTCCTCGCGAGCTTTCGCGACGTCCTTGCCTGTTGACATTATGTGCTCCCATAGAAACGTATCCGTCTGCACGAATAGATTGCAGACCTGAAACAAACAAACAAAGTGTTTCTCAGTTCGCATCCTGCGATCGTCGACGTAACATTGATTTCGGGCTAATGCCGATTCGGGCTCATGGACGGCAAAACAGAAGTGAGTTTGGGGGCGATAGGGGTTAACTCGGAGCGTGGATTTATGGCTTGCTCGTTTGTGTTTTATTTATGATTTTCCCATGCATGACCTTCTCACTATCGGATCCGTGTTACGTGGAAAACGAGTTGGGAGTTTATGGGCTGTGAAAGAAGACTCACGCGTCGATTGGCGCTGCTAGCGAGTGTAGCATGTGGTGCGCGCGTATACTTGTTGAGTGGACTTTCGCTATAGTAGTATCGCTGTTGGCTGCCGTAGCTGGTTGTCCTCGCAGCCGAGCGACGTTTCTTGCCAGGTTCATCGAGAAGCAACGATCCGTCGAAATCCTCGTCGTCCTCATTCCTGAACTCCTCGAAACGTGGGCTTGTATCTGGTTCATGCCGCTTCCGTCGTTGGCTTTTTGCGTCGTCTTTTGGATCTTCGTCGACCACGGCCGAGTTAGCGACTTTCTCCATCCACTTTCTCGTAGAGGCGTCGGTCGCGCCGCAAGCTGTCAATGAAGAAGATTTTTTTTCTCGAGTTAATATCGAATACGCTGAGCGTTCAGCTCTGTGTAGCCGGAGCCCTTGAGGTCGATCGGCGGACGCTATTCTCCTTCTCTCGTCAATGGCAACGCTCGAAGGAAATCACCCACTGAGTAAGTGAATAGAAGGAGAGCACTTACTTCCTTGACTGTCTCTTGAATGGTCAGGCAGTTCGACGTTAGAAGCTGCATACATAATGGAATGATACTCCGGTCCCAGCTGAGCGCCTGATTTTGCGCTCGACTTGACGCCGTTGTTGTTGGTGTCGTCGTCGATCTTCGGTCGGTGGTAGGCGGCTCGCTCGACGTAGTAGTGCTCTTTGTCCGCCGATGATTCGATCCGACCCTGCATTCAAATCACAAAACATTTCACTAAAGTCTCCTCCACCTCCACAGAATCAGTCGACACGAGAAGATCTGCCGTTACTTCATCGAGAGTAGGTGCGGAGACTCCAACTTCGACAATGGATGGAAGAATTGACTCCGAATACCAACCTGGAAGACTCCACCGTGGATGCTGCCGAATACATAGCTCTCCTTCTCGCCGACGATTTCACCGGAGTAGAGGTTGTCGGTGTCGACATCGAGTTTTCGGCCTTCGTGGTCTTCGATTGTGAGGTCATTCATGAGCGCCGAGGTGTCTCGCTTGAGTCGGAGATGGAAGAGTCTGTTGTGCGATTTGAAGCGCAGATGCAACGCTGCATCCGTACTCCGCCGCACCCTCTGATGCCGTTCGTGCAGTTCTCTGTCATCGTAAATCACTGGTTCTAAATGCCTCACAAAACGGTTCAAGCGCCGCGATCCGTCATTCTGGTGACCATCTGCAAGAGAGAGAAACTCTTAGATATTCGTTAGTGAAACTCCCCCGAAGATTTTTTTTCTATTTTCTCTCAGGGAGAACGTCGAAACCCCTTCCTCCCTCCGATCTCTCGATTGATTCGGGACCTTCGACGTCCGCTCTGAGGATTTGATTCGATTTCAGCGACCCATATTGTTTTCTGTCGGCTGCGTCCCGTTTCAGAAGCGATCTCAGAGATACTGGCATCGATTATATAACCGGCCGAGCGAGCTAGCGAGCGAGCAACCGCCTGTTCGGCTGAGACAAGTCCGATGGTGGCGGTGACGCCGACGATGATCCAGCATGGAGTCGTGTCAAAAGCACTGCACGGTCAAAATGTCGGTGACCTAGGAGCGTTGCGATATCGTCACCGAACAAACGCCGCCACGCATTGAACTTTGTCGCGCCGCAAGCTACAGAGTGGAACTATCCGTCAACGAACGTGGCCGCGTGTCAACAACAGTAACAACAAATAAAGAAGTGTTCGGCCTCGAACCACCCTCCAACGTCCCGTTGTGTTTCATCGCGGTGCTCGACAATCAACGCGCGAATAACACCGATTCCTCCGATAGCCTGATTAATGAAGCGCTCGAACAGACGGTCAATCGCCCACTCACAGAACGCAGGAGCGCTTTTGAATGTTTCCGATCGTGGAACAGGGCTGTGTGTGTGTGTGTTTGTTTTTTTTCCTTCTTTGAGGAAGCGTTTTCCCGAAAATTAATCGATTTAGTGGCGCGCTGCACCCATCGAACATTTTGTTTGATGAACGCAAGTCCTTCTTCGCGAATTTCTGCGCCAATCGCACCCCTAACACCTCGAGACCACGTTTCCGAAACGATCAAGCTCACAATTCAGCAGAAAGTCCAAGTGACCGTCGCTGTTGCGTCACTTCAGAAGAAATTACGAAAAACAGATCGATCTTGGAATCGATGGATTCTGAGTGTTTTGAAGGAAATGTTGAATTTACAAAACAGGAACCCAACCAACAAAAAACCAATGACTCAAAGAAACGCTCGATGACGGTTCGTGAGAAGGCTTTCCGTTTTTTTTTTTTCTCTCTTCGACGATGTTTGGGAAAGCACGAGAATTTCGTCTCCACAAATTTCGAGTGGTTGTTTGTCAACTTGGACATTTCTGTGGAAACGCTTCGTTTTCATGGGGTGCGACCGCCATAAGTAGTTGTGCAGCGGTGCGTTGGAAACTGTCGCCTTTTCTCTTCCCATCGGCAGCGGATGGATAACGTGTCGTCTGCTTCCATTCAGAAAGGCCATGCCCTTGTCGGCTTCCCCTAGCTGACGGTCACCGGCACTGGCTTCGGCGCAACAACACGGACTTCGACCCTATGGTTAGGGCCGGCGAGCTGTCCGAGCCGCCGAACAACGAGCCAGGCGAGCAGTCACACAATCAGACAACGACTACGACGAGCGCTGCTCTGACTTCTTTCACGGTTATACGCTGAGCCTGCGATTCGTCATAAACTGTATCGAGCACACTCGAAATCTTTGAGCTTCGCTTTCAGTTTCGTCCCGTACTCGCTCGTCTGACAGCTGGACCGCCGGGACCTCGATCGAACCCATCGAAGTGGAAACGAGAAAATACTTCGAATACTTCCAGACTTTCAGCTTCCTTTCTCGGGAATTCCGCGTGAAATTCGCGAATTTTCAGGAAGCCTTGACGTCGGGCCAGGCTGAAGCGAACAACTCTTTGTCTTCGAGTTAAGCCGTCGCGCCGATGGATTGTTTTCTTTCTTCGAGCAACAAATATCAACGCATGAACTTTGTATCTCGTCTGGCGATTCGACTCTTGGTCGCTCGTCACACGTCAACTCGTTAATGTTATGTAAATGAAGAAAAGTCACAAGTTCTCGCTTGGAAATTGTCAAGCCTCGAACCGTGGGCTTTGGGCAGGCATCATCTGTGTCATCATCAACACCGTGCCCATAGCGATCGTCAACGGCGCGGCGTCGGCGGAACGGCCGAGCCGCAGTTACCCACCGCTGCATAGTCATCCGCTCCGATTTCCGTTTGAGTCTTTTTGTCGGAAACGTCGGAAACAGGTCGTTCTTCTCATCGATATTGTGTGAGGAGAGATAGAGGAAACGCGAGGAACTAGAAGGTATTCCAAAATCCAAACGCGACCGTTTTTACTTTCTGCTCCCCCACCAAATCGCTCAACAGCCCGTATCGGATTCCCGCGCGCGCGCGCGCGACCGTACAGCTACAGTCCGCACATGGTTCCGTTTACTGGGAGCACATGGGGTTGTGTGATTGGAAACAAGAACAACAGAGAGATACACGCGGTTGGGTTAGGACCGAAGTTTGGGCAAATCCTACTTTGGCTTCTGTTGTACTCGATCATTTAGTTATGTATTGACGTTTTTGCTCTTATTGTTGTTGTTGTTGTTGTTGACGTTCGTGCCGACATTGGCTTCGCTACGATGTTGATAGAGAACCACCCAGGCACGAACCGAGCACCGGTCAGTTATTTCTGGGTCAGTTTAGTCAGCCGTGGAGAACCGACAGTCACTGCAATGGCAGCACAGGCTAAACTGTAACGAATATTGATGCTCCCTGAAAATGTTTCTAGGGTCGACATTCTGCATGCTAGTCTAGCACAAACGCCGCGCCGTGGGGACAAAATGAGAAATCCGATCACAGAGGAGATCACGAGCTCGAAACTCCGGCCTGGCCCAGACGGTCACGTTTTTCTAAAACTTCTGCATAAAACTTGCTTGTTTCTGCGAGTTCCTCTTTTCTGTTTCCGCCGCTGCCGGGCCTGGTGTACGGCGACTCAGTTGCTTTCAAGGTCTCTTCCGATCGTTGGCAACTGCTATTTTTCTTTTTCTTCGACAAACGCAAAGTCACCACTTCCGCAATCACGTGCTGAAGTCGCTCGATGGTCGCTCGATTTGCAATTTCGAGTGAAACCCTTTTCCTTCGATTTTGGGGAAGCCGTCCCCCATGAGGTTTGTGAGTTCCTGTGATACGGATACGAGGCCGCAAATACATCTACGGAAATAGCTGTCTGGGAAAACTTCCAATTCGCCAAAAGGTTTCCCTCGACCCTTCGCGCAACCCCAAACAACATCGGCCGGCCGCTTCAGAGGCAAGGCTGATCCCGAAGAATGGCTTTCTTGAGCTTGAATCCAATCATTCGAAGCTCGACATAAAAGCGACATTACGTAAGTGCCGATCTTGAGTGCCGTCGTCATCGCTACCGCTACTAATTACGCGTCGTGGTCGGGATTCCATTGTTCTGTCAGTGCGGCTCGAAGATGCAAACTCATCCAACGGTCCTTCGTCAACAGAATCTTCCAGTCCACTTCTCCACTTCACTTTCTCGCGCTGCCAACGTAATAATCTGCATTTCGAAGTGGATAAATTCCGCCGCCGAACGCCATCATCGACGTCGGCAGTGGCCAGCTGACCTCTTTTGCGTTACATCAGCGGCGGCGAGTCTTTTCTGCCGCTTCAGCAACGGCAGCCAGTTCACTCCAGAAATCAGAAGTGAAGAAAGTTCGTCCTACGCTCGACGTACAAGAACAAGTCGTCGGGTCACAACGGATTTTGGGGTTTCGCTTCGAAAGAGCGTTGTCACACGGAACACGAGTATCAAGAAACGAGCAAAAAGTATTTTTCCATTTTTCTCTGCTTTTTGCGTTCAGCCAGAACTTTTATTGCTCGCGTCGTTTCTTCTTCCACGACGAAGTTCCCCATGGCCTTGCTTTGCCGGAACATTGCGTAATTTCTGATCGAAAAAAAAGAGATGGACCCACTGGGTCACTGCCAAAATTCCAGGTGACAACGAATCCACCCTCGACCGAACACGGAGTCACCCGAACCGAAAACGGTCCCGGAAGCCTCGACGTTTTTTCCGTCCGGCGGCGGTCTCATCGACAGGGTTGCCGCCTCGAGAACGAACGCGGAGGAGAAGATTCGGCGCGAATCGTCACCGTCCACCGTCGAGACAGGTCCAGATAACGTTTACGACGAGCGATGTGAAAACTCATTCCTCGAGCCCCAACGGTTGCTCGACGCCTGGAAATGCTGACTCAAGAAGCGCTCTCATTTCAAGCCGATGACAACAATCAGTTCTCTCAAGCGTCCGTGTAATTCTCTTCAGACAATAAAACTAAGCTCGTTCCGTGATTTCTAAACACAATTCGCATCTTTAACGCTTGGCATCCACGAGCACGCTTGGTTAGCTCCACGATCCCGACCACAGTCTGGCACGCGAAACCAGAGACAGAACGACACAAGCGAGTGAGCGAGAGGAAAAAAAAATCATCCGAATCTCAAGATATCCTGGAATGCTTCTGTACTTTGTCATCGTCGCAGTCGAAGAAACTGAATATTGCTGAGAAGCAAATCCACGATTCCGACGGTTGGAGTCGCTGAGAACATTCGCGACAACATTTAAAGGAACATATCAGATGGCATAACGAACGTCTCGGGGAATGCTTTGGATTCGGCACCATCCTGGGTTTCCCAGAGCGGGGACCACCAACAATCGTCATCCATTCTCGATTTCCAACCCGATGAGTCACTTCCATGCAGAATATGTACCCCGACGGCGGCGGCGGCGGCGGCGGCGATCACCGACAAATCGTTTGATGCCGTTCTCCATGATTCGCTAATCATGTTTTCTAGACGGTTCGTTCTCATTCGAAGTTTTCAGAATTGTGCGCAAGCCACCCGAAAAGCGCCATTGTTCGAGTCGGGGAGCTCGAAAATGAGAACTTTTTTCCGTTCCGTATCGCTGCCAGAATGATAGAATCGAATGACGTATCGCAACCCAAGAACTTGCTCGGAATAGCGGAGGAGCCTGCCGTCTTCGTCATTGTGTCGGAGCTGAGTAAGTGTCTCTGTGTGAGCCAGCGAACGAATGAGTCTCTGACTGGACATTCCGAACACGGCAAAGTCGCTTCTGTGAAACACCCGATGCGTTCAGCGAGTGGCAACTTCAATTTTTAACTTAAAAAACAGACCACAGCCGACTGTCTGTCCATCCGTCCGAGAAAAACGAAGACGACAAAGACAATTGAACCACAGACTCTCAGTCCTGGATCCAAGGAGCACAGGAGCCATTCCGTATGGGGGAAAACATCCGTCGTTCGGTCCGGAACGACGGTTACTCCGATCTACTCTACTTCCGTGTCCCGCTTCGCTCGCATCGGTGGTAGACAGAAGAAGAATCACGTTAGGTTCACTGGTTTGACACTATCCAGGTTCTATGTAGTTCGAGCCGGTGCAGACACCCTGGCTGTCACGACTCCGGGTGCTCGGCTGACCGACCGGCCGACCGATCGGTCGGTCGGTCGGTCGACCTTGCATCGGTCATGTCGACAGTCGGTCAGCTTTAGTTGAGCGGTGCGAACCGCTCAGACGTCTTTCTTCTTCAGATCATGGAATCAGAAGGCTGTTCCGACTTGGCAACTTGAAGTTTCACCGATTCTGTTTGAGTGAATTCCATGTAGCTCTTTGGCATGGCTGAGCTGTGCAACACCCAGCTTGACGCAACACATGCATGGTGTTGTTCATCGGTAACGGTTGTTTTCGTCGGTGGATTACACCGAGTCTTCTCTTTCAAGAGACCTCGGTGTGCCCTGGATCAAACGGCTCAGGTCGAAAATATCTTTGTTTCGCCGCACGTCTTCTAGGGGATCTACTGAGCCATGTTTATACCTTGGATCTAGAGGTCTAATCTTTACACTGATTGTGAGCCGGCTACAACTCTTCTGTTTTCTTAGTTCTACGTTGCTTTCATCGGCTGTATTGTGGTTCTCATGATATTTTGGCCGTGATGGGAAAGACAAGGCAGAATATGGAGCTGGCTGAACTTTACGGGTGGAACCTACCAGATGGGAACGCTGTGCGCAGGACGATCGCCATGCACGTGATAACGGAACGCACCCCGCCCATGTTCTGCTCCGTCAGAATCAGTGCTTTTCCATCTCATGCCCGGTGCCACTTCATGGTCAACTGGGACTCGAGCCAGCGCCACAACTGCTTTCGGGTCCCCGATTCCGCTTCTTAGAGTTCGTTCTTGAATCACTTCCCGGTTTGAATTCGGTAGAACCGATAGAGTGGACCCGGAAAATTCTACAGAATCCGAAAAGTTTCCTTTCCCGTTGCTCGATTTCCATTCTGTTTGACTTCAAAGGTACTTCATGGGTCTCCCGTTCCCATGAAGTAAACCACATCGGGTCAGAGCACGAGTAGTAGTTGACGGATACCTCTTTTGTTCTCTTTACTCGAAAATTCTCAGATCGTCTCGCTGAATACTGTCGTGTGTAATGATCGACGGGGCCTCTCTAGGGGCTGAATGTTAGGATCGCAGTGTTTTCTCTGACGATTGACTTCTGGTGAAAGTCTGAGGACAGCTTCTCGCAACGGATTTAAATGAGGAATAGCTGTCTCTTCGGTGGAGACGTCGGAACAAAGATATGGAGTCGCAGAGTTGGAGACAAAGCCGTTCAGGACGAAGTTTGTTGGACGGCTTCTGATGTCGCTTCTCAACAAATCAGAAGTCGTCGTGTTTGACCGATTTGTCTCAGCTTGTTCGTCGAGCCAGATGTCTCCTGTCAGTACACAGATCGTGGCGGGTTCACATTTGAAAATCGATAAACTCCGACGAGTTCCACAGGAATCGTTATCTCGTTTCCAGCATCTAAGCGAGGAGAGCAGTCAGCGTCAGCTCGATCGTTTCTGATCGAAACGGAATCATTTTTCGAAAGACGAAGAGCCGGTGTGTGTTTCCGAGGCTCCTTCTCCCTCCCAGAAGACGAAAAATATTTTGTTCTGCTTGATCCAAATCGTCGTTATGTCGTCTGGCAATTCACTCACTCAGACAGTCCCTGACTCACTCACAACACTCGCTCCGGGCCGTAACCTTATTTTCAGCGAATTGAGAATCATCTTCGCTGAAGGGTTCCAATGCTCGTTCGCTCCTTCAATTTTCATCCGAATAAAACACACAGAACCGATCCGCTTACGAAGTTGTCGGAGAAGGCAACCTAAGCTTCGGAGGATGAGACAAGAACACGATCTCGATACCATCGAGAGGTTTCGGAGGTTTCCCGAGAGTTACGCATCGCTCTCGAATCCGAGTTTGTTTCCGGACGCCAGCTGAACGAGGTTCAACGACCGAGTAATCTCGGAACAACATGGCTCGGCCTCGGGAACCGAAGTACCACGATTGTTCGGCCAGCGTTTGCTCGTAGCTCGTTTTGTTTTGTGAGAAGTGCGGGAACTCCGAGAGTTTGGACTCTTCCTATCCTAGCGCTTACCTGAAGTGTGGGCTTCGGTGTGGCCTACGACCAGAACTGTGAAGACTAGCACAGAGATCCCTCCGAAGAGAAAGAACTTGCGAGTCGTTTGCTGTTGTGGCATCTCTGTCTGGCTCCTGGCCAGCGCTGACCTCAGTCTACGCTCGCATGTTCGTTATCTTGTGAACCGACATCCAGGACAGAACGTTCCCTTGGTTTTGCAATTTGCAGAACTTTCAAATAGGCCAAATCGTGAAACTGCACTCCAGCTCTGCTGTTCACTGAGCTGCTGCTGCTGCTGTTGTTGCTGCTCCTGCTGCTGCTGCTACTCCACCAACTAGCACCACCACCACCACTCACTGTCAACCGAGTTGTCTGTCTGCCTCCCTGCCAGCCAGCCTTCCTGCCTGCCTGCCTGCCTGCCTGTGTCTCTGGCTGCCTGCTTGCTTGCCTGCCTATGTGTGAGAGTGTAGGGCCGCCGCTGCTGCCGCCGCCGCTGCTGCTGCTGCTGCTGCCGAGGGAGTCCAAGCAAGCGAGCAAGCGATCGAACGAATGAACGACTGCGACCAAGGCGCATGCGCGAGGGGTGGTGGAGCAAACGAACATGGCGATCGCGGGAAAGAGAATGACAATCGAGCTTGGAAAACCGGAGCTTCCGGAAGAAAACTCGAAGAATCGGGAGGTTTGGGACTCCTGATCCTCAGCAAGAATTCCACCGACGACGAGCCGATTGACTGAATTTTCAAAATGTGGAGGAGCGCGGAGTTCTGTCGGGACGTTGCTCCTCACCGGAGTCGGGGAAGACCGAATCCTCGCTCTCTGGGATGGCTCGAAGAAAGTTTAAACATTGGGCGCGAACCCGTGCTGGTCGATTGAAGCGATTCGATGTTGAGATTCAGCTCAAGTTTCACGAACAGTAAACTTGGCGCGTTCGGAAACTATCCATGGTTCTTGTAGGTAACACAAAGAGTAGGTTTCGCTCCTAGTTTAATCAAATATCCCCGTCGGTATCCCCAAACATTCGGCTCTGGAGAAGATCTCTTCCCAAACTAACGATCGATTGCTAGCTCCTATCGACATTAGAGGACTTCCTCGATTATCTCACGTTTTAGGATGCGCGAAACGATCATGTTGAGCAGAAGTTTCGGTTTTTTTGGAAAATTGCCTGTCATCTTGACATCTCTTCGCTAAACGTCTTGCAACAGGCGAAACCGAATTCGAACGAGGATGTCGGAAGCATACACATATTACATTAATGACTTTCGGGGCGCACAGAAATCAGAAACCGAAGCTTCGAACTGCTTTGCAAATCATTGTACGTACAATAACTCCATGCAGTCTTGATTTCCGATTCGGAGAATTTCTGCTTGTCGACACCGAATCGACGGCACTCTCGCATGGGAAGTAGAAATCCCAACCTGGGCTTAAGTCCCATGCCGCTCCCCGAGGGGATGAGTTGTCCGAAAATTTCCCTTCTGGCTGTCTACCGTGGGATGAAGCGATTCCAGTGGCATTCCGAGTTTGCATGGGGAATGCCGTTAAAAACTGCCATGAGATTTTGAAGACCTGAAAACTTATTCTGTCGAGTTGAAATCTCGAATACTTCGGCTAATTCACCAAACTCTGAGGTCTGAATGAGGTCGAGCAAGCGGAATGTTCTCCAAGCACAAGAAATGGAATCTGGTTTGCGAATTCCGAATCTTCCGAATTATCGAGCCATCCTCGGGACGAGCGAGGCAAAATTCGTTTCCGAATCAACTGATGTATCAAGATAAACCTGCGAGTTTCTGAGGGGAATATTCATGAAACCGAATTCATGTTCATGTCACCGTTTTATTCATGCACTCGATTCACGAAGGGCTTCAAAGTCGGAATCGATTCCTCCACCTTCTTGAGATGCACTCCCATTATTCATGAAATTATCCATTCAACGAGACCATTCCTCGTTTCGGACTCTCCTGATTAATTGCGTCAGTCAGTTTTCTGTTGAATGAGGAGAGATCGTTTCGAGTGTGGACTCGGATATCGGATTTCGAATATCTTTCTTGATCCACGGAAAGTCTCTGCCAACGTTGGGAGTGCACTTAAAGTTTAAGCTTAGAGCTACTAGGATTAGTCGATCTATTTCCATGCAGGAACTGAATTCTCCACCGGGTCAACGGGAAACCTCCGGAAAGAGTTGCCCGTCTCAAGAACATTTGTAAGCAACAATCAAGCAAGAATGAATCCGAACGTTCCGAAAAGGTGACGTCGGCTTACGGCCATCGGCGACATATGTCGAACATTGTGCATACAAACGTGCTTGTGCTGACCGCGTGCAGACATAGTTTCTGAGAGGTGACACCGTGCGTCAGCTATCCGTTCCTCAAGTTCCGGGAAGTTGGTCTGATTTTCTCGTGAGATTAGCAAAAAAGAAGCGACTACATACGATGTATCCCCCAACAATGAACTTCGCCTCGATGGATTACTGGACCAGCGAGAAATACCCTTTCTCTATCTCGAATTCTCCGGAAAAAACTGGATCGGGACACAGGGCCTCGTCAGACTCCAGTGGTAGGAGCTGTTCTCCTCCTGACTTGCATTCGCCCACGGAAGCTACTCACTTCCAGTTCGACAACGTTTTCACCAAACAACAATCGTATCCGTTTCGTCGTGCGTCTGCCCCGTATTCGCGACAGCAAGTGTGTTATCTCCCGGAAACCGTTAACGCGACCTGGCCAACTCTGTCTCAGCAATCATCAGCTTTCGACACGCCTTGTCCCCCGAAGCGATACGTTTTCGAAGCGTCCCGATGCTGCTCGACGCCGAGGATCCGCGTGATACACGAGTGTTGCAACAAGGAATCGACTCCTCGCGAGATGCTCGACGAACCAGCGTTGCCCAGACGGAACTTCCCGACGACGGCGAGGCTTACTTTGTGCCGATTCTGTCTCAAAAATGGCGAACCCCCCTCGGTCTACTACAGCCACAATCTTCACGTTGAGGACGGAAGAGTTTCTTGTCCAGTTTTGCGTCGTTACGACTGTCCGATCTGCAACAACGGAGGAGGCGATTACGCCCACACTGTGCGCTACTGCCCCCTTCTAAGAGCTGGCATCATGCGATAAGCGGACCTCGTGAACCTCTTCCAGTGACAACTAATTAACCAGCGACAATCGATGTTCTGGCGGGTAGTAATTAAGTAGCAACAAATGATCATCTAGCAACAAATGATTACCTAGCAACAATCAAATTCCTAGCGACAATTGATTCCTTAGCAACAAATTCATTAGAAAATAGGAATTGGTATCGCCCATGAAGCGACTAGCCATCATCTAGCCAATTAGGAATTTCAAATTTTCAAGTAGCCTAATATCATCCAATCACTCGCTTGTGTTACTCATTCTCGATAAAAGTTGTTGGAAATATTGATTCCTGTCGGAAGGGAGAGCTGATCATAAACTTTCAAACTGTTAAACATCCAGACCATCTGTATAAAACAGGTCTAGTAGGTGCGTATTTCGCAGAGTTGAAATGACTTTAATTTATTGTAATGAATAATTGAATATTTCTTGTTCAGCCAAGAAATGAAAAGGTTTTCACGTTGGTGACTACAATCTTTGATTTCTTACCTCGCTTTTAGGTGTTTTGGAGATAGAACTACAAATAACATAAATAAAGCATTGTTCCAATTGAGTTTCGATTGTTTTCATTAACCGACGAATAGGGAGTCTGGAGAATCGAGCAAAAGTGTTACGGATAAGCCGACCATCGGTATATTTCCCCTCCCATTTGTTTGAGATCAGGAACGGATCAGTCTAAATTCCTAGATGTTTATTATTTATCTTGATTGATGATCGAAATTTACAAATCGAGGAAATCATTTCGTTTTCAAGTCATTCGAGTTTGCTTGGATGATCGCGGGACTCTCCTCGAATACCGTTATCCTTGTCGGCAAGTCCATTCAAGTGGAGAATTGAGGGAAGCTCACTCCTCAAAGGAAGAAATTATGGCGTCAAGTCGTCCGTCACTTCGATCGAACTCTTCGGAAACGATTCGCTTGAGTTTTGAGAGGACCGGCGAGAATCGCTTTTCACAAGATTGTGTCCTCAGTCCACACTGCATTCCGACCTTCAGCTCGGTTTCTCCCCTACTCCTTAGCACGCCACAATTTGGGACGATCGGACTTACTAGAAAACGTCAATCTACCTCTAGTTCAACCACAAGGCCGAGGAACTCGTAACAAGCGAACCCGAATTGATGGATTGCAGCTACGAACACCAAAATATTATCTGATTTTTATAAGCTTAGATACTAGTTCCTCCATCCTGTGATCAGAGCCCACTGCTTCAGAGACGTTGCTGTACCCATCTGCTCGGAGACAGTCAACCAGTTCCTTCTTGATAGTTTCCACAACCGGAGGGCCTCTGAAATTTCGAACGCATTTAGTTTTGAACGACTTTGAACAATACTTATGTCGGATGTAAGATAATGTGCGTATCTTGTAATGTACCTGTACACCAATGAGCTGTATATCTGGACCATACTAGCACCGGCCTTGATTTTTTCATAAGCGTCCTGGCCGGAGAAAATTCCTCCAACTCCGATAATGGGCACCTGGGAACCATTGCGACATTGTTAGCGGCTACGATCTAAATGGCAGTTTCCAGCTGTCAACTCATTCGCCCGAGACACATTCAAACTCACTTTGCCGTCGGTGAGAATATACATGTCGGAGATCGTCAATGTTGAAAGCCCTCGTAACGGGCGACCGCTCAAACCCCCAATTTCCGAACGTTCCGGACACGTGAGCGTCGAAGGTCTACTGACGGTGGTATTCGAGATGATCAAACCGTCGACTCGGCTCCTGGAAGTGTTTCGGAAGAAAATCGTTACGAGAATACGAGAAGGGGAGACGGAAATGAAAGGATACACACCCCTTAGTCTGGATGACTTCCGCGATATCTTTCTTGTCTTGCTCGAGGAGATCCGGCGCGATTTTCAATAGCACTGGCACTTTCGTCGTGAGTTTGTCGCGAGCGGAGATCACCTGCGGTGAATGTCGTCATGGGCGCTTAATGAGATAGTAAGTAACTCGAATTGCAAAATATCTTCAAAAATTATTTTCAGTCCACTCACGGAGGTCAGCAATTGCTTGAGTTCTTTTTTGCTCTGCAAAGCTCTCAGTCCCGGGGTATTCGGTGACGAAATATTTATCACGATGTAATCGCTAGTCGTGCCAAACTTGGCAATGCCTGAATGTAGAATTCCGAGAATTCAATGGCTGGTGCCAGTTTCTTTCTTTTTCCATGCGATTCACACTTCCAGTAGAATTTCGAAATGGGAAGGCGTCCCATTCTCCCGGATCCGTTTTACCTTGACAGTAGTCATCCGCAGCTTCTTGACTTGTTTTATTCTTGCCCAAATTGAAGCCAACTCTGGCTTGGGCAGGCCGAAGCCGGTCTTTGAGAGATGTGTTGTCGAGGACAGCTTCGTGACCCTTGCTGTTGAAACCATACCTGCGAAGTCGCAGCAATTCGTTACCGACTCGTTTTCTGCGACACGAGAAAATCATGACTTCGAATGAACATCGAGGTCTACCTGTTTATTATTCCTTGATCTTCGGTCAGCCGGAAGACACGAGGCTTCTCGTTTCCGGGCTGACTCTTCGGAGTTACAGAACCCACCTGCGAAGGAGAAGTTTTCCTTGGTATGACGAAACATCAGTTCGAAAACTTCAATATCATTCAGAGGTTGCTGCCAGAAACTCGGGGTCACTGTACCTCCACAAAACCGAATCCCCAATCGAAAAGTCCGTCCACAGCTTCTCCATCTTTATCGAAGCCGGCTGCGAGTCCTACGCAGTTCCGGAACTTCTTGCCGAAGATCTCCGTGCTCTGGAAAAAAACTTGTCGTCATGAGGATTGATGCGTATATCAGAACACAAAACCAATGGGATGCCAGAGAGATATTATCGTAGCACTCCAAGTCAACTGACCAGTTCAGGGTAGTCCTTGTTTTGATTCGGCAGCACGCGGTATTTCGCGAGGAGGACTCCAGCTCTGTGCGCGTTCTCGGGGTCAAGAGTAAGGTGAATAGCTTTCATCAGGTAATCATCGTAGAATCGTTGCTGTCCTTTGAGGAAAGAGAACGCACAGAAAGCGCCTGTTCCACCAATGGTTATGATACCGAGTGATTTCAATTTTTGCGCCGCCTGAAACGGATCGATTGGAAAACACAGAGCTAGATCATGGTCTGCAAGTCATGAGCGAGATTCCAGCTCCCATCATCAACATCAGATGAGAGGTAGAATCGTCGGAGAACGACTGGCGAAGCCCGGTCAACTCTGAGCATCCTCGATAGTCGAGATCGGCGCTTGTGACGATCACAGAAGATCCAGTCAGAGAACCATCGTGTTCTCCGGCTGCGTGATCGCACTGGCGCTCCTCGTCTTCGTGACTTACTGTTAGGCCAGCGCGCGAAGCCATTCCCTTCAAAAAATTCAAACAAATCCACCGGAGACTCGAGTACAATTTTCGTGCGCTATTAGAGTCCGCGTTCGACCTCGCAATGCTGCCGCGTTCGAATTCGGCGCCCCTTGTCAGGAGAGGAGGAAAATCCGTCTGCTACGAACGTGCGGCCCGCGGTCTAGGACGATTTGAAAACAATTTTTTTTTTGACCTGAAATCTCGAATGAGAGGAGAGTGAAACCATCGAATTGTGGATACGAGGTGACGATTTCTGCTTCCGAACAGCCTTGTCCTGAGGTTTACGCTGAAACGAGATTTTCGGGCACTCACGCTGCCGTAGAATTTGTCGACCTCGACAAATTACGAACTTTTGCAACTTTTTCGTAAATCCCGTCAATGGAGAACACTTCAAGAATCTCAAGCTCGGGGTCACTCCTTCGCTATGCTTTGGACTATGATTAGGCACTTAATTTGAAGAATGAAGTGCTTCGCACACGGCGTGTATTCGATCTCCCCGTGCCTGTCTTGCCAAACGATGTGTTACATCTTTCGTTGCTTTTCGAGGAGTTTTTTGCCACCGTCACTTTTTATGAAAGTTAATAATATCATTGTCGAAGTATGATAGTGGACATTCGATCGACGGAACCCGAGCTCTCGTGATCGATTCCTCATTCGGTACGGAACTGTAACGGTCGAAGAGCACATGAATATTCGTCATCATACGCCAACTTGGGAACCAATTGTCTTTGGTTATTTGGAAAGAGCAAAGTTCTGAATGCGATAAGCTGTTGACACACTTTTATTCTCACGCTTTCCTATTTACACACAATCTCTCTTACCTTACTGGCGACTGCTCTCTATTTACAATGCTCTCTATACACATCACAATTATCTCACTGAGGATATAATCGGTCTGGGAATTTGAATAACTGAACAAATGCTTCAATGACTCCGTCTCCAAATGAAAAACGCTGGCGCGGTTTGTTACGTAATTTACACTGTCTTCCCGAGTTCAAGCTCCTGGTTGAAGATGGTGAGGATGAAATCTTCGAAAAACTTGATGGCTTCACGCGAACGTGTCAAGTGGCTGAGGATCTTGTAACTTGTGCTATTAACTTCAACAAAATGGTCCATGACGTGATGAGCATTTCAGGCTCTCAAAAATTGTACAATCCGTTTGCAGTCCCTCTCGCATACTGCATTGGTTGAAAGTTTTCCTCCGTCACCAAATCGAACCGCGAGGAATGAACACACGTTTTCATATCAGACTACATACATCGAGTGATCCTCAGTACTCCTTCTAGTAGATTCTCCCCTTCCCAAAGGACTACCGTCTCCAACTTTTTTCCGTCGTCGGAATCGGACTGGCGGGAGGTGGAACATAGCCCCGTTCGTAACACAACGAATCATACTCCTCTGCGGAGCACGGGGTGTTCGGCCGTCTGAAGTTACTTCTGTTGTTTCTTCTTTGATGGCCGAAAAAAGACGCTTCCGAGCCCATATATATCTGGCTCGACGAACACGTGGACGACGCCCCGGACAGCATTTGGAGGGCTCGATTGTTGTAGAAGTAGGTTGGGTCGTCGGACTGCACGGTCGCGGGCGATGGCGGCGGATTGTGAGGATACGTCGACGGGTTCGGATCCGACGAAGCGGCCGACGAGGGCGCCGCGGGAGGGCCTTTCATCATTCGCATGGGCATTATGGGAGCGTTCAAGCTTTGTTGTTGAACTTGATAATGCATCGTGGCATCATGAGTGAAGTCTCGTTTGGGATCTTTTTTCGCGTAGCACAACGCAACGATACTAATGGCCACGACTGTGATCCCGATGAAGAGTAGAATCCCGCCGTACCCGAATCCGTTGCCTGGAAAATGAGGGAAATCGCGACTGAATCGTCTGCAGGGCTATCGACTGCAATGGAAAGCTCGAACTCGTTCAAATCAATCCAGAGGAGAGAAAGAAGGAGCACAAACCTGCCGGTGACGCAAGATCTTGCGTCTTAGAAACGATGTTCCTGCAGTCATCGCTGCAGCAAGAGAATTCGTCGGAACCATCAGCGCATTGTCGATAACCATCGCAAACTTTTGATGCATCGATGCAGCCCGAACGATTGTGGCACTGGAACATCCCGCTGGGACAGCAGGAGAGCTCATCGAGCTTATCAGAGCAATCCACCTCGGCTGGAAATGAAGGTGATTTTGACATTGTGCACTGGACGGATTATCCCAGACAGTTATATGTTTTCATTTTCAAAAAGCTGTCTACTTCTTTCAAGGCCGTACCGTTACAAATCTTCTCGGGTGGGAGGCAGGAGTATTTCCCGGGTGACTTCTGACATCGGAAGCTCCTCTGACAGCATTGCTCGTCTTGACACTCGTGTTCACAATCCTTCTCATCAGAGCCGTCGCGACAGTCCGCGTGTCCATCGCAAACTCTCTTCGAATGAATGCACACATCTGGGAATCAAGTGCTCCGTGAGTAAAGTACGGAGCTCAACTCTAGGAGTTTTGTGCCACTTGATAGAGCTCCTCTTTAACATCGAATCGAATTATGTTCCAATGTATCCTAAAATCTCTTGAAGCCTCAAAGTAGCTTCCTCTACTTCTTTACGATTAGTTACCTTTTATGAAAGGATTCCGTCCCGTTTCTGCATTCGACGAACACTTGAAGGTGTCCGCTAGAGCACAGCATCCATATTCGTCGCTTCCATCCGAGCAGTCGAAAGTCCCGTCGCACCGAGCGTCTTGCGGTATGCAGCGGTTGCCAACCCCTCTACAGGTCCATTCGGTAGCACTGCAGGTGGCGACATCGCATGAACCCTCAGAATGTTGTTCGGGGCAACTGCAAGAAAACTTGACTTCTTTCTGGCCGTGAACGAGACAGACGTGGGAGCATGAGCAATCCTTTGGTTTAACCGCTGGCAGTGTCGAAGGCACGGCGAAAACGTCCACGAGAGGTGAGCGGTGTGAGAACAAGAGTTTCTTCTTTCCGTCGCCGTTTTTGTCGAACATGAACATCTGATGATCCTTGCGGTTCAAACCGATGACGGTGTCTTCATAAACTGTGAGGGAGTTGAACTCGATGTCTTTCAACAGCGTCAGATAGCGATCGCCGTCGAGATGAACAGACTCGACACGTCTCGGCCCAATGTCTGCCCAGATGACGAGATCGCTCCGTGTGTCCACCACGAGATCAGTGGGGGCTTTGATTTTCTCTCTGCCATTGAATATCGTTTTCAATCCCGTTCCGTCGTAACTACAGCTCATGATTTTGTTCACACCAGCGTCGGTGTTCAAAAACACGACCAACGACTTCTGTTGGTGAACAGCGAGAAGACGCGGTCGATCCAGCTTTGCGATCACTCCCAATTGCTTGAAGTTGCCTTGCGGCATCAGACGTGCAACATTAATAGTGTTCCGGTTCCCACAGATCCAGAATAACTGACCGGTCAGGGGGTCAAGAGTGAAGTCGATGAGCCGCGACTCGTTCTGTGTTGGTTTGAAAGCTTGTTCGAAACCCGAGCCGTCGTCTTTGGCACGAAGTATCTGTTCCTGGGTGGGGTCGAGCCAGTAGATGTGACCCGAATACGGATCGTAGTGTAAAGAACGAACGCTCCGAGTGACAATTGGCAGTAGGATATCGGGACCGTCTCCGTTTAGGGGAAGACGGCCTATCGTAGTTTTTTGAGCAAATAGAATCATATTGCGAGGCAAAACGCATTTCCCTTCAGCATCGAGCACGTAATGAGTTCCGCACGAACAGTAGTAACTTTTCTCTTTGCTAGAGGCTGCAAAACACAGCGCTTGGCATTCGCCATTTGAGAGAGCGCACTGGTTCCAAGCCGAAGCAGTGGGTTTTTGAAGGACTTCGAGCTCGCAAACGCCTCTAGGACCCTGTCTTTGCCATAGTTGAGTGTTTTGTTCCGGTCGACTGGCCGTCGAGGTCCAAACGTGGGTTTCGTTCGATAGGAACAGCCTTCCGTTGTGAACCGCCATTTGCGAAAGGCGATTCTTGGAGCTTGAGTAAACTGAACGTCTTGACTTTCCACTGAGTTCAACGCTTTCGATGCTGTCGCCATCGGTCCAGTAGATTTTGCGACCTATGGGGTCCAATGAGATGGCTTGAGCTGGAGCTTTGAGCTCGACTAGTTTGCCTCGTCTTGACCCATCGAGACGGCTTCTGTCGATTCGGGACGTAGAGTAAACGTCCACCCAGTACAGCTGCTTGCCGAGCGGATCGACAACGAGCAGCGTCGGTTTCATGTCGATCCAGAGGATGACCTAGAGGGAGAAATCTCTCAAGTTCTTGTCAAAAGATCCATTCCACCGGAAACCGGTGATTCGAAACCTACATTTATCGATTTTTGAACTTGTGACCTCGAATCATACAACAATTCACTCACCCTCCGATGGGCACCGTTGAGACGGCTCACTTCAATACGACCCAATTCCGAGTCAGCCCAATACAGATTCCCAGCAAGCCAATCAACGGCCAGGCCAGAAACTCGCTCCAAACCGTTTTTGACGACGGCCTCCACGCGATTTGGACGATCGAGGAACGTTCGGAAAATAATTCTTTTGATGGAATCGTAGAAATAGAGACTCCGCTCGGCCCAATAGAATTCGATCGCCCCGACTGCTTGGACTGCAAGAGAACATTATAGACGTTAACAACCTCAACGTCGAGTCTAGATTGCGGATTCGCTTGAAATCAATCATCGAGAGTTACCTTCGGATATCTGCGCTATCTGTTCTGCGACCAGGGTGTTGTTCGCTCCTACGGTGCCGTGCATCAACTTTCCATCGGAGGACGCCGCCAAAAGAACGGGTTTTTCAAGTTCGCACGACTTCGCGTCTTCGGTGAGGGTCATGTTATCGGGGCAGGCGCAAACTTTGCCGTCGGGAGTATTGAGACAAAAGTGGGAGCAACCTCCGCCGTTGTGGCAGGGATTGTCGCTGCCTGGAGGAGGTTTCTTGATGTTCCCTGCCCAGACTAACATGATGTCAGCCAGATTCGCAGCCATGATTTCTCGGGCCCGTGTGTCGAGTTTGTAGCGTTCCAGGCGGCTGAGTTTCCACTCACTCCAATAGAGGTAGCCATTGTAGAGCGCCAAACCGAATATATGATGGATCTTCTCGAGCAGCACGACTCGTCCCGTTCCGTCCATGTTGGCTTCTTCGATCAGAGCGGTTTTCGCATCTCCCCAATACATTTTCCCGTTCTCGGTGTCGAGCGCGAGCCCGTTCGGCCAGCCGTGTGGATTGTGAACCAGGGTTTCTCGATTCCTTCCGTCCAGATAGGATCGTTCAACAACACCCAAACCCCAGTCTGTCCAGTAAACCCAACCCGCTTTAGAATCGACGGCGATCGCCCTCGGTTTCCGGAGTCCCGATGAAATTATGGTTTTTCTGTAACTTCCGTTCAGGGGAGCAACGTGGATCCGGCCGGATTCGGCATCGGTGAAGTAGATGTTCCGAGCAACAGAGTCTATGGCGATACCGTCCGGTAAGAAGATATCTTTGCTGATGATCGTTTCTTGGTCGTTGCCGTCGAGTTTGGCACGGTTTATGGTTTTTGTCTCGTCGTCCGACCAGTAGAGGAACCCCTCATAGGGATCGAAGTCCACGGCGATCGCGTGTTTTATGCCACGAAAAGGGAGGGCCTGCGGGAAATGGGAGCACTCAATGAGGATCTAGATGCTTTCCTTTCATGATCTGCCAATAAGACCGTTCTAAAGACAATGCGACAAAGGCCAAGACGCGCAGGAAAACTTACGAGCTCCAGACAAGCTGCTCAGAGGGGCAACAAGTTCATGAGGTATTAGTTTGGATCAGAAAGTTTGGGAAAAACTGAATTCAGGATCTAGTTCCGCCTCTAAATGCGGGAATCGCTTACCATGATCGTGTGATCGGAGGTGTCCAGCGATATCGCTTGAATGTCGACTTTCCTCGCAACGAAAAACATGCTCTCGATTTCTTCCTCGCATGTTTTGTTGTCTCTCTGAAGTCGTACGCCCGTCGGACAGGCGCAGGACATTCCTGAAGGGTTTGTCGACAGCAGACAGAGAGCAGAGCAGCCACCTACAAGAGAATGAGATGATGAAGTTTGAACAAGCCTAAGCCTTCTCAAGGTATTCGCTAACTGTAAACTCCTGAGTTATAAATTGACTTAGCGGCAATGATTGCCAGCGGAGTTGTGGTTGTCACTGAAAACCACTGACCATTGTTGTGGTTACAGGGTGAGTCGAGATCACCTCTCTGCTGACTACTCGAGTAGAATTTTATGTCGAGGGTCGTTAGGTGGGTATCCTGAAGAGCTTTCCGCATGGAACCCAGTCCTGAAAGCACAACGCATACTTAAGCTCAAATCTAATTTCATCGTTTGTCGACGAAAATGAAGGCTCGCGGTTGACGGCGTGGAGTTGTCGCCGCTTGGATAACTCACCTCTCTTTGAAGTCGTGAAAACAGAGTTGTTCTGCCAGTCAGTCCAATAAATGTAGTTATCTAGAACCACGACGGAATAAGGATGTCCTTCGTATTTCAAAACACTTGTCCGATGATTTCCATCGAAGTCCATGGAGAACAGAGCTGACAACCGGGCATCGCTGTAGTACACCCGAGGCTCATCGGGATCGACAGCAATTCCGTTTGGCCATCCGATGTCGCCACTGACAATGACTTTACGATCGCTACCGTCCATCGACGCCCTTTCCAACTTCGGCTTTTCACCCCAGTCGGTCCAGAACATGATGTTGCTGTTAGCTACCACTGCGATGGACCGAGGTAAATCCATGTCGTTTCTGAAAACAACCGGAACGACGATATTCTAAGCTCTATTCTAAAGGAGGCTCAAGATGGAAGAATTTCTCTTAATTTTTTCCATGAATTGGCGGCGTCCCTTACCCGATGAGAACTTTACGGAATCTTCCGTCGATGTCCGCGACTTCGATGCGCCGAAACACTGAATCAGTCCAATAAAGTTTCATGGTGATCCAGTCGCAGGCGATACCGTCAATCTGTCAGAAGAGCGATTGAAAATAGGAGATCGACGCCGAGTTTGATTAGAGAGCTCGTATTTGGATTCAATCGAATGAATCAACTCACTTGACCGATATTGTTGCGGATAATGACCCGTTGACTGGAACTGGACACCGGAGAATGACCGCCATTGAAAGATGTCGGCATGGGAGCTCTCAGGATCTGCTTCGTCACCACCTCTGCCCAGAAAAGTGTTCCTGGAAAAAGAAGCCGAAAGTTCGGAGACTTTGTGTCTCACAGAACCACTAATCCAAGTCATCAGAGGTGCATGGCTTCTTCTAAATAGCTGCGGCAGTACTGTCCCAAACGATCAACGATTCTTTCAACACGCAAAGAAGACATGTCGATGTCGGAGCCGCATATCTTCGCGCACAGACCGGTTTCTTCTGAATTAACTTTCAATCAAGTTTCAGTTTCGAACCGTGAGTCATCGTCTCGCTGCGGATATTCGATATTTCCATTCGTGCTCTGATTCAAGAGTGAACTGACTCGCGCCGTTCAACTCTGAGGTCAGGGTGTATGTTCTTCATAAATATTTGAGCGCTCAAGAGAACTCATTGTTTATTTTGAGTAGGAACAACGCTGCGCTTGACTACTTTGAACCAACGGACTCTCATTTCATTTTTCTACTATGCCCTGTTCTCAACCGAAAACTAACAATCTGGCGAATCTCCATCGTTTCGTCTGTTCCGAAGGAGAACGGAGATCCCGTTGCTTTCGTTCAGGATCCGCTATCAGAGACAAATGGATCTTTGAATCTCTCGCAGACAGCCGCAACCGTCTCATCGCCAGATTACGTCAATCTTGCGGCGGAACATAAAGCTGACTGATTGAACCACAGATATCACACCGAACTCAAGGCCAGTGAGTGAACAGGTACACATCTCTTTTCAAGAATTCGAGGTGGAGCCGGGACATCCCAAGATCGAATGACGGCAAAAATCATTGGAACGGATCCTGGCCGTCCTGGATACGACATTCATTAACTGACAGTCAGCAACAGTTCCATTTTCTGTAAGACGCCGCACGCGCGGATGGAACATGCGATATCGATTACGTTGTATCGATGATGTTTCGTAGAGCCGCATTCAGCCGCTGTTGACGGCGGCTCTTCTCGTTTGAGAGTTTCGTCTTCCAAGAGGCTAGGCGGTTCAATCGACGATCCGCTGTAAGCTTTAGCCGATCGATTATATGAGGGCTTTCGGTTAACTCCGCCACGACAGGCTATACAAGACGAGGAGTGCAAAGTGGACAGGACGAGTGCCATCGATCGCGAAAGCCCGCCAGAATCTTTCTGGAAATCGCTTGATTCTCCAGAACACTGACAAACCTCGGGATTCGAGACTAGCATCTCAACGACAAAATCCAAACGGGAGTGCAAACGACTCATGTCGGCGAAACAAATTCCATCGCTTCACCCTGTCAAGCACCTGTGGCGTCGCCTTCGAGACTGAAGGAATCTATATCCAAGACCCAATACCGACTTACCGGTAGAATAGATGTAGGAAAGCGCGACAGCTTCCGTAGTTTTATCCACAACGACACGGGTTATGTTCCTTTCCAGGTCCACTGCACGGATATCCTTTCGATTGGCCAAGAGCATCAATTTGGTTTCGGCATTCATCACACTCGTCAGATGAGCGCAAATCAACACAATGCCAAACATAATGGTCAGCTGCGGGGATGACATTTTCCATGCGAGTAGCAGAAACCGGCTTCCCGAGTTCGAATCACAAAATGAGGAAAAAATATCGTTCACAATGCTCCTGCAGAGCTTCCATCGATACACCGATAAAAATGCGAAGTGAAGATGCGGCTATAATATACAACAGGGAGGCGGCAACAGTGCCCCACGACCACAACCGAACTGTTTACATGGATGGATGTATTTCGCTAACGTCTGAAGCCCGCGGGCGGTCGGTGAGGCGAGTGCACTCCGCTCTTCGTTCGAGTTGCGGTCATGAGTCCGCTGATTTGGCGGAGGATATGCTGGGGCCGTAACCAGCACAGTTGTTCCATGGGGTTTAGTGGGAAAACTTTTGGTTCTTCACTCTTATGCGAGTGGCTAGTTATCTCTCTACGGGGGTTGGCGAGTACAGTGAAAATGATGCCGGCTTAATTTTTGGGTCTGCGGCAGTTGGAATCAGTGGCGTAACTAGGGGGCGGGGCGAGGGAGCGGTCCGCCCCGGGCGGAACCTTTCTGGAGGCCTTAGGTGCGGCATTTTGGTCCCTATTTCTGTTTTGTTTGGTTTGCGTTTTCTTCTGGGTGCAAGCGCACGGGGCGGCACTTTCCGTTTCGGAGTCTCCGCCCCGGGCGGCACATAACCTAGTTACGCCCCGGGCTGGAGTCACCCAAGTTCGCGAGCGTAGCGAGCGGCACGCGCCAGCAGATGACTGGAAGCCAGCGCAATGACAGCTTACTCAAGTCCCCGATCTGGTGTGTCGGCGAGTGCTCGCTTCAACCCGCAACGCGCCCAAAGTAGAAATACCAAACTTTTTTCTTCGCTCTGTCCCTTGACCCGGTTCTTCGCTGGAAGCGCTCAAGGCCTGAGTTGCGGAGGTTAGGTACCGAAGGGCAGTAGGGCATGGCCTGAGTAAACTTCTTCAACATTCGCCTTACAGAGTGGATACCATATCTCGAGAAGTCCGGCAGGATCGAGATTCGAACCAGCGACCTGCCACTCGGGAGAACGGCAACAAGGCTACGCAAATCAGTATGTAGCGTGCACACCGCTGCGACCTTTCGGCTATCTCGTCGGTTATCGAGTCTCGGTGGTCCTTGCATTTTTGTGGGAAAGCGCTTGGATTCCAAGTGTTGCGTCACTGTAGTCGAGACCGCTGAAACCGTAGCATCGCAGTCAATTCGTCCCGAAATCCCAAGTGATCTCCGTATTCAGTAGTCGTGATGCGAGGCTCCACAGATTTTGCAATTCCACTCCGTCGGGTTCCTTCCTTCACCGGGAGCAGATAGCGATTGTGATCCGGCAGTTATGAGTAGGGCTGGGATTTCTATGCAATGCATATTTTTGTGCATATCGAGCGGTTTCGCGCCTTTCCACGCATATTTCACCCATTATCGTAACGCTGTGTTGCCCTTGAGAACTTTTTACCAGCTTCTGAACGATGTATACACGATAGCTTTGCGAGAATTGATTGATAGTGTTCGGAAGAGAAAATATTTGTTAATTTCGCGACCAACTCACGACAATCAGTGCTGGATCAAGGCCTGTCGCTTTCGGACTCTACCGATACCGTTGAGGGGAAGCGAAATCGTTCACCGAGGAGCTATAGTTTGTATCCAGGATATTTCAAGGATGAGTACTCAAGGAAGTGTGGAACGGCATAACACGTTCCCTCGCACTACGTATGTCGAGTTCGAGACATTATGCGGAAGAAATAGGTAGGGCAAATGTTTCGGAAATGATTTTCAGAGATATGTTGCACATGAAATAAGCCCTCCTGGAAACTTGTGGAATCGAACGATGCTTTTCTCAATACGAATTCATTTTTGGGGGACAATAGCCAGTTCTTTCTATCTATGCATATTCTGCCGCATATTTGTGCTCATTTTTCGTGCATACTGCTCGCGTATTCCTCATTGTTTTATGCATATTTTTCCCAGCCTTAGTTATAAAGTTTCTGGGGAAATCCGAGTTCGTTCCAGTTATGAATGCATTGATCACCGAAAGATCTGCGGCCTCTGGAGCCTCTTTTCGATTCCCAGAAACGCTCGGTAAATTCCATAAATCCTCTATTGTAAGGGGGGATTCCTTGGCCTGTTCGGTGTTCGACTCCTCTCCTCATTTTCGATGTGTGAACACTTTGAGTTGCGCGCGATTTCTGAACGGGCGATGCTCTTTCCGAAAGGCCGTAATGTTTCAGGGAAAGAACCGTTCAAGCCCTTCACTTGCCGGAGGAGGAACTCAGGACACACATTGATTCCGACTCCTACGCTGCTTACAAACTTGATGACCGTACGTACTTTGGATAACTTCGTTGAGCTTCCTTTCACGATTGAGTATCCTATCCTCAAGCCGCGAGCCCATTCTTTGGCTTGACAAATACCCCGGAATCGAAACGAGTCTACTGACTATGTCATACACCCGCTTCTCAACGCATACGATCGAGGAATATTCAATTGTGTGTCAATCCCAGCAAAATATCTACCTCACCGCAACTCTCATCGCGAGAGGGTTCCTTGAAACAGGTTTCCCGCCTTTCTAGGCGCTCGATTTCATGCCCTTCAAAATAATTTGCGGAGTTTTCGCGTTACTTATATTTTTCATATTATATCTCGGGCTTGGCACAGCCCGAAAAATACAGCACCGCCTTGAGTGGATACAACGGACAAACGGATTCCTTACTCTGAATCTCAGAGAAGTTCTTGAGCAATTGGGTCTGCTCGAGACTATGAGAACTGCGTACATCTGAACCATCCATGCGCTGCGGGATTGATCTACAGTGCGAGGCATAATCATTTTACCACCCTCAGGAGTCAGCATTCGGAGGGCTGAGGGTCGCCGCTGAGGGTATCCTCCAGGAGCAAGTGCCTTTAGATTGAGAGAAAACCGCACTCAATGTCTGGGCGCGGCCTCCTGGTCATTAGAAGTTTGCGGAAGACTGCGAAATCTCGAATTCCGAGAGTGCAAATTCCGTTTTTTGTACGAAAGCCCTTGCGCCCAAGTTTGTTTCTCGGAGATCAAAAGATGTTCGACGGTCAAACAAAGAGCAGGATGAAGAAACTGAATGAAGAATGTAGATCCTCTCGAGAAGTCGGTCGAATCTTTTCCAAATCGCTTCAGACCGTGAAATACATCATTGGTAATGACGAAGATCGCCCGAGAAGAGCACCAAGTCCAGAAATGAGCATAAAACATGAAGTCCGTCGCAAGTCAGAGTCTCGGCGGAGGAAATCAAAGAGAGCTGCGGTTTAGATTATCTCTCGATGTCAGCGATACTACGGAATCTCACTGGATTGGGTTTCGCACGCGAGAAGGTAGCCAAAGAAATATTCTTGACAACCTAACACAAATTGAATCGAGTCTAGGCTGCAAGAGAATGTATCAAGAACGATCATTCCTAAGAAACGACCCGGTGAGAAGAAGTTCAAACTCGATGGGCCTGATAGTTGGCTGAGTTGGACCGATGAAATCGAAATTCTGACTGGTTTGGGAAATGCTCACACCCGACGGAAACTTGTACTCCAAACGTATCAAAGGCCGCGAGGATTCTGGAAAATACATGAGAATGCTTGAAGACGTGATCGAGAGCCTGGAAAATATAAACAGACGCGGAAAATATATATTCAGCGAGACAATGCGTCGACTGTACATCACCGTACTCCAATAGTGTGACATGTCTGGTCGCTTCCGTGGCCTTCAGAACAGTCGCTGTGACCCTAGGCCCCCTTTTGGGCCACACCGAACCTTGGAATGGTGTTGAAGGAGGGAAAGAATCCCACGAGAGTGAGCTCCGCTTATTAAGACCACCGGAGAGTGAGACCAACCCCTTATTCGGACTCAGATACGATCGATACAATGCCCTTAGCTGAAATTCCTCCGTTTATTCCTACCAGAATGTTGTGGTCCCGATGAAGTCCTTTGAAGCGGAGTTCACTGTATGTTAGTGAGAGTCCAGATTGACCCTCAGATAGGAAGAGTCCATTTTCATCCGCCGATTGCAAACTTGACAATCTCACGGACAATTACGCTGTCAATATTCGAATGTTGGGAGCAGGACGAGAGTCATTCCGAAAGAACAAACTTGTCAAGATAAGTGGCATGGGAAGCGGGGGCATTCATAGACTTGATATTGGGGGCAGGGTTCCCCACAGTGCAAGCAACGGCAATCCTGCGGACCCTTGTGGGGGTCCTTCTCCCGGCAGAAGACATGGTGGAAGCGAAGAAGACTGCTACGGAACTTGAGGTGTCGGTTCCCGTGATTTAAACTCTTCCAACGGGACATCCTCGTGGCGGGAGTGCCGGAAGAAATCCGGGTTGACTATCGCTAACTTCCTCTCTTCAAGCTCGAGGACTTCTCTGTAGGCCGCAGTCTCCCCGAGGGAGAATTGTCGCTGAAGTTCGGCGACGAAAAGCGCCGTGTCGGCCATAAGGTAAACGAGTCGGTTCAAATCGGGTGCTGAACAATTGCGTGGGT
This sequence comes from Neoseiulus cucumeris, assembly GCA_021527715.1. Taxonomy (NCBI): domain Eukaryota; kingdom Metazoa; phylum Arthropoda; class Arachnida; order Mesostigmata; family Phytoseiidae; genus Neoseiulus; species Neoseiulus cucumeris. The sequence continues at coordinate 236,664 of JAJSRV010000074.1, read as the reverse complement.
TGGGATGGAATCGAGGAATAACTTTGATAGCACAGGTTGCGCGCCAGAGTTCACCACCGCCACTAACAATGCGGAGGGACGTCTTGATGCTCTGATGGATCCACAGATGCGTGGAATCACGAAGGACAATAATTAGATCAGTGTTTTTTAAATAGCTTTGTCTCTTTCGTATCGGTCCGCAAGTAAAAGCATCCAACGAGTTTAACTAAAAAAATGGAATGGAAATGGAAAATGGGGTCTAGTAGTGAAGCAGGAAGCTCGCTTGCTCGCTGAGCAGTAATCGAGCGCTCAAAAGCATCGGGCGCTCTCCGCGTAGGATTGATGACAACACGCGTCTCATCTCGATGATGAAACAGGTATGGGGGTCGCGTACAGGAAAAAAATTCCAAGTTAGGGACGAGCAGATTCAAGAGTTCCTCTCACACTGTGGCGTGACATGATTCGTAATTTGAGCTATGGGAGCTCTTGAGAACCGAGGCCTCCAGGATGTGATTCGAGAGCAGGATTCAGTGTTTCGTGAGCTTACCAAGCGAACATTAACTCTGATCTTGGTTCATGTGGAAATACCTGCTTCTTTTTGCCTTCTCATATAGTCGGCCTAAACGATATCTCTATATTCTTGGAAAAACACCGAGTTATCCTCCGGGGTCACCAAAAACTTTAACTCTATATCTCTCAAGCTCAAATTCGTTTGCTTAGACGTTCGAGTTATCTCATTTGGTCCTCCCATGCTCGTCGATGATTTAAGGAACGCTTCCCTATTGGAATGATCTTGCCGTCAGCATTCACGGAACCTTCAGCACTTCGATAACATCGCCGAGATTCCTTAGGACACAGAAAACGAGAGCAACGATCTAGGTGCACGGGCACATCGGCAAATTCGCTCCTGCCAGCTGTTTTCCCGCGATGAAACCGACGCGGCGCGCCGGCTCCGCATGCTCTGGGCCTGTCCTATGTGGGGACTTCAGCTCTGAGTTTTCGAAGAACCCTCCGGTGAACTTTCTACCATAAGTGCTCGTTTCTGCGACGGTGACGACTAATTTGCCTGTGTTATAAACTAGGCCTTTCCGCACTTTTCACCGCGGTTCCGGAATCCGCGTTTTTCAGCGCGGTCAACTTCGGTTTTGGAACACGCGTCTTTTTCTAGCTGCGGAGAAGCCCTAGGTCGCAGCTTTCGTACCCGACCTGTTCTTTGTTTGTTTGACAGCCCTGCACCGTTGATGCGCAATTCGGTGCCTTCGTTAATGGAGTGGGACACGTGCGTCTGCGTATAAAATGTTCCTCCTTCTCCTGAACGACTCGGAAGTCTCAGGAACTGAACTGGCGAAACGCTTTCGTGAGAGCTGATGGACGAGATATTGTAGAGGATCATGTGTACGACTTTGTTGGTGAAGGATGTTGTTCCGCATGTCTTTTTAATGCATCAGAATACTTTGATAGCTGTCGGTTGCTCTCTTGGCGTAAGAAGTCTTCAGTTGGAAAGTTATTCCATTGATTTTCGATCCTTACGGGCCGTCAGGGAGAGAGGATCTTTCTTGTTGTTTTCCTAAATTGAGACGGACAACTTTATCTTCGTCTCACGCCGTGACAATGGATCAGGATATTCTACTGTACTCTCTAGCCGATCGAATGAAATACATTCTCACACTTTTAAGGAGCTAATTGTAAGTCGGACTCTCACTCTCTCAAATCACATCGTGACCGACGACGCGACGTCGAGAGTGATACGGACTCAATCTTTCATTCAAACTGGAGAGACTGAAATCCTCTCTCAGCTCTTTCCAGATCTCCTGCTCTCGACACGGTGATGAGAGAGGGGACCCGCGGCGGGTGAATTCGAAAAAGCGCTTGATCACTTGTATTCGCGAATATTCTGCACAGGAATTGAAATTTGAGCCGTTTGTCTTTTGAGAGTGATAGTGAGACCCTGGGATTTGAGTCCCTCGTAAGAAAAAACAGCGTTTGTCATCTTATTCGGTCAAACTTCCGCCAACCGTTCCTGACGCCCAAATCATGCACAAGCCCCAGAAAATAACAAATTCGAGCTTTTCCGTTCGCCCAAGGTGAGCAAACCTACTGAAATTATCTCTGACTGGAGGTGATTACTCAAATGATGAGAAATCTGGAGAGATTTCTGCTTGTTTGCTCACAAAAAGAATCCTTGCCAACCCCCTTCGCTTTGTTTTGCGTTTAAGCCTAGCGACATCTTAGGCTTAAGGTGTGGTGAGCGTAACGAGCCTTCAAAACGAGTGATTTGGCGTCTTCAAAGGTGAGAAACATCTGTACGTGCATTTACGGAGACTCATTACGATCGGTGGAGGCGTTTTTTACGTGGAAAACTTGTCCAGAGCTCGGGTCCGTCTGCTCAGATCGGCGTCTGCTCGAAGCTCCCTTGTTGTTTGTCTGCTTGGCCAGACAGATTTTTGCGGGTTATACACAAAACAAGCAGCAGATAATCAGTCGTCGTCATCACGCGCTTCTTCGTCAGGGTACTCGATGTCAACTTTTCGATGTTGACACTTCGATACACCGTCTGACAATCGACGAAACCAACTCGTCGCCATTCGATGACTCGGCGCTGACCAAGCCAATCAAGCCCATTGTCAAGAGGTCATGACATCACCGAAGCTTACTCCGACTTTTGCCGAATCTACTCTAGTTAGTAAAGACAAGATCAAGCTGTTCCATCCAAATATAGGTGTCCCCCTTAGTTGGCATTCGGAGCGTCATCGTTGAGCGGCTACAGGCCAGTGGTGGTTGTATCTATGGGGATTTTTTGGCGCCATCGGCCACCTCGTTTTCCGCGGGATTCGTACCGTCGACCCGAGCTGATTTCTCCCGACTGAGTCGACGATGTACGATGAGTAGTCATGATAATCCACCCATAATGGAATCCTTCTGTATCAACTACATTCTTAGTCAAAAGAGAACTCCGTAGCTTCCAACATTCGGTCGTCGTCACTGCTTTCTGCTGCTGCCGCCGCCTCCACGGCCGTCATCGTTGTCCTCTCGGCTAGTTGGCTGTAATCCGATTTCACTGGACGATCCATTGACAGATAACCCTGTTCAACCAGTCATTTATAATATTCAAGGAGTACATCTCGGCTCGAAAAACGTTTTTGGGTCCTCCTGAAATGCTCCAAGCGCATCATCGCCGATTTGTCGGAAACGATATTTTAGCATGATCAGGAGCCTGATGAAACGAGATCCCTTCGGAAGATGTGGCAGCGGCTCTCAATTTCGCTCTTCTAAAGAGTTGAGGGAGATTGCTGTCAGCAGCGAAGGGAACAATTAGGTAAACCTAAATCGCCAAGAATCACTTAACTGCGTTCAACGCACGGCGAACCTTGCGTACGAAGCAAAATCGGTTCATTCCTATGGATTCTCACCGCCTGTCGTTATTGGTTTCTTCTACAGCTTAAATTCTTGAGATCATGAGTGGAAGTAGTCATGGAGAGGTTGTCATAATAGATGAAGCAGAGATGGAGATCGTGCAGCACGAAGATCTCCCATCATCGAAAGAGAAAAAGTCAATGCTCTCGATGTTGGCCGAAGTTGCATCGGCGACCCTGAGCACGCCGAACGCCAAAAACAAGGTACGTCGTCGAGAACGTCGTTCAAAAATCGGGAATATGTCAAGAATTCGAAAAGATTTCAGAGTCTGGGGTTGGGCTCGAGCTCAAGTGGGTCCTTGTCAAGAGAGTCGCGTTCTGACATCCCATGAATTACGCTTCAGACGTCGCAGATGACACTCGATCAGATCAAGGCACTGAAACCATCGGCGCTGGTCGATCTGTTCGCCATCTACAAAACTGACGAAGCTGGAACCAAATTTTGTTACATGTGTCGACTGCTTCCTGATAAATGCAGAGCAGCGTTCTGGAGCCACAGTGAGTGTTAACCTATCCCATGAGTGTTTCCTCCCTGTCCTAGACAGGACGAGTTCCTCTAACTTTGACTTTGTCGGAATTTCAGCCGGCAATGAAGTCAGAGCGCGACAGCTGATGCAGAGTCATCTCTCTGAGCACATACAGGAGATCGAAAGGGACGCCGGAGTCGTTCAGGTGGAGGAAGAGCAACAAATCTACGAGAACTCCGAAGTCATCGAGGTGATCGAAATCTCAGGCCGGCAGAGGACGAACAGCGCATCATCAGCTACTCTGAGGTGAGGCGCGACGTCACCAAGAACTGGACGCAGGAGCTCTTTGTTGAGATCTGAGTTCAACGAAGCAATCGTTCCCCTTTTCCTTGCAGCGCATCCGAAGTGGAAGACAATGACGAAGATGGCGAACCTCTGTTTCACCCACATACGTTGAACCCGTTGGAGACCGGTGACGACTGGACGGCTCTCGATGAGCTCGGAGATCATTTCTACACCCATCCTTGCGGACCCGCGGAAGTTCCGCGAGAGAAGTACCCCACGACGAACGTGAAGTTCGAGGCGGACGGAACCCACAACCTCAGTTAGTACAGAGCTTCCATAGCTTCGTCATCGAGTTGCTGGGAAACCGGAACTGTCTCACTGACCAATCTTTGTTCGAAACTTTTTCTCAGATCCAGAAACCCCTGTTTGTATTTCCACTCCACCCTGGCCATCCATCTACACGCCTTTGCTCCCGAACATTTCCGAAATCGAGAACATTCGAGCAGAGCCAATCCCGGAATCCTCGTCGGAAGAGGAAGAGGAAGAAGAGCCGCAAGAGGTGTCTGTTCAGTATGTTGTTGAACAGGCTCCTCAAGAGCAGCAGTACAACACTACAACGAAATACGTTTACGAAGGTACGGCGTCTCACGTGAAGAATATCATTAGTAGTAGAGTGAGGGTCTCGATTTGTGAATATATAGTCTCAACTATGCATTTTACAGATGCGAGCGGTGTGCTCTACGAATGTCAGGATAATAGCATCGTTGAAGCGCAGGAAGAAGTTCAGGCGGTCCCGAGTACATCTTCTCAGCCGCGCACTATGCACATTGTTGTTGACCAAGAAACCGGAGAAGAGTACGCTGTTGAATATCAAGAAGAGAGTGACCAATACGTTGAGGATGTTTCTTATCAGAGCACCAGCAGAGAGTACGAAGGAGTCGGTGACTCAGAAAATGTTGTTGTTTATGCGGACGGCTCACAAGAGTACCTAGGAGAGATCGAGCATGTTGAATGGACCGAGGAAGAGGTTGCCGAACAGGAGATCTCGACGAACTTCTCTCCGTTCGAGGGCAAAGTTCAGTACCAGCAGATAATCCAGCCGCGACAAGTCAAATCGAGAGGTTAGCTCAAGTGATCTCAGTAGCGATATTCGGAGTTTGGTTTTGGATCACATCGAAATCCGTGTTGATCTGTTCAAAATCTCAGTTTCTGTTCTATGGATGATCGGTCGAAAAGTTTTCTAATTCGTTTTCCTTCGTACAGCAGGCAATCGATCTCGTCAAGTTCAAATCGGATACTCCCAGGTAGCTGAGGAGCAAGTTAACATTGTAGGCACAATCCAATCGGATGACGCCTCAAGAAACCACAACGGCCGCGTGATTCCCGAGTGGGAGAAGGTCAGTTTCTAACCTCGAATCGTCTCATGGTTTGAAAATCCGGAACGAAGCTTATTTTCGGCATTTACTTTGCAGCAACTGGCCATCAATTACCTTAAAGCGTTGAACGAACGTACGGAGCCCGACTTCGTGCTGCAGTGCAAAATTTGCAACAACAACAAGACGTACACCGCGGCCGCGACTCTCATTTCCCATTACCGAGGTCACGCCGGAATCAAACCGTTCACCTGTCAGATCTGTGGAGCAACGTTCACGAGACAGCATTCGCTGAAGTATCATCTACTTATCCACAACAACGCATCGAGGTTCACGTGCACCGCGTGCAGTCGCCAGTTCAGACATCCGTCTCATTATAAAGAGCATCTTCGAAGGCACACTGGTGAAACCCCGTTCGAGTGCAGCGACTGTCCCCAACGATTCAAGACCCGCAACACATACAAGCGTCATTTGAAGACCCGACACAAGAAGCTCCTGAGCAAGGACGGTATCACGGTCATGGAGTACGCCGAAGGAGACCCGGAAGGCGAAGTTGCCGAGATGGTGGTTATCAAAGAGGAAGACGATGATATATTGTAAATAATTTGTAAACGAGCTTTCTCAGTTTGAAATAAATATCCTTATTGTATCATTATTGTTGTGACGCTTCGGTGCTTCCATTCAATTTTGATTTGTCAACTGATCGACCCGTCGGCTGCTACGAACAGTGGCTGACCTTTCTTTGGTGTACCGTGTATGCAGCATTCGTTGAGAGTAAGTACATTCTGATTTTGTGTGGGTGGCGCTTGTTGTGCCGTTCGCTACTTTCCTTAAATAGGATGCAGTCTCTCCGTCGGAGAAAAACCAAAGGTCTATCTTAGTTGTTCGATGACGGAAGAGGGCCGTAGGGGCACGTGTACGACTGGAAGTGCGAGCAAACGCTAACCAAGAGTCTTCCAATGAAGAGCTCAGCTTACCTTCTGCTCATTCGCAAAGAGTTCTGGGGCAGCCCTTACCCGATACTGGTCTCTGTGGTGGTCTTTGCTCAGTTTCTACATGAAGTGACTATGGCTACTGGCTACTGGTTTTCCCTTTCTCCCCTAAAACACGACCTGGAAGAAAGCTACTATAACCATCTCAACCCGCAGGCAGGCGTGCGTGTGTGTTTTTGAGCGTGAGTGTGTTTCAAGCGCTCAGATTGTGCCCTCTTCCGTCCTGTCCCATTTCTCTAAGCCTTGTGCCTGATATCGATCTGGAATATCTTTCGACGAAAAAAAAGACTACCTATTTGGAAGACCGCCTGGCCACCAGCGCAAAAACGGAGACTCCGGCGGCACAATTCAGCTCTCGGAAGTTGCCTAGACGAGGTGAAAGGAGCCTCGAAGTGCACGACAGATCCGTCGGGCACACTAGCTTCGGTGGAGAACTTCCATTCTCGATGCGGACAAACAGAAACTGAAGTGGCAGTGCGTGAGAGTTTTCTGATGCGTGTCTCAGATGCCCGCAGCCTTCTCTTGCTGAGGAACGGAATCCGAGTGAGAAAGAGCTGAGATCGCTATGAAACCTGTGGAAGAGTGGAGGAACTTCTGTTGGTTTGTGTGTGTCGATTTGACCAAGTACCACCGGTCGCCATAGCAAGAACGGGCGCAGAGACTCCACTCTCGACCGAATATTATCTCACTCGCCAGTATAGGCGCTTCACATTTAGAAACAGGTGAGTAATATTTAGGTACGCATCTTGTCCAGAGCCTCCGCATGGAAAGATCCTTGTCGAGCACGGGGATTCAGACCTTATGTCAGTTGCTAGAGTTTCACGACAGGCGTGCCGATATTGGTGCACGTTGGCAACGGAACCTCGATCGAGCATCATCAGCGACTTGTCGAAAACATCGAAGAGTGAGCACTGACTTCCTTGGATGAGCGCTCTTTCAGTTCTCAAACGATCCTGTAACAAACCATGGAACGAATCGAGTTCGTTATCCGAGGTATAACTGTATTTCCAAAGCAATAGGTGTTATAACGTGGTACTCAAAGAGACGTATCCGGGGATGAAATTGAGCTATCCTTCGTCGTATGTTGTCGAATCCGGTTTTAGTTCCATCGACCCTGCGATTGCGGATCAGAGGTTTCGAATGGCGGTCATCAACAGAGATCATCGAAACCCCAAGTTAACAAAGCTCCATTCTTGCACGAACAAAGACTGCGGGGCCTCGACGCCCGTTTTCTGCATTGATAAACCTCCGCATTGAGATTATAATGTCATCAACTGGTTTGATCTGTTCCATCGATGCTGATTGCTGTCATCACAGAGCATTGTCAACAAAAATGAAGTTTTCGTCGACTGAAACGGTGTCCAGGGAGATTCCTCAGCTGCGATGGGGCCCGGTGGAATTTCGGCAGGAGAAGTGGGGCACGGAAAAAATAAATTGAGAAATCCTCGCTCAGACGATGGCAATGAGTTTCAGTTCGAGCGATATTTGTTCCTATCGAGGGATCGAGGACTACCAAAAGAAGCAACCCACATCACATTCCAATACGTAGTTTATCAACATCGGATCCAGTGACTAGTTGACGTTCGAATCTCGCTCGCCACAGTGTTTTCCGTGGATGCGATTCCGATCGCGCCTAGTGACTAATTACAGTTATCGAATTTCAACTCTGAATCTGGTACATTCTCGTCTGAAGAGCCCGTCGAAATTTTGGGAAACCTCACCGTCGGTCTGCGTTCCCTCCAGTATGTGCAAGAATTTCAGCGTTAATTCCGATCCGAGATCGTCATTAAAGCTCACGGACTCAGTCCAACCGCCACGATGGCCGAGGGGTCCAAGCCAGGGTATTCCGAAACAGGGGCCTTTGCCCCGCTAAGGAGGCCCAGAAGCGACTCTCAGGGGCCCGGAAGCTATCCCGGAGCACAGGGGATGGGTTATGATGAGTTCCATGGAGGCTACGGGATGTTCGAGCTCGATGTCGAGTGATGTGGCACCAAAAGGAAATCTCAGCGAATTGATTTCAGCGATACATGCAAAAATGTTCCCCTTAGATAGTGTAGAATCTTATTTTCTTGAAGTGAACGACAGAAGTGTGGGTACCAGCCTCCACGCAAACTCAGTGAAGAGCATGCGTGCGCGTTTGGAGCGATGCGAGGTGCGAGCCGAGTTATCCACTTCAGGTATTGTTCTGGATTGTGGCTTGGGGCGTGCGTTCATCGTGCGGGAGGTCTGTTGCACAATCGAAAATCCTCCGATCTGCATTTGTGAAACGCTCAGTTGAAAATCGACAAGCCTTTCGACAAATTGTGGAAGGTCTCTGAGGAATCTGATTCGACCGGCCGACCGAGAGCAGTTTCTCACAATCTTGTCCGGTGCTTTTGCTGCTTATTTTGCTCCAGGCGACTTGAAGATCGTAAACCAGTGGATCATGAATCTTTTTTTGCACCACGAGGAGAAACTTTCGGATGATGACTCGTCGAAAGGAGATCCGATCGTAAAGCGCTCGGAATGGAACATGGGAGCGAAAAATTGGAAGAATTCTGATGCTCCATTGTTTCAGTTATCCCCGGTCGGCCGAGAGAGCGCTGAAAGTCCTCCTCCCTTTCCGACGACCTAACACTGTGAGTCGGGGTTCAGTACATCGTCGCTGAACATGAGAACGAAAAGGTCGCCTGTGGATCCTTACACCGATGTGCGTATCTCTCTAGATAAAATTGAACCACAAATAGAGCGAATTGTAGCTCAAAAGCGAGAGCATAAGAGTCGCCATCAATAAAATGAACTTGTGATATTCTCAAAAGCTTGAAACGTTCTCATTATGTTCTCAATTTGGATGACAATTGATGAACCAAATCCGGGGGCCCGAGAACGGTCAATGACGTCGAAAGGGGGCCCGGTGCAAAAAAATTCAGGAACCGCTGGTCTAAGCAGATTCGGTTGGCCTTGTTGACGTTCTCTCGAGCGACAGGTTATTGCTTCGAATCTCGTTCTCTGGTATCAGAAGGCCAACTTCTTCAGAGATGGTTCCCACTGACCTCCGGTACCTAGACCCTCGATGGATGTTGGACATTAACATGGCCCTCGAGAGGCTGGACATTGGACCCTTTGGACTCTTGATCGAGAAGAAGCCCCCTCCGTGATCGGATCAAGGGGCGTCAATCGCCGCCGAAATCAGGGAATTTTAGGGCCTTCCTGGCTCGATGCAATCAGATGACTCACGAGCGTAGCGAGGGACGCTCGCTTGCCGGAGCCTGGTAACTGGGAAGTGATGGATGATTTTTCCGGGGAGCTTGCGCACTGACATGCAGCGCTTGCGTGATTCGTGGCTTTGCGGCATTTCAAGGCATCCAACGCCCGATTCAATCCAATAATGCCGGATGGGAGCGATACGAAATGGCGAGCGAAAGCCGGAAATTCGGGAAACTTCTCATCCATCTTGGAACATCTTCTCCCTCTGTTCCGCTATGAGGACGTTGGTTTCGTACTGTCAGTTCTTTCGCGGGTCATCATGATTCATTTGCCAACTACAGAGCCTGCGGCGGTTGCCTTTTTCCAAGACAAAGGAGCCTCGCCATTCGAATCGCCGCTGTCGGCAACATCATGAAATGAAGCCCAAGTATGACTCGAGACGCTCATCATCGTCGCCGACTCGTCTCCTCCGCGTTCTCATCTTTTCGTCTGCTCCCGAAGGTCCGAAGTCTCGTTGGTGGGAATTCTCGCGGAGTTCGATCCATCTCGTTTTTTCCATATTTTGTCGAAAACCATGGGAGATCGGATCAAGGACTCGTTGATCGAAGTCATAAATAGGCGTACAACGAAGTCAAAAGGATATAATCGCTCTCCCTGTAGTCCAGAGAATTTGTCTGCAGTACCAAAGGTACGGCTCTCTTGCGCGTACCTTCGATCCAAGGAATGGGGCTGCGTCGTTCGTTCTCACCCAAGATCATCATCATCATTCATGATCCTTGAACCGTCTGCTCCGAGCAATCACCCGTCCCCGCATTTGAGAACGTTTCTAGGCATTTCCAGCCCCCATACCTGCCGTACCTCTAGTACGTGAAGTTAAGAATACCATACCTTCCGTGCCAGGAACGGCCGTACCATTTGTAGTGCCGCACCAGGGATTCGGATGTCTGCTCCGCCTCATTTTCTACCATCATTAGTCTTTTCCCGGAAAATGGCTCGAGATACGAGGAAAAGCACGATGTACAAAGTTGTTTGTCTCGGCGAGAACTTCGAGAAAGAATTCATCCTCCCCCTCGTTCCTGGTCCCCCTCGTCAAAAAATGAGGAAAAGTCTGAGAATTTCCATGTTTCGCTCATTTTCAGCAGAGATCATCATCATCATTCTAATTATTTCACTCGTCTGCTCCATTGTATTTCACAGTCCAGCAATCAGGACCAATTTTAGTCGCTTCTCGACGCGCTTTCCTTGCGTTCTGGAGGAACGCACTTTTAAGATGGGGACGGAAGACAGGCCGGGAGGTTGCGCTCGAATTTTAGAATCATACTCAACGTACTGAAGAATCGTTCGTGGATGCCCGCGAACGTCCGGTCGAGGACAGTTTCCATACCTCTTCTTTCTTGGGAATCCGTCACGCATGTAGTTACATCTTGATGTAGGGGGGGGAGGGGGGGGAGGCAAAATATATATTTTGCGGCTGATGGAGTTGCTTGATGGAGTAATCAGGCTCCAGCTGGGTATGATACCCAGATCCTCGGCGAGCGTCTAGAAACTAGAGTTTGATCGACTACAGTAACCGGTCTGATCCTCGTTTCGGAGCCTGTGAACAAATCATCGCGACGACGGAAAGTTACCAAGATGTAATTTCGTTCATCAGACACATACCACCCTCCTGCAGAATCAATATCAAGCTACTACCAAGACACCATGCTCTGATCACTGAGCTTCATTCTCTACACCAACTCTGTCCGCTCCATCGCGGGTACTAGCATCGTCACATACTAGGACGACTCGTAGATATACGCAAAAGTGCAAAACGACGTCGACTACGCCAACCTCCAGACCGCTTTTGGATGTTCACCGAAACTTGATCTCTGCCTTTCCGCCGATGAGTGCAAAGAGCTTCACTCTGGCTACGGCAACAAACGGTTCAGTTCTCAGTTATCGGGGCATCCGAGAATACCTAAAGACCTCCCGGTGACGATTTGTTTACAACCCTGCGCCGCCATGTTTTTAGAAAGAATGACCGTTTCCCATCGGTGTTCGCATCGGATTCCTGCCGATCCCGTTCCTTTGGAACGGAACCCATAGAAATTCTCAAAGCGTTCCCCGTTCCATCGGTACGGTAAACTCTAGCATACGTTCCTCTGTTCCAAGGGAACGCCGTTCCTCCGTTCCAAAAATTCGATCCCTGTCCAGTGGTTGCGGCGGTGTTGTTGCTGCTAGTGGTGGTGGTGGTGTTATTGAAGAAGAATAGAGCAGCAGCGCCGCTTGCTAGAGGGATCAGCAACAGCAGCGGCAGCAACTCCGTGCCGTGTGTGTCGCCATGTTTGCGTCGGGAAGAGCGGGTTTGCTTCGAATGCTTGCTCTGGCAACCGATTGAAGTCTAGTTATCATAGTGAAGTGCCGTCTACGAGGGAGTGTGTGGTGAAGTTGAGTCGACAACGGAGCCTCGACGCGGCTTCGAGAACGACCTCAGTGCTCATCGCAGTCGTCGTCGGTGGTGGTGGTGGTGGACGACGTCGTTGTCTTCGAGAAGCCATCCGGTGCGAACGGATTCCTCACCGGAAAAATAACGATGACAGCCACCAAGACGGCGACACAAGTGGCCGAGTGACTGAGATGTATGGAGGGCGTTGTTGTTAACGACGACCTGGGGGGAGTTCCATTGGCGAGTCCCCCTGACAGTTCGCCTTCAGCCACCGATGAGTCCTTCGAAAGAGGAATTGGAAGGAGTCGCAGTGCGTTCCAACTTCGATCAGGTGGGCAGTACTGAATATCAACAACAACAACAGCGCTTGTAGATGTAGACTTGACAACAGCGGCGACCGAAACCGCCGCTGAAACGGCACGGGAGGATCTCTTGACAGTACTTGAGTGCACAAGTTCTGAAGGCTTCCTAGCGCTTTTTCGGTGATTTCCTTGAGGTGTGCGATTTCGCTTCGGCTTATGACAGAGAGACTGAAAGCTACTGCTATTCTCGGTCTTGATGAAGCGAGGAATCTGTGATCAGAAAATTCCGCATTCGTGCAGTGAAGAATGTCAAGCGTAGACATCGAATGAGCGCGTTTCATCGTTTCGACTGCAAATGCGCAGTAAAATCGATTTGGGCGGCGGATTTGTACTGCAGCACTTGTACTGATCTGTGGATCTTACTAGTCAATAGAGAGCTGTGAGCTCCAAGGGAACACCTCTTCGATGTTCCCCGCCACGCCTAAGCAGTGATGAAGCTTCAACATCTCTGGTTTCAGTTTAGAATACGCTGATCGTATCGGATCGGAGGGTTGTTTTTCTGTTTGTTCGCCTTTTGAGTGAATTCTGAGGTGCGGTTACTTATGCACGGCGTTTGTGTGACGTCGCTTTTCATGAAAACAGATGAATTAAACAGCAGCAGCAGCGACGATGGCATCATACTAAGCCGCCTGATCTGACTGTCATCTGAGAATCGTTTCACGTGCCGAACAGAAACTCTCTCATGGTCTGCGGTTAGTGGAAACCGCCTTCACCGATCAAGATATGCCGTTGTGGAAAACCTTTTCTTCGGCAACAGTTCCCCGACACCTCCTTGATAAAGCTCTCTCGTGATGAAGCGGTCAGAAGTTGGGCTAACCCAGATCCGAGAATCTAATTCACGAGGAATCAGATCGTCAGTCGTTGAGGGATCTAAAAAAAAAGAGAACAACAACAACGGCGACCGGCGAGCCATCAGATTCACTCTGTTTTCTTTCATTTCCACTGCCGGTCATCAACAATATTCAGAAGAGCGGTCGCTGGAGCGAATGTCCAGCTAAAACGTTCGACAAACGCCGAAAGGTCACGAGACGGATGACATCTTGTCAAACGTTGTTCACTATTGGGATTAAGCGTTCCGGGCTGTATCCACTACGACGACTCATCCGTCATACTTACAGGCTCTGCACCTTTTACTTTTTTTCTTTCGAACGAACGACTGTTTGGCGCGAAATCAGCGTTGCCGGCCGGCTCTAAATGTCAGTCTGATCATTCGAGCGAGTCTCGACCGCTAAAAACAGTCATCATGACACCTTGGACCTTTGAACCGGTGGTCATTCAAGTTCCTAGGTAAACTATCGTGCTTTACCACCGCAGCCATTCTCGTAGTCGTCTACCTGTACTGAACGAGCAGTCTGATGAGGCACGGTTCTGATTGTGGCTGTTCAGCACACTGTTTAATTGGTGTTCGTTTCCTCGATAAGGAACGACGACGGCTGTAGTCGTGTTCCGAACACGCGCCGATCCTCAAGACTCTCTGACTAGCTGCAGGTCCACGGCATCGTTGAGCGGTCGATGGGAAGTTGACGGGGCCGATGCCAAAAACTTGGGTGGAAAAAATCGCCCCGTATCGCGCTTCCCAGAATCGTCCTTGTGTGAAATGCGGAAATCTTTGAAGCTACACGGCTCGATGATTGGTTACTTGTGCGTGTCACCGTAAACGCTAGCTACAACGGCAGCCGCGTCAACAACGGATTCACTCATCGGTGGCAGCGCTCCGTCGATTGTCACGGGGTCGTTCGCCGGGAGAAATCTGTGGAGGGAAATTCAAACCGGATACAACCGTTGCCGCTCGGAATCTGCACCGACTTTATACGAAAAACGCTAATTCGCTTCGTTACTGCTTCTCACCGTCTTCCCCAAACTGCATCAGTGACTTGGAAGAGTTCGATATCTGCTCGATCCAGAGTTTTCCAGTTCCGAGATTTCTTTTTCCTTCCAACCTCATTCCCCACAACGTTCGGAACGTAATTTCGTGAGTCGGGGTGTGTAATTTCTGAAACAAATGTTTCTGATTTCCATCTTCGTCGAGGAATCTGGGTACATGTCATCGCTCTTTTCTGGCAGCCGCAGCCGTGATGCGCAGTTATCGCGGATCGTCGAGAAATTCGAAGCGGATTCACACTCATGAGTACATACACAGGAACTGAGTGGAATGAAATCTGCGAAATTCGAGGTGGTCGATCCAGAAGAGTTTTGCGAACTTGGTCGAATGAAGGGAAGGAACTGAAATCGAGGAATCCATTCCGTTCTCAGTTTTTCCGAGATGGAAGGTGATCTTAGCCTCGTGGGTGATTGCGACTCACGTAGACGGCTTAGGACACGCTCCCGATTGAGACGAGTCTGGGAACTTGTTTATCAAAAGCGATCCCGCGTGGATCTCGTGATCCAAAGAGGATTCCAGCGAGCGAGCAAGCCAGTCAGTCAGCCTCGCTGTGATTCGGCGGCCGTGGCTGCGTTCCATCCAGACGCACGCTCGTCGATGCCGTATAGACGTCGGCTGCGCCAGCGAGCGGTCAAAAGCTTGTCAATAGCCAAGCGTTCTTTTCCGAATGTCGTACGCGAATCGAAGTTGAAAAAAAAAACGAGTCAGCCAGCCAGCCACCGAGAGCGAGCGGCTGACGGTAAAAAAAAAACAATCGACTTTTTCACGCGCTCACTTCCAGTTCGTCCGTTCACTTGCTCATGAAATTTTCGCCAACTTGATTCAAGACTCGTGACCGGAATCCGTCAATCAAAGTCCTCCTGAGAATCAACCGAATTTCCTCTGGCGAAACCGAATTCTGAAATTTCAAGATCCTCCCATATCTCGACTGATCTCTTAATCTCGTCCAAGAACACCCTACTTCGTTAATCCCTCGATTTGCGACAGCGGTCCATCGAATTGATGAAATCACAAACGGCGTGCGATTTCTCAGGATTTTTTGTTCGGAACCGAATTCCAACGTCCTTCGAGAGTTGAACGTTTTTGACACCGCTGGCATCGTCGTTGACCCGTCCAGAGAAGTTCGTTTGAGGAGAAAAGAGAAAACCAGCTCGGTAGCGATTCCCCCCCCCCCCCCNTTTTTTCATGTTCCCGAAGATCTTCTTTTCCGTCTCAGGAATCCTGTGAGTCGAAGCAGTATTCTTCTTTTCCCCACGAAGGAGCGAGCGAGCGAGCGAGCGGGTGGACGGCCAAGCGAGCAAACAACGGCTCCTTCGGTTCTGATTCCCATTTCTGGACGAGCTGAAAAAAATCCAACGAACGAACGAACGAAATTATTTGCTGAGCAAAAATGGCGAAGCGGACCACCGCCTTAGTAGGGCGGATCATCGTTTTGGCAACAAGCCGCTTCTCGTTGTGTTTCTGTTTTGGAGGAAGGAGTTTCGGAGAAGTTAGATTTTGTTTTTCCATTTTCCAGCGTGTCCACTCGCCGTTCCGCCGTGAGTGATAAGCGGCGATGATACGACCGAAAGCGCCTCATTTTTCCCGGAACATTAAATTTATAATCTTTGGAAAAGTGAAAATGTCCGCCAATCAACTGGTCTCGGATGAAACCGAAGAATTCCGGAAAAGAGTTCCAGGTGCTACATATGGGGCGTGGCGCGTAATCGCCCTTCAAAGAATGGGGCTGTCGACTTGTTAGCTTGTCAAGAGTTATCCGACAACTCGTTCCATTTATTACTTTCCAAGATCATTGAGCGGGCGGGCGGGCGGGCGCGCGGGAGAGTGGATCAGATATCACGGGCATAGATCGATCGTCGCTTCCATGGAAAACAATATGTTTTCAAACCCACATGGCCAGTCTCGCGCTCGCGCTCTCTATAACAGGGACGTCAGGATGAAAATATTGACACAATGGTGGCTAGAGAACGATCACCACAGATTTGCAATCGTCTGTTGTTTTTTTTTGCATTTGAAATTTTCGGGGCTAGGGAAGCTGTACAGCAGCGGAGCGTTGTATAGAATGAAATGAGAAACTGGATGAGCGGAATGAAATGAGTTCTGCAACGAAGCGACATCCTCCCGAGTCGAGCGAACAATTGAAACACAGACTTGATGAATCGCTCCAACCATTGATCGCGGTTTGCGACATAGCGTTCAACTTCCACTCGCGAACCATGAACTAGTTAGTCCGAAGCAGTCTTTGAGTGGACTTAGCTATGTTTGGGCGCGGAGCGATTGCATCCAGGTGCTCATCATCCCGCGGACGAAACTCGTTTCCAGAATGGAATTTTTTTTTTTTTTTCTGTCCGAAGCTCGCGTTCAATGCAGCGCATCTTGTGCGCGGAGCGATTGAATCTAGCACTTTAAAAAGCTCTCTTCTGTTACTTCATGGATTTAATATTTTTGCTTGCAGTGACCGGAGGTGTAGGTGGCGGAGTCTCCGGTAATAAATGTGGAGGCCTTGGTGGAGGACCGGGCGGCATTGCGGTCCGTACCGGGAGTTTAGGCAGCAATCAACGAGGCAGTGGGGGTCCATCTCCTCTCGGAGACCAACCGCCCACGTCTCAACACCGCAGTAGGCTGGCCACGCTGACCAGGTGAGAAACTGCGGATTTCACAATTTTCCACAGCGGTGGGTGGGAGTTCTTTTCTTCCAGGCCCGGACTCCGGATCACAGCGACGACGTCACAGTCTCGGAGAGGCAGAAGCAGCTGCCGTCGAATTCGCAAGAAATTCAGACATATGGAGAACGGTTTCGTAATCGTAGTTTCCTGTGAACGGCAGCCATAAGGTTTTCGAAGCGCCGAATGCGTAGGAACGGTTGCGAACTTACCCAATTCTTGGAGTCTCGAACGTGGAAGGTTGTTTCGCGGCGCGTGATGTACTCGTTGCAAGAAGTCAATCTTTCTTCATTCGTTCTCTCCTAAACAACTCGGAATTCTTGACATCTTGAGAATTCTCCCAAAAGTCCAACGTGGTCCCCACGTGGGAGTTGAGGCTCGAGGAAACTTTGAATGGCCCGGGGAGAAGCGACGGAAATAGGCAGATCGCTCCGGGCCAACAGCTTCCGATACAGAAACATGTAGACGTACCGTACTTCCGAACGTTGCTGCTGCTGCTCCGGAGACAACTCACGAGTCAAGGAAACGTCCTATTTTGTTCATTACGTCGCGATTTTCCCGAAAAACACATTCGTCAGACATGTTATTCATTCGTTGCAGATTATTCAAGCCGTGGAAGTGGCGACGAAAAAAGAAGTCTGAGAAGTTTGAGGCGACGTCACGGACTCTCGAGAGAAAGATCTCAATGCGGTCTTCCAAAGAAGAGCTAATACAACGCGGAGTTCTTCAGCCTCAAGATTTCAGTCCTCCCCTAGGCTCGCATGACATCTCGAAACTCGGTAAGTTGAGGAACAACAAGAGAAATCATCTCACTAGCTCAACCTCGGATCCGAGAGCGCGGAATCAATTCCGTCGTGAAAAAAAAACCATTACTATTCATAACGCTGATTATGCGGCTCAGCGTGCCGTGAAACGTTGCTGATGACACTGTTTTCGCCACGGAGTAGAATCGAAGGTTCCTCGCTGTTCACCATCAAGGTCGAATCAGTTTAAAATATCGAGTTAACGAATCGAAAGGCTTCTCATCGCCAGCATGGCCGGGAAGCAATTACGATCGAAACGAGCGAAATGCGGGCAACGCTGAGCTCGATTGTTTGTCAGGGCTTGTATTGAATGTCACCAGAGAGGGGTTTTCGATCATATTCGCGTTGAGGGTTGTTCTCGCCGGTCCGTTGAAGATGTTCGTCGATCGTAAATTTCCCGGATCAAATGTTTAATTCATCACGCGACATCTATGTTCAGCAATCACCGCTCCTTTTGAGTCTGAGGCTGAGGCTTCGTTGGTGAAAGATTCGTTTGTTCTCTTAGAGGTTGACGATGGACCCTAGATGCAAATAATAATCCATTTCGGGATTGCGAGTGGATGTAACCGTCTAATAGCAAGGCTATGTCGCTGGTCAGTTATTCCACCGCCGCCGGCGGTCACGGAGGCCGCCGACCGAGCGACTAGGGATTCGCGGGGCTTGGCAGAATACGGTCGGCCATATCAAGGCGGGGGTCTGTGCGATTTAATTGTGCTAAGAGTCATCTCTCTTTCTCTCGTAGGTGGCAAGGGCGGTTTCGTAAGTGCAGCCCCCGATGGAACTCTTTCGGTTCTGGCCCTGCCCGAGTTGGGTGTCGTGGACGAAGGAGTGGGCATGCTTGGCGAGGTCGGTCTCATACCGCCTCCGCGCGAGTTTTCGAACGAGAATTCGCCGGCTCCTTCTCCAACCCTTCCACTGCGGATCGCGCAGGTCACTTCTAGTCTCAATCTCAAGTTTTCTCAGATGCAGCAACAAAGGGACTCCCCAACGTCACATCTACCCCCGCATGCCAACGGCTCCTCTAATGGTACGGCGAATGAAAAAAGTTCATATTCGAACGTATGACTTTGATGAGAAAAGCAACTCATCCATCAACTAACTGATTGATTGATTGATTGACTGATTGAGGAATGTGAATGATCGATGAGGTGAAAAAGATTCTTCGATTGATAGTTGCTCAATTCCTTCATTCGTGAACTGGATTGATCGATTGATTGATTGATAGATAGCTAAATAGATGATTCGAATGTTTGATTGAATGATCAATCGATTGCTTCTGATTGATGGAGTGGACACACTTCAAACCGATTCATCGGCTCATGGACTGACTGACAGATTGATTGATGGATTCCTCACTCGGACGCCGAGAAATCGCTTGAGTTATGGGCGGATGACTCATCATGAATTTCTGCTTGATTCCTAGGCTCTGGCACTGAGTGTGTGGTCGGGAAGGCCGCGTCTATGCCAGTCGAGTGTCCGGTAGTTCCGTCTTTGCCAACAGTTCCTCCTCCGCCAACGAATTGCGACGAGGATGATCCAGATGACGGCGGCTTTTCCAACTACAACAGTAAGCACCAAGGCCTACAGCAGAGTCTCCTGCTTCAGCAGCAACAGGTGGGTGCAATGAGCTAGTGACCGGGTCGTCCTTCAAACGAATGGTGTTCGACACTTCTCCTCTATGAATTCGTGGCACGAGCCGGCTCCGGATGATCAGAGCACGCTTGTGAGCGTTTTAATGTTCCCAGTTGATAGGTTCCGGAAATTGGAGGGTTGTAGGGTCATGAGACGGATTTCTATTCTAGGCACAGCAACAACAGCAGCAGCAGCAGCAGCAGATGCAACAGATGCAGCCCTCGCTCCAGGCTCAGGAGAGGATGGCGAATTTTTCCACACTGCAACAACAGGTGCAACAGCAGATAACGCAGCAGCTTCAGGCACAGCAACAGGGGGTCGTTTCGAGCCAATTCCAAATTTCGCACAGTGGCACATCCTCGTTCAAACCTCTTCCACAAAACAATGGTGAGTCTTCGATCATCACGTCAAGGCCCTACTCGCGAGCGCAGCAGAAAAACTCGGTTGAGATCATGATTTGCGGATTTGTGGACTCTGTATTCGACTGTTTGCAAATCTTGCAGACGAAGACTCCGAGAAGGAACAAGGAGCGCGATCCTCGCCCCTGCCCACCTCGTTGGGAACTCCGACGGGTGGAGCTCCCGCTCCCATTGGGACTTCTGCTTCGATGCCCCGTAAATCTGCGCTGAAGAAGACGACGTCTGCATTATCAGTTCATGGGAATAACCCCAATTCCCCAAAGCTGACAAACGGTGTGGGTTCAAATCCCGAGAGTCCGACGGTGGCTCAACAACCTCTCGTCACTGCTCTCAGTTTAGCACAACTGCGGCTGCGGCCAACGAATTCTAGTGGACAAAACGGCCTTCCATTTAACAAGGTAAGCCGGTTGACGAGAATTGACATTTTCCGACTATGTTGTGCTTTTTCTGACGAGTCGCCGTCCGTCTTTCCGCAGGCTCCCCCATCGTATAGTGCAGCTATGCAGGACAAAGAGAACAAGAGCGCCGCTGGTGGAGGTGGAGGTGGACTCCCCCTTAAACCTCCGCCACCATATCCGTCAGTACTCGCACGATTCAACTCTGTGTCATCGAACCAGGACAGTGATGACGAAGACGATCCCGTAAAATGGCGCGATTACTACGGAGACGACGAACAAGGACGGCTCCAAGCGAAGATAGCTCGGAAAGATTCGTTAGCGCTCAAGCTCGCACAAAGGCCTGATAAGTGAGTGTCTTGGCTCCTGATTGAATTGAATCGCTCCGGGAGCTCAAGTCAGGCCAAAGATGAACGAGGCTGGATTCGATGATTCGAGTTGACCGAAGCTTCTTTGTTTTACAGACAAGAGCTAATCGATCGAAACATCCTCAAGGATGAAAGTTATTTCCGAGATCGCGCTGCAACACGAGAAGCCTTGAGTGGAAAGCTAACTCGAAGACTGAGTTTGAGGCCAACAGCTGAAGAACTTGAACAGAGGAATATTCTCTATCAAAATACGCCGGAAGAACGCTTGAAGGAGAAAGATATGAAGAAAAAGGTACTTTAGGAGCAAAAAGTGCCATTAATCTCAATTCAGTCGTAGTCTCGGACTAATTGAGCGACTCTGAACGCAGACTGAATCAACTCAAGTTCAAACCAAGCCCTCCGATCAAGCTTTAACCGATCTTCCCGTGCTCCTCCAGGTGCTTATTAGGAAGCTGAGTTTTCGTCCGACGATTGAGGAGCTGAAGGAACGGAAAATTATCCGTTTCAATGACTACGTTGAAGTCACTCAAGCTCACGATTACGACAGACGCGCCGACAAACCGTGGACGCGACTGACGCCAAAAGACAAGGCCATGATTCGTAAAGAGCTCAATGAGTTCAAGGCACAGGAGATGGAGGTTCATGAAGAAAGTCGACATCTCACAAGGTAATTCAATACTTTGCGACTCTTCTAATCGAACTATTTATCGCGAAAAGTGGCTGCCCTTCATTTTTTCCATCGTACCATCATTTCTGAGGACTTGTCTTTTGCAGATTCCATCGGCCTTGAGTGCGAAGTGTGATATTAATTATGATGATGATAACTGAAACGGGGCGGTGAACCCGAGAAGACAGTTTCGGAAGATTGGACGAAACGCAGAGTCGGTTGAAACCTGCTTGCCGTTTTTTGACGTCGCTAACTCTCCACGTGAAGACAAGGCGTACTACTGTTATTCAACAAAACATCACGAGAACGACATCCATCCGGAGGAACGACAAGAAAAGAGAAAGCTCATCTGGCCAAATCGATCATCTGGTAGAAGCTGTGTACATTCTGATCATTTCAGTGAGTCTTCTCATCCGGAGGAGGCTCATGTCACTTGTTATTGATTTCGTTCGAGTTTGAGGAAGTCGAGAATTCACCGTGCAACGAAATGCTCGAATCGATGAGTTCAACTCATCACGGGGAAGAACTTTGTGTTTCTCAGGTTTTCATTCGTTTCTTTCACTCGCGCAAAATCGCCCCAATCGTTCTCGTGGACTCCTCGCGGTTCTATTCATCCTTATCTTCGTAGAAGCCTCGTGCCACTCTTGAGATGTCGTCGTCGTCGTCGTCGTTGTCGTTGATAGTCACAAAGCGTTCTCCTGAAGGAGCGAAGGAGAACAACAGCAAACCTTCTCGATTCTTTCGGCAGTTGCTAGTCAGCCACAGTTCAGAAGAGGAATTTATCTGCGTCTCTTCAACAAGTTCTTCATCAGCTATACAGTTCTGACCCTCTTCTTCACTCGAACATAAGTTTGTTTTCCATTCAAAGCTCAAAGTCGGACTTCGTCAGATTTTCTAGTGATGCACCGCGTTAACTTCAAGCCATTTTCGCCACCACCACCTCCACAACCATTACCGACACAACTACTCGACTGCTTTGGCCCTCTGTAGAATCGGAAACAGACAGATAGAAAAAATGTAGAAAAACCACCTCACCGCTGCTGCTGCCACCACCACCGCCGCCGCCATTTAGGATTGAAAGAATATATATCGATGGCACCTGCGAGAACCCACCACTTTTCTGTGAAAGTTGAGCCCGCATGTTGACGCCACGAAGGAGTAGGAGGCCCGTAGTCATAGCCGTCGTCAGAATAGTTCAAGCCTAAGTGTCTAGGATGATTCTTAAAAAATGCCGCAACCGAAGCATCTTGAATAAGCTCTACTCCCCGTAGTAATGAAGCGAGTTATTACCGGAGAGTATTTTCTTTTTGGAAGGGCGACTTTCTCAGCGGGAGAAGCCCAAATCTAATAATAGTAGAGCTTAGAGAAAGTCGAAAGAGAGACTGATATAGGAGAAAAGAAAACCAATTGTGAGCGACTCGCGCACTTTAAACCTTTTTTTTTCGGAATTGTACCGAAACTGTCGATTTAGAACGGATCCGAGCTTGCGGAAATGAACAATAATTATTTACGAAAATTTTCAATGTTTACACGAAACGCCGAGAGACGTGAACAAATCCTTTTAACAAAAGCCTGTAAAGAAAAAACTGGGGACACTTGGTGGGCTTAACAGGGGAATCAATTATTTGGTGTACAGTGCAGTCTCCGACACGGTTGTTTGCCGGAGACTTTTAGCTTCGTCGACGATAGAGAACAACAAAAAGCTGCTTTGCTACGTTTGGCCGATGCCAAGCAAAAGCTCGCAAAGAGCGGACGTTCGTGAGGATCTGAATATTTTTGCTATTGACCGGTACCTCGGCTTGTTCAAAACATATTCTGTGAAATGAAAAGGCGTTGTGCAAAAACGAAAGAGCAATGCTCCGCCAGAATAAACCTGGACAGAGTGAGAGTCGAAGGAAATTGAGAGTGGCAAAAAATCATTTGAGTGCAGAAGGAAATGTTTCTTCTAGATCGCAATACTCCTACTTCTGCGGAATGTGATCAAATTTTCGTGCTCCTACTTTTCTCCACCTGATCTTGTCGATAGACTGAAGTAGGTTTTCAATTCGGTTCGCACCGTTTGGTGTGTGGCTCGGTCTATTCCAGCCGACCGAATACGGATCCGGCGAATCCAACTGTGGTGTTGTAACGTTCCTCGGAAATCTCGAATTTTCCCTTTTGGGAGACAGAGGAGCGGGGCTCCTCTTGGATTTTCATGGCTGCTCGAACAGTCCGTCGGCCGAGGGAGAAACCGCGACAACAACAACAACAACAACAACAAAACTATTCCGGTGAAGACTATGTAAGTTGTATATAGTGTAACATCTTTTAATTAAGATACGACTAAATGAGGGGGATGAATCGAATGTAATTCATAATGGTGACAGAACGAAATCGGGGATTGATGACAAACTCGCGAAACATAAGAAACTTCATTCTAAAGCCAGAAACGGTACCATTTGAGAGAAGACGAGAAAGCTATACACGAAGAGAAACAGGAACATCGAATCGAAATAACGTGAAGGATCATTTGAACGGAAAAATAAATGGAATGTTTCACAGCTGTGACTCTGAATATTTTTTCTTCTCTGACATCAAGTTCGTTATTACTAGAGCTTGGAAGTTCAGGCGAATTGCCTGAAATGCCTTAAATAGGCATTTTGCCTTGCCTATATTTCTTGCGCAAAGGATTCTATTGCGAAACTCAAGGTTTCTGAAATATTCGTCTGCCAATAACGAGCATTACCCAGTTGTCCAGTTAACGTCGGAATTTCGTGAATGGATCTTGACTGTTGTTAAAACCTTCGCTACCCACGAGTATGTTGTCTTCTGCTCTCCCTGTGATGGAATTCGTGAAAAAGCAGAACTGCGCCGCGCTGCAGCGCGCTGTATTTCAGCGCAGTTGTCCAGCATCGTGGAACATCCGGCGTAACCATAAGCACTTCGGAGGACCATTTCGCTGAGCGTTTTCGTCATGTCGATCAACTCTATGTGTACCTGCTGTTAAAAATGTCGTCGCTGCGCAGCACTCTCATGGCTGAAACCGAGATGTTCGCCGTGGTTGTTACGATTCGGCAGCAAACTCGCGAACCTTATCGAGGAAAACATTCTTCTTGGAGTTCAAACGATCCTTAAAATCTCAGAACAGGGTAACGTGCGCCGGTCGGCGATCCCCTCGCATCTTTGAGCAATATTAAAAGAATGCCTGAGAACATCCTGTCCACAGAATGAATTTTTCTTGCTGTCCTCTGGCCCGGATATGCGTCACAGGGTGTCGAGAACATCATGCCAAACATCAATCATATCACGATAGAACGCTTGGAGCGGCGAGGCGGACGACTTGTCATCCAAGCAATCATGCTAGAACTTTTTTTCCTGGCAAATTATATACTCATTAAAGATGTACATATATCATGAGTCAAAAACGTACAACGGAACAATGGAACTTTCATTTGTTTCTCTGGTCAATCATGATGTCACTCCTTGGGAAAGTTTCAGGAACAAAATCTGGGTGGAGCAATGTAAAGTCCACTCGGACGAAATCTGAAAGTCCTCACAGAAACCTGGAGTGTAAGAGTTCGTCCGCCGGCATTTTCTTCCAACATCGACTTTTGGTTTCAAGATCTTTCACATCATGCTCGTGAGTGTGAATGCTCATTACCAGAGCCTATCCACGCGTGGCGGCGCACAGTGAGCCAGCGGCGGACATTAATGGGCTGCCGCTACGTGGCGCTGCAGTCGCCAAAGCACGCGCTGAAAGGAAATCGGACTCGACTTTGAAAGTGCATTTTCCCCGTCTTTTTTACTGATAATGAGCGTGAATTCGTGGCTGTGTATAGAGTGAGATCCTCCGGAGTTGATCTAGTGAATTTTCGCCCCGGGATCCGCTGGGATCGGCTAGTTTTTCCGGGTAGACTGAGACAGCTCCGAAGTCTTTCTCTCGATGGGCTCGCTAAAACCGTGCAATGCAAGCTGGCAGCCTTTTGCCGTGCACTGAAACAAAATTTTACAGTATCCTGAGGCACCCTGAGACCCCCTGAAATAAGTTTCGTGTCCGCGGACGTCCCCGTTCAAAAGTTACAACGCCTTTTGCGTCTGACAATGAGTTGGTCGAGAAAGTGAAAGACTTGTTAGAGAACCATGACGTTTCATCCGGGGATGAGGCATCTGGACAAGAATAAGAAAATCATCTTAACACTCCACGCAACCATGTTATCAATTCCGGAAATTGAGGGCTGGGAAGGAGGATTGAGTCCAAGGAACCTCTAAAGATATCCTAGCGCCGACTTATCGTCGGACACAAAAGGCGTTGTAAATTTTGAACAGGGACGTCCGGGGACACGAAATTTGTTTCAGGGGGTCTCAGGGTGCCTCAGGATCCTGCAAAATTTTGTTTCAGTGCACGGCAAGAGGCTGCCAGCTTGCATTGCACGGTTTTAGCGAGCCCATCGAGTGAACGACTTTGGAGCTGTCTCAGTCTACCCGGAAAAACTAGCCGATCCCAGCGGATCCCGGTTCGAAATTTCACTAGATCAACTCCGGAGGATCTCACTCTATACACAGCCACGAATTCACGCTCATTATCAGTAAAAAAGACGGGGATAATGCACTTTCAAAGTCGAGTCCGATTTCCTTTCAGCGCGTGCTTTGGCGACTGCAGCGCCACGTAGCGGCAGCCCATTTATGTCCGCCGCTGGCTCACTGTGCGGCGCCAGCATGACGCTTTCCGAGCTACAGCTTCCTGGAGTCTGAAATCGTCAATCCGTCAAGCTCGCTTCATAAAGTTTGAAATACTTGTCCACTAGATTTCGGCTTCGTGGATCGCAAGGGGCTGTTGCCGGTACGCGCTGCATGCCTCGAAAGCTCAGAAGAGTTGTTCCTCTCAATCAATGAATCTAACTGCAACGAAAAATATCACCTATTCCCAATGATCAAATGTGTGTGAGACGTATGACGATTGCAGGCGCGTCCTCCGAACGCCTTTTCATGAATCACTGAAGCCCTGTAATCTTCAGATGAGTATCCGTCGTAAATGAATGAACATTTGCGTCTCCCATATATCTCTATCTCAAGTGCTTGTCATGCTTCATGATACCGGATAAGCGACGCTGTCGCGAGCCGGAAAACAGCCTCAAAAGTGGTTCTGACATCCTTCCCGAGACCCAAGGATGATCTTACGAATGACCCCCGAAGTTTGTCACATACATTAGGTGATGAACATCCACATCAGACCCTGTGAGAAAAACGTTTCTTTTGAACATGGGTCTCGAAGAAGAGAAAAAGTTCCTCCTCCCGCCAGATTCTGAGGTCTGAGAAGGGGAAATTTGTAAGTATCAATCAGTCAGTGAGGCTATTGGCCTTCTCCGAGAGTCTCTGTGTGAGACGGATACAGTTGAGCTCACCAAAGCAGAAGCTTGAAGTCGGGGATCATGATGAGAAATTCGAGGTTTTTGGATAGGTCTGACGTGATTATGTGATTGGAGAGCGAAAATTCCCAAACGTGGAGCGTCAGACATATTTCTCTGCTAAATATTTAGAAAAAGCTCCAAACATACGAATGATGTTTCCGGAAATATGATGTCGCACTCAGCAGCTGAATAGAAGTTATGGCACTTAGGATGAGCCACATGGGGGTCTGCTGAGGTCAAAGTCGTGGCAAACAAGCGCTGCGTGACCTCTTGGACAACCTTCAATTTGTCAACAATGCGGTGAAACATGTTGACGCCAGAGACTCCAGGAAAGAATGTTGAAAGTCTCGAATTCGAGAGAAAGTTTCACAGGTGGATCGCCATGAACCACTCTCTATGAAAATCCAGTGACAAATTCCTAGAGAAGTCATAATTGGAGCTTCTGGAGGAGGATTAACATCGAATACTTCGCTCGCCGCCGCTGGAGAAAGATGCCGCGTCTTCTATTCTCTAACTCTGGTGTCCACGGAACTAGCTTCGGATGTACGACACTTTTCCTAATCGGTAAGTCGAAGCCCGATAAGACCTCTCCTCTGTCTTGAAACGTCGGTCTCAACCAAGCAAACTTATTGCATGAGTTTATCGCAGTCCTGCTGACCTCCCCGAACGCCGCCGAGGACCAGACGGACTTCTTCACCGAATTGTGCAAAACGAAGAACTACTCTATCACCAACCCGCATCTCCCCGAGAGCGTGAGTTTGACTTGAGCCCACGGGTGCAGCTCGCTAAGAGATTTCCACCTAGCATCTCCAACCAACATCTATGCGTTCAGTGATATTCAACAGAACTTTGGATTCTTCAGTTAGATGATGTTCGCTCGGCGTGTGGTTTGATCGGGTATCCCGACGGCAGCTTCAAACCTGTTCCGGTGGACACACAAATTAAGCCGTGTCAAAGTCTGGAGTACACAGTGCCGTTCGGCGTGTTCACGATTGAGTACGTGAAGAAGTGCCGGCACTATGTCTACAAGGTCAAAAGCTCGCCGGAGAAAGGTGAGTTTTCCTTTGAAGAGCAATATTTTGTGCCGTCATTCTCTGGAACATTTCATAAAGAGGAAGAGTGGTGTTCTCTGGATGTGTGAAATAGATTTTCAACTCCATGTCGCAGCACAAAAGAACAGCATCGTTTATTGGAGAACCATGTCAGATGAATCCGATCCAACCTATTTCGTCGCAGTCTTCTGCAAGCGCGGTAGTAAGTATTTTCGTCTTTCGTTCGTTTTGTAGTTTTTGAATGCAGGAAAACGGGATGAAGTCGATGACCGAGCGAGCTGTATATAGATAGTCAATGGTCTCAAAAATGCCGCTCATTGCATTTCAGAAGTTTTAGGTAAGTATGTGGAGGTCGCGGAGTCGCTCAGTGACGAAGAGATCCACGATTTGAGCACAGTTTATGGAATCGATGTTGATCCCGATGAAATCGATACGTGCCTCGAGAAAGCTGGAGCGTGTTCCTGAGCAGTAATCTCACAGGAACGGAACCTCGATCTCTATAACTTTTTTCCGAGGAGTTTTCTCGCTACAAGCGACAACAATCTGTCGGATTAGAATAAATTGATTCACTGCCGTGGACTCACGTTGTTTTCTCTGCGTTGCTCACCCATCTCGGACACTGGACTAGAGAGGTTATTCCGACCTCCATGTTCAGAGTTGAGAGCTCCCAAGGGACGATTTTCCCCATCCAGAGTACGATCTCTTTTTATGACAGCTGTTGGCAGTTTCACCATGACGCAGGTGAGCACTACCGTAGAAGCATGCCGGACGACCCGTAGTTCCAACGACATGTTCGACAAAACTTGACGACTGCCGGGAACGCGTATCGACAGTGTGGTTTTTCAAGAATTCTGATAACTTTCAAACGAAAAACGAAGCTTGTTGAATTGGAAACTAAGCTTGCATCGGGAAGTCCATCGATATGGCTCCGTTCATTCTGGAGAATAAATAATTTTCGAGCACCCGTCTCCTCGAGCCAAGCGATGACTCGACCCTACAAGGACATTCAGGTCCACGAGATTGAAATTTCGTAACCGAAGAGCTCGACAAGTCAGACGGCTTGAAAAATACTCCAACAGGATCGAGGATCCTGAGTTTGTTCGATATTTCGGCTGAGAAACGAGATAGTCAGACACGCTCTCATCTCAAGAAAAGCATCATCAACGCGGACGGCTCATTTCATCACCGTCGGAGCTTCCCTCTGACCGCCCGAATTTCAAATTCTGTCTCTCGGCAATCGAAGCGGCAAATGACCTGTACATCCTTTAATGACTCCCGAGTCGCTCCGAAAACACTTAACCAAGTGGTTCACAGCCGCGTGACATTCGCCGCAAATAAAGGATCTGAGAATCGAATTCGAGGGCTCTTCCAGTATGATCTGACCACAAGTTCTTTCGCCGTCGCCGGATAAAGATGTTCTTCCTTATATTATCCAATGTTGGTGATCAGGGAACTCGGTTTGGAATCTTGATAGCGTTCATACTCAGTGAGTTGAAGCTGTGAAGCGACCGACTCAACCAAATGAACTCACCAGAGGAATGTTTTTCAGTTTTGTCAACTTCGTCAAATGCGCTTGAGTGCTCGACGAACTTTTTTTAGCAACTTGTGCAAATCCAGAGACTTCTACATCACAAATCTGCATCTTCCCGGGCGCGTGAGGTTGATCAGGTTGATTTGGAGGTTCAGAAAGAGAACTTCACCTGGCATCTTCAACTTTAAATCAATGTGTTCAGTGACAGTCAACAGATCCTCTCCCTCAGATGGAAAACCGTTCTTCGTGTGGATTGATCGTGAATCCCGACGGCAGCTTCAAAGCTTATCCGAAGGGAATCTCCGAAGATTCCCTTACTGGTTCTCCTATGAATCGAGTTTTAAACCGTGATCGCCTGGGAATACTCTCACTTCCATATCGCAGGAGAAGAGAATAGCATCACTATCTGGAGTACCACGACAGGTCAATCTGATCCACGCTATATGGTCGCAGCCACGTGCAAACGCGGTAGTATGTATTTTTTTTTCCTCGTCCGTCTCGCAACTTTGATATTTCCCAGCTGATCTGTGAAGTATAAGATCGAAACGCAGTGGATTTTTGCTTGAATTTCACCATTTGAGATCTGACAAATAAACGTTCCTCTGTGCTCCAGATGGTCGATATGCTCAATGAATGGATGTCCCTCATTAACAGCGGAAAACCCGAGATTGATGTCGTGTACATTGACTTCAAGGCCGCCTTCGACATTGTGAACCATCGGCTTTTGCTCCTCAAACTTCGTGGCTTTGGAGTTTCCGACTCCCTAGTTGACTGGTTTGGCAATTTTCTCACCGACAGAACATTCGCCGTACGCTGTGGGGATGGGACTTCTGACTGGCGTCCAGCACCGTCCGGCGTACCTCAAGGTTCGATGGTTGCTCCTCTTCTATTCCTTCCCCACACTTCGGACATTCGTTACTGTATGTCGGACTTCGTTGATCACAGGACTTACGCAGATGATACCAAGGTATTTACGGATGCCTCTACTGAAGAGAATTTCGCTGCCCTACAAACCTCTCTGGACAACATCCAATCTTGGGCTGATGATTGGAAATTACTCATCTCCGCTCCGAAGTCTGCGGTTGTTCATGTACTCCGTAGATTTAGTCGCGTGTACTGCATGAATGGTATTCCTATTCCGGCCGTAGATTCCATTCGCGATCTTGGAATTCTCGTATCGGCGGATCTCAGGCCTGTCGAGCACATTTCAGCCACACTTCTGAGGGCCGGTAAACTTTGCAACCTCATAATGCGTTCCTTCACTTGTAGCCTCCCCCTTGCCTATCTAAGGCTTTACGAATCACTTGTGGCTCCGGTTATCTTTTATGGGTCTGAAGTTTGGAGACCCTCACTGCGCAAAGACATTCTCACCCTTGAGCGTTTCCAAAGAAAGTTTGTTAGGCGTGTTGCCGCCAGATGTAACGTTGATGTTTCAGAACTCAATCTGATGCCTGTTACGGACAGGCTGGATAGCAAGGACTTTGGCCTTGCGGCAAAAATCCTCCACCGTGACATACCGTCAGGCTTTTTCGGTTCTCCCGTGCCTACCCGCCGAGGCCTTAGAGTGGACCTTCCCGTTCCTCATACAGATAATGTCAAGTCTTCCTTCCGATGGCGGATGGCCAACTCTCTCAACATGATGTACAGCCGCAAGCCGGCCCCTTCCCCGTCAATAAATATGGGTGTTAACTGAAATGTCTCTCAGGAGTTTAATTACAAGAGTACTAGGCAGGTATGTGGAGGTCGCGGAGTCACTCAAAGACAAGGATGTCCACGATTCGAGTACAGTTTATGGAATCCGCCTGAATCCAGATGAAATAGACAGATATCTTGAGAAAGCGTGATGCGTGTTCCTGAGCGGCGACTTGAGCAGCAGCGGATTCTTCCAGCCGTGATCACCAAAAACATGTGGGGTTTAAAATTAATTGATTCAGTGCCTTCGACTCCCACCGTTTTCCTCGGTCGATGGGATTAGAATCGGAAGTCCTCCATCGTGTACTTACCAATGAAATTCTCATTATCTTGAGCAGCCTAGTTTCCAAGAGTAATACCTCGTTGCCGAGTTCAAAGTCCGTTCCTCTCAAACATCGGATAAATCGAAGTACGCGAACTTCCCGATCTCCTATGTGGGACAAACGACTGCCCGCGTGCTGAGACGCGGAACTCGATCTTCTTGGATAATCCCAGCAAGTGGACTATAGGATTAACTCGGACCATCCACAAGTGACTTTACATAACAGACTCGTAAAATTTTTGAGCCGTGCTCTTCGTAACCCCTGTATTTCCTGGAGAGCGAATGTACTGCTGCAAGTTACTTGATTGTGTTATCCTCACCACAGACGCTGTGGTAATTGAGATGTTTCAACAATAGGATCTTGGAATAATCATAGCCCCTTCGATGGCGGACTCGGGTAGCATCACAAGGCAAGTAGATCTAACAAGAGAACTCTACAAATGGAAGAAGCTACTCAGGCATTGTTTGCAGTCATGTACCTTTTCAGCAAGGAGCACGAAATTCAGATGAAATACTCCGCGAAATTATCAGACTTAGCGGATGATACTGAACAAACGTTTGTGATAAGTGGTCTCGACTACTCACTCACCGCATGCGCATGCAACTCTAGAGAAGTCACCTCGTGTGAAAACTGTCACACTACTTTTTATCATTCGAGCGATCGCGGATTCTGAATAGGAGCGCGCCACTGAAGCGAACTTGAGGCACCGCGGCAATCTACCTAATTCAAAACCCCTCTGGAGAGGATGCCCGCAGCAGTTCACGAGATTCGCCCGGTACCTCGAAGACCATTTGGGCATTCTCGCGTCGATGGGTGATGAGTAATATACAACACGGAAACATCGAACCTCCCGATGCATTCGCAGTATAAAAACTTCGGATATTGATTGCACTTCGAACTTGAAGCTATATCGGGGTGATCTTTGAGAGACAAGATCATGCGACTCATGTGCAGAGATTTCCCTCGATTTCTATAGCAGCGGTATCGAAATTCGAGCTGTTTTCACGAGGTTTCCATTGTTTTCGAGTGGGTTCGTACAAATGTGAAGGAATGGAGCGATGTGGAATTCCCATGGTACAGCTCACAGACGAGGCCATGAGTGGCATTTTTCCATTGTTCCACGGCATTTCTAACTTTGTTCCGCTTTGTGAAATTGCACGAATTCATGCTGAAAGGATGAGTTTATCACTTGAACATGCTGTTTCGGTGAGAATAATTTGATGTGAATGTCGTTGAATGAGGGACGTGTCATGCTTCTTGGACTTAGGCACTTCTTCCAAATCACGTCGCCACTAGGCTTTGCAAGCGGTTATTTTGCGGTTATGATTAAAAATTAAGTAGTGCACGCTGGTTTGATTCTAGCGAGCTCTCTGGAGTCTCATCCTGTACTCAAGCTTGAATGCTGCGGAAAACCGATGCTACTTTTCCTCCTGCCATGCACTCCCTAGATTCTAGAGCACTTCTACGCCGATCTGGCGATCTCGCTAGAATCAAACCAGCGTGCACTACGTAATTCTTAACAATAACCGCAAAATAACCGCTAGCAAAGCCTAGTTGCCACTTGCACCCGACGGCCATTCAATCGAATGAAAATTGCCCTTCGAGAGTGATCACAGTGAATCATATATTCCATCACATGAATTGGGATATTATGCGAGATAGATCCGCTTCGTCGTCAAGTTCATCGGAGCCGCGGATCGATCGGTAGAAATTCGAGTTTCTGATGCTCTCATCAACTCATTTCAGCAGCTCGTCGATATCCTTCTTTTTCGCAGGCTCCACAGGGAGGAAATCATCGGAAGCCGCTTCTAGACCGAGCGAAGCGCAGCGGTTTTCTCTCCGCGCGAGAAAGTCCATTGGAAACCATGGACCCTCCACGGTGATCCGATACTTCGGTTTTTCATTTTGTAAAAAAAGAACCGACCGAATTTGCACCAGTTTCCACGCTGTCATCTGGAAAATCGTGCATTTTTTGGAATAGAAGATGGAGAAGAAAATTTGGAGATCCAAGATTTGACTTAATTTTCCTCGCCATGCTCCGACCTCTCAAGAAAGTTCACCCGGATTGCGGTGCGAGCCGCCGCATTTTTTTCCATTTAGGAACCACTTACGATGCCTACTCTGTAGGAGAATCACGGGCCGTTAAGGTTTCTATCAACCAGACACATTGCACAGATATGGAACACCTACTAGAATAAAAAGACCCGTTAAAACAATCTGCAGACTCGAGGAGTTTTTCACTCAATAATAAACACCTACACATTCAAAACGCTGAACTTCCAGCTGGTTTCGAGATCATTGTTTATTATAGAAAAGGTCCCGAACTCATCCGCTGCACGTTCCATAGGAAATGAGCAAAGGACTGATACTTCCCCAGTAAATCATCCAAGTTCGGGTTCAGAACTAGGGCCTTTTTGTATATCCCGTCGTTTCTGTAGTCACGGGAGAGATCAAGGACAGATTTGGCAACGCTAGCGAATTTCTTCTCGTAAACGGCAGCGGTTAGTTGTGTAATTGACCCGTGCCTGTTCAAAGTTGAAACGAAGGGACCATTGCTCATGGCGCAGTTTTTTTTTGGAGTAAATCCTTGCCGACTTGGATCTGAGCCGAGACCGCTCAACGGCAGCGCTGAACGAGTTCTTTCGTCCATTCGCTCAACTTCGAACACGCTTCGAGTACATCGTTTTCTGATCAAACTTTGATTTTTTTTTCCAACGGAGCGGACTATGCGGCAAGAATGGAATCAAGTTTTGGAATGACGCGTTCGGTATGGGATTCGCGCTGGAAACCCGGAAGAAGGGGTTTTGCGGCAAACAACCGCAGAATTGTGTGAGCTTTGAAATCGCAGAGTTTTTCTCGATCTTTCTCGTCGATTTCTGTTTCAAAAAATGTTCCCTAGTCATTATTATCAATTATTATCCATGATGATGATGAACGGGGGCACGAATACGTGGAATGTATGCGAAACTTTCTCACCCAAACCATCGCATCAACTACTTGAAGGTGTCTCTGATTTCGCCCGCGTCGTTCTCGTGGAATGACTTGATAGATAGATAGATAGATAGATACATTGTCGACCTTTCATATGCACATATGAACCCTTTCATTTCAGGGGCGGATTGTGTTGCCTCCGCAGATCTACGGTCACAGTTTTTTTTCGGGAGAGTGGACACCGTTGAACCCACTCTCGACTGACGCTCATATCGTGTCAGTCGATGCACACTTGGACGCGCACTTGCACGTCACACGTGATGCATCCCCGGCAGCAGTCGAGATTCGAACCGCCGCCATCGAACTTTGGTTACGGGATTTGCACTGACAATCGGCCGTTTGATCCCTTTTTCGGACACACGGGTTGAATCAACTCCAACCAACGGTGCCTAGGTGAAGTGAAGGTCCTAGCGGACACAACCCGACACCAGAGGGAACGAACCGGGTTGCCATCTGTGCTCCTCGACCCCAAATCTCAGCCCCGCCGAAGCACGGTTACAGTCCCATGCCAAGGGGACCGGCCTTGCT
Source organism: Neoseiulus cucumeris (assembly GCA_021527715.1). NCBI lineage: Eukaryota > Metazoa > Arthropoda > Arachnida > Mesostigmata > Phytoseiidae > Neoseiulus > Neoseiulus cucumeris. The sequence goes on along the minus strand of JAJSRV010000074.1, from coordinate 201,849 downwards.
TGTTCCAACCTCTTCGCGCGGTAGCTCGAAAGACATCACTGGATAACCTGTTCCCCACATCTTATCACAATATACATAGATTCACGCTACCTAAGTATTTCTCAACAAAAGAAATCGACGTGATTACATTGGCACATGACTGAACAGATACAAAACTGACTCGTTGTGAGATCTTCGGATAGCTTCGACCAAAATCTTCGACACGTCGGTGCATTGTATTTTCACGCTATATTTCTTGTGCTGGTTCTAGGGAATCGTAATTGTGACGATCACAGCCTCGAGTGCAACCGAATAGAACCATTGAATGCTGTGTCCAGAGAAAATCCCGTATCTGAGAATGGCGCGAACTCGTTACTATCATTGTCATCCATGATGAACTGATTGTGAGAGATGGGTTTGTGCAATATGTGCGAAACTTCCTCACCGAAACCACCTCACAAGCTGAGTGAAGGTGACTCAAACTTGCCCCGCGTCGTTCTCGTGGAGACTTTCGGATTTTACTCGATGGATTACTTTTCTCCTTCTGTCGCCAAAGGAATCATTGGATCCTTCGTTCCCGTGTCTTACCAAGATTGATTCACTTTACCTAAGGCTTTCTTGACAAACAAAATACAGGTGATGACATGGGCACATGGCTGAACGGATACGAAACTGACTCTCCATTGTGAGTTGCTCGAATACTTCCGGCCACAGTCATCGACCAGTTCCTAAGCACGGTCAACCTCGTCGGTAGAGAAATTTGTGTGAGTCTCTCCGAGCTCAAAGCGATTAGCTTTACCGTCTTTCATGTACCATATGAGTCCGAAAATCAAGGTTGGGCCCGATATAATTCCGGCCACCGTGAGTAAAGGCCATCGCCACTTCTTCCAAGCTCTCCGGAATGTGCCGAGTTCCCCTTCTCGATCGGACCATGCCGTCGCCTGCAATTATTAAGAAAACTCACTTTGAATCACTCGTGAAGCACATGTAAAGATGCAGCGTCGGGACGGGAGAATGCCGAACTAGTGCCAAACTATCCGGTCCCCTTCTGTAGCCAGATGGGATGCCTTCGAAACACCACCAGGATGGATTCGTTGGCGTTTGAGACGCGTGCGCGGTACAACTCCGCGCTACAACGGGAGGGGGGAGGGTGGGGTCATCACTAAAACGCATTACATGAGATATCCTATCCTTCTCGCAGGTGGCTCAAGATTTCTCTCTTCCTGGGAGATAAAGTTTCAATGGGCACTTCATTGTAAATTCTAATGAAATTCGACAATAAGTTTTTTGGAGTATTGATCTTGTCATTCGCGGAACCGAGGCGTTGCCACTACTTCATGATCGCGTTCGGGTCTCCGTAACTTTTGGCACTTGAAATAGAACCGATGAGAGGTTGCCAGACATCATGAATTCCTAGAAGCATGATCGAGGCGAGAACGCTTGCTAGGGTAAGCATGTGTGAAGTCCTGGCCGGTCGAGATTTGAGCTTACAACACCTAATCGCGTACCGTTCATGAGAGAAGCTCGAGCCGATCAGTGGATCCGAGAGAAAGAGTGAGATAGTCCGCAGCAAAAAGTCCTAACGTCGTTTCCTAAGACCAGGTATTTCTCGCTCGCGTCCTGGACTGAGATTGAGTGGTGTTACCTGTTGAATCAAGTAAACTATCCATGTAAACACGTCGTGCTTATGACCGCCTCCCATGCTGAATCGCCCAAGAGATACTCACTTGGGGTGCAGTTTCGGAGCTTCGAAGGGTTGGGCTGAAAGTTCCCCGGAGCGTCACTGCGTGTATTTTCGGTAACGGTCGGCCATCTGCCGACACCACCGAGACCACGATTTCGTCTCCTCTTTCGAGCCGAATTTGGAGAGAGCCAGAGCTGTTTCTTTCGACGTACGCTTGCGTGGCCTTCGCGTACGTTACGCCAGTTTTTCGTAGCTTCGGCTTGCGCTCGACCAAGAGCGCCAAAGTTTGCTCGGCATTGCCGCTTTCGGCTATATATGACGAAATCACGATGCGCCCGTTTTCTGCCGTAATGGTCTCTTCGTTAGCCGATGTGCACGTTCGTTGCCAGTCTTCCTCGAAATAAGACTCCATACCTGGATTCCTGTAACAGTCGAAATGACGAATTAAATCTTTGAAAATCTCCCTCTAATTCTCGAAGCACATGTTCGAGGACAATCTGAGCCGTAGCATCGGATCAACTGCTTCTTTGAAAAGGATCAACAATATATTCAATTGGTCCCGACTTCGGTCAATCTTCAAGAACAATCCGTTGTTTCGATGAAGTGACATAATGCCGGGGACTACCAATAACCGCTAATACGCTAAGAAAACGACCTACCGCGCTCCGGAATCGGCCGGGATTTAGTTATGTATGTAGAACCAACTCCGAGATGGCCGCTCATGTAAACAAAGGGAGAGTGGTGAGAGAAACGGGAGACGGCAATAGGGCCCCGATGTTTACGGTCACAGGGTTGTTTTGTTTACGTTTTGCGAGTCCATGCGCCCGCTGTTTTAGCGGAGCAAAGTATGGCCGGATCGGTTGTTCTCGGCGGGCAGCAGTCTAGCTGTAGATGACTGGGAAGGGTTTGGTTTGGAATCAAACTCTTCGGAGTCCAGCCGCACAAACTAGGTTCAGAATCAGGGTTAAACTGTTTCGAATCCGACCGAAGGTACTGAGGTAGGGGCTAGGAATCGCGGTTTGTTTTTTCCAAATTCGACGGTGGACACTCGGCGGTCCAGGCGTAAACCGTGGTGACCGCGGTGGGCAGTGGGGCTTCTTGAGGGAAAATTCGTGTTTTCCTGATGCTCACTAGCTCGCAACTCCTTTTAGTTCATGCACAGACACTCACAAACCGGACTTTCAGTGAGACACGTACGAGTAGTAGGTGAACAGTAAGGTTTATTGAATGAGTACTGGTTTATATGGGATCTCTATGAGAAAGGGATACTGCATACCTAGCGTCTACCTAGAGCAACCCTATGATGAGCTTCTGTGGTTTTAGTAGACCCCTAGTGGGTCTTTGGTGAATCCTTGTAATTAATGAGAACTGAGTTCCTCATGAAGATACCATTTGAGGTTCCTCACGGTAATGGTTTCACTAGGGTAGGATTCTTATTTTGTACCGACTCCGAGTTTCAACGATCTGTTCGACCGCAGAAATCTCTACGAGTCTCTGCGTCTCAACAGGGCTGAATTTTTCCAAGTCAGAATACTGCGAGCTCCTAAATCTTATGCTCGCTCGCAAATTCATCGTCTTTTCGCACTCCGTGATCACATCTATCGCGCTTTTTTCTCCCACGTCGTGTTGGAATTCGCCTACCCTGCGCACGAGGGATGACTCAAGGTCTCTACCACCCACATTGTACGCTCAAAGCGTTTCCTCCACCGCTGCATACAATTCTCAACCCGATTTCGTGTCGACTCGTCAACGCAGTCACTAATATTCCACCTTTGGCGCAGAACCGCTCGCCCAGAATGCCCTCCGCCAAAACATCGGACACATACACTCGCAAAACGTAAACAAGACAACCCTGTGCTTGTAAACATTGGGGCCCTATTTCCTACACCCAGAGAAACGCCCGCTCTGAAGGCGGGGAGAACTTGCTGGTGCCAGCTGCGTGCGATAGGGTCGGGGTTAGCCTGCGAGCAAATTATCAAGCCATTTCATACTTCTCAAGTATCGCCCATAGAACGCCCATGCTGCCCGCCAAAACTTCGAATCCGCGAAAGCATATGATCGCATGCTCGGAGGCAGACTCCGCCCGAAGAATAGATCATCAGTGACATCAGCTATCTCCGAGAGCGATTTCAGGGACGAGGCTCAACTCTTTCCCCCCGTTCTTTTTCCCATTGAGGTGTTACCGTTCCTCCGTTCCTCTCCAGGAACGGCGTTCTTCCGTTCCGCACGTTCCAGAAAAGTTCATACCTAATTGGGACTCATCACAAACTCAAAAGAGTGATTCTTTTATCAAAAAACTCAGCTGATTTCCGTAGATCTTCCGATATTCTTCTCTTCATGGCGGGAATCATGCAGGAAATCCCGAATGGGAGCCCCCGTATCGGTTTGTAGCCTCCAAGCGGAGCGGAGCGAAGCTTCTATGCCTCATAGCCGGTATAAACATCGTCTGGAACAGAGGAGGATTCGAGAGAGAGAGAGCGTATGTGTGTCCCGCTGCCGCTGTTGTTGTTGTTATTTATATTATTGTGAGCTCTTTATAAGACACCCGACCACACCACGCGCCTATTTAAACCACCACCGATCCTGAACGCCCTGTTGCTTAGGAGGCAAAAGCAGTACTCGATGTGACAACAAGACCACCATCATCTACGACGAGGCTCCAGCTGCAACATCGCATAAACCAACGGACCGCGGCACCACTCCGTAGTGCTCACGATGAATTTTCTCGACAAGAAGAAACAGTAAGCATCTCTCCAAATTGCGATTCAGAAAATCCCGTTGATGAATGATGGTGTCTCTGCAGGAACTTACCGGTGTCCTGGTCCAGGCTCTCTGTCAAGACCAAGGGAATGTTAAAGACGCCGAAGGGAAATTGTCGAGCTTCGAGACCCAGCCGGGTTATCATCACGCGCTGGCTACCGTGTTCTGTAACATAGAAAATCCGGAGCAGGTTCGGTGGATGGCAATAGTGTGCCTGAAGAATGGTGCCAACAGATATTGGCGGAAAAACGCACCTGGTGCGATATCAGAAGATGAAAAAGCAGCGATACGAGACCTGCTTCTACAGGCGCTAACAACAACCCTCAGCCAGCAGTTGGCACTGCAATTGGCTCTCGTCGTGGCAAAAGTTGCGAGGTACGATTTTCCCGGAGACTGGCAGGCCGTCGTTCCGTACCTCATGAGCCAACTCGATTTGCCGTTCGGATACCAGTATTCGCTCGCTCTCTACCATGTCATCAAAAGTCTAACAACCAAGCGCATCCTCAGCGATCGTTACGTTTTCTACGGTGTTTCAACTCAGATGTACAACCCAATAGTTGCCTGCTGGAAAGCTACCACGCAAGCGTTTCTTGCCAACAACGCGGACGTCAATATGCTCCAGAGATCGTTACTTTCTCTCAAAAGCATAAAACTGTTACTGGTGCACGGTAACAGGAAAGGCGTGGAAGAGAAACTTGCGTTGTGTTTCGAAGACATGTTCAACTGGCTTCTCACCATGTTGAAGTGCAGAGCCCATTACGGCCAACAAGAACCGTTTGCCACACTGCTCACAAAATGGTGTCTCCAGTGCTCTAAGGTTTTCCTGAAAGTTCAGGAGCAGCACACGTCTGCCTATATACCCTATGTTAAAGGCTCATTCTCATTAGCGGTTCAGTTCGCGTTCAATGAAGAATGGCGGGGGGTCATGTTCGAGAGATGCCTAGTCAACACCTTCAACCTCCTCAAGTCGTGCATCAAGGAGCCTGCGTACCGAGGTCGTCAACCCGACTCGGAGGCAGTGATTATCGAGCCGCCATCCGAAACCGATCTCGTCCAAGAGTTCTTCACTGAAAACATTGTCACAGAGTTCGTGCAAAGTCTCATCCTCGACTTCTTCCCGGTATCTCAAGCGGAGCTCGAGGAGTGGCAAGCAGATCCAGAAGAATTTGCCGCCGAGCAGGGTGGCGACCTGTGGAGATACTCGATTAAACCGTGCACCGAAAACTTGTTCCTCACCCTGCTAACTGTTTTCAAGGAAATCGCACAACGAGAAGTCGTCAACCTCGTGAATCAGATCCAACCGCTCCAGACGGAGCCCACGTTCGAAGAGGCACAAAGGCGACAAGCGATCTACACCGCGGTCGGCCTGGGTGCGTACATGCTGTACGATGATCTGGACTTCGACAAATGGTTCCTGGAGTTCCTCATACCCGAACTGAAAGTGGAACACAACAACTACCTTATAGTGCATCGGACAATCCTTCGCATGTTGTCGCAGTGGTCAGACGTGAGACTTTCGGAGAAACTCAGACCCGTGCTGTACGAAACACTCGCGGCGTTCCTCAAACCCGAGAAAGACCTCGTCATTCGTCTGTCAGCCTGTCAGGCAACAAAGATCGTCGTGGACGACTTCGAATTCATCGCGGACCAGTTCGCTCCTTTCCTGGAGTTTTACATGAATGGAACTTTCAAACTTCTGACCGACTTACAAGACTGCCAGGGTAAAATGGTTGTCCTGCAATCGTTGGCGTTCATTGTTGAGCGCATGGGGAACAGATGTGATCCTTTCTTCGAAAACCTCGTTGCATTCCTGCCGCGTCTCTGGGACGAATCCAGTGAGCACAACATGCTACGCGTCGCCATCATCAGCGTCCTCACACGAATCGTTGACAACATGCAGACCGAAAACGTGGTTTTGTTCCCAATCACACTGAAAATAATTGCGCACAGCGTCAATCCTGACGAACCTCAGCAGGTGTTCCTGCTCGAGGAAGCCCTCGATCTCTGGAGAGCCGTGCTGGAAGCGACCCGGGAAGGATACAGTTGTCTCTTGGATCTATCAAAGTTCATCTTCCCGATCGTCGAAATGGGCAGCGAGCACCTGGACGCCATCACTGGAATCTTGAAACTTTACATAGTTTTCTTCAAGACAGAGTTCTTGTTCCTTTACCCGGAACAGCTTTGCGCGGTTCTGCTCAGCGCATTTACAGAACTGAACATTCAAGGTTGCATGCTGATCCTCAAAGTTGTGGACATCGCCATCCGGGTCGCACCTGTTGAGGCCACTCGCTTGTTCTACCCACTTATAGGGTTCGCTCTGGACGAGATCGTATCGGATTCGCATACGCGGGAGTATACGAATGTTTCTTTCTCGATTTGGTGCAGAGTTCTTCTTTATGCTGAGCCGGCAGCGATGCAATTGTTAAGCGAACGAGCAGCTGCGAAACAGACTAGTCCAGAGGCTGAAATGAGACTCGTCATGGATTGTTGGATGCGGAAGATGAGCAATGTTGGTGTCGTTCAGACTCAGAAGCTCATGGCCATCACGCTTTTAAGATTATTGGTCGATCACTGGAGCCCAATCATGTACGAAAAAGTCTGCGCAATAACCCTGGCGGTGTGTGAGCTCTTGAACGACATCACGGTCGCTGAGGACGGAATTTACACGGACTCGCTGCTGATACCGGTCGAATCGCCCGAGAACGTGAACGCTGAAGTTGACTTCGATCAATCATGTCACAGCGCTCGTATGTTTGAGATTATCAAGAAAGATGTCGCGCACACAATCGTACTCTCCGATTTCGTGGTGCACCAGATGCGAGCGCTCGCGGAGAAAGTTGGGCCTCAGTCATTCGAAGAAATCCTGCAGGAGATCGATTGTGAAACACGAGACATGCTGGAGAATTACACCAAAACTGGGATGTTTGCCAAAAATAAGTAAAATGTCTTCATCCTCAAAACATGTTGATCTGCGGCTAAAGTGCACTACGACGACGTCAAGTGATTTGAATAAAATTCTATCAAGACGAGAGTTTTTCTATAAAGACGAACCGTGTTCTCAATTGGAAGCTTCCTCATCTCTCATTAACGCTGATCTCACACGTGCTTTTCGAAAGATTCATTTTCATCGAATGTCATCGTGATTGGTTCATGCGAATTCTGAACTCGAATCCAGTTCCGAATTTCGAGTGAGTTCAAGGAGATAGATGAAGTCCAACAGTGGGCGAGATATTGGATTTGTCAAAACGCAACCACCCAATGTTTCCTCATGAAGTATCATTCATCATGAGAGAATTTTTTCTTTGACAGGCAAAATAAGGAGTCCGTCCGTTGCCAGAAGTGTTTGGGAATGGGTCACTGGACGTACGAGTGCAAGAATCCGCGAAAATACCTCAAGAGAGAGTCGCGCACGCAACGGCTTCATAAGGCTGAAAAAATTGCCAAGCTCGAGAAAGCCACGCAGCTGCTGGCGAATGACAGGTGAGTGCCGGAACTCGAAAACTGCGTTCATGTCTCGATCAGAGCACGAGGGATCGATCATGAACTCTCACTTCTGTCGTTTTTCCAGTTCCAGACGATTGGAAAAATCGCACAAAGTGAAGAAGAGTCGCAAGAGTAAACGTCAAGCGTCGTCGTCATCGAGTTCATCATCAAACTCGTCGTCGAGCAGTTCTGAAGATTCATCTGACGAGTCGGGATCTTCGAGTTCCGGATCATCTTCATCCTCATCATCCTCTGGCTCGGAGTCAGATTCGAATTCGTCGAGCAGTGACCAGTCCGCGTCCTCAGGAAGCTCTTCTGAATCTTCCCGATCCGGTAGTCCGAGGAAAGCCCTCAAGAAAAAGAAGAAATGAAAACATCGACGAGTCAGAAACGATTCACGAATGTCCTCCGTGTCCGGCTGTCGTGCTCGTATAATGATTCGAATGATCGAGACTCTATGTCCGAGCTGTCTCCCTCTTCTCTTGTAGAATCAGCGATTTCGGCAAAGGAAGCTCAATTGCAAACCTACAAGCTGTACATTTTCCTCTACAAAGACGATGGAAAAGTCGGTTAAACAGCCGTCCCTTAGTTCTTCATATGAGATGAACGAAGGAATTCTCGGCAGCGTTGAATAAACACATGTATTTTCGCTCGAGACCTCTGTATTTAGGGATGTTTTCCGCAAAAACCGAAACTCGCTCAAAGTAGGAAGTTTGAATGATCGAGAACCTGCTGCGGGATCCTGGATTTGCTCGCTCAAGGTCATCTCCTTCAGAAAATCGAGAGTTCGGCAACTCGAATCAATCGATGATCTGGTTTGACGGAATGAGCAATCTCACATCGATGGCTTTCAATTCCGAATCGGAGCCAGATTCGAGTAGGGCTGCGGCAGACTTCAACGAGGCCAGGATGGTCGTCTCTAGAACTCATGCGGCTTTCTCTGTGAATGTAAGCTCCGATATATGACGTCATCAGAGCGTGAGAAATCCTCCAAATGCCCAACTGGTAGTAATCGAGGTTTCCCTCAAAACCAGAAATCCTTGAAAAGAGAATCAAAGCGGAGAGTGCCCTTCAGAGCAAGAGGTTAGAACCTCTGACGAGAAGAATTCGAGGAACCCGTACCTAGAGTCGAGATCAACTTGAGAATCTCATTAATTGGCACCCCAATATTCGGTAGCCCCCGCTAATGGGCGCTCTGAAAGAAGAGCTTGATGAGAGATGAGAAAAATGATGAGTTTCCGGAGGATGTGATCTTTTCTTGAAAAAAACTGCTCTCTCTGGAAAGTGTCACGAAAACTCAAATGGTCTCCCGATATCCCGAATGCCCGATTTCTCACTCTAGATTCCTCCCGATAATTGATACCTTTTCTGGAACCCACATATAAAACGATAACACACAATTACGAGCACTTTGTCTCTTGAGAAGCCTTTACCTGATTCTGAGGTTTTCAGGTGAATTCTGAATTCTTCCAATCCTCGAAGCAGCAGATCGACAAACATCAAAATAAAAAAAAATCTAAGCTTCTTGAACTCGCTATGAGAGTTGCCAGGGATCGGGAAGAATATTCAGCGAACAATGTTCCAATTACTTTGACGGTTTTATTTCGGCTCCCATAACAATCAATGCACATCCCTATAATACACCTACTTCGGAAGAGCAAACTTTTGAACCAATCAACATCACGATATAACATCCGAGGAATCCGTTTCTGTATAAAAGCAAGTTACTTTGAGGAACGGCTAATTTTCCGAACGAAACACTCAAGATCCACACGTTCAGAACATATACACACATGTTTCGTAAAAAGCTTGGCGGTAAAGATACAGCCTGAGATCGGCGCTCTCATGTTTCTTAGAAGATTTGGCAAAAAGTCACACTAACAAAATTTATATTACAAAATACTTTTTCATCGAGCTGTACTTCCACGCCCGATGGTGTACGCCTCTTTCAAATCCACTCGAATTCAAGTCTCGCGGATTCTCTTCTCATCCGTGGGAAACGTGAAGTGTTTCCAGCGTTGTCTTGCCGAAACGGTTGTGGGAGCGGAAAACGGCAAGATCTTTTCGTGTGATCATTCCAACAACTTCGTTCTGATCGTTGACCACCGTCAAATGGCGTAGGCCGAGAGCGCGGAACAGTTTGTGGATGCGGAACAATGAGGAATTCTGGAGGGAAAGAGGACAGATAAGTTACGCAATCGCGAAAGGCTTGGATTTTTGAGATTCCAGCGATGAACAACTCACGTGAGATATGCTGTAGGCCGAGAAGTTCATGAAAGGTCTCAGATCGATGTGGAACCTTCTCTCCATGAGTGAAACATGGACTTGCTGCGAAGAAAAAGGAAACTTTCGTTGGAAGCGATTCACTAACTGCGATATGTCCAAAGAAACGAACGATCCTTCAACTCACGTTCACGCTCGCATATCGAGGGTAAGGTTCCCTGAAGTCGCGGCTTCCGACACGAGACCAAACGATGTCGATGCTCTCATTGAAGATCTTGTTCTGCAGAAGGACGATCAATTGATCCCGTAAAATCAGTCCTCGGAAGCTGAAAAGAATCACAAACCGATGAGGTCTCTTGACTCTGATTCCGTGGTTTTCATCAATCAACACGCCCGGAGTAGAGTTTAAATCATCGAGACGCCGGAACCAATCGTGTGCGGTCTTCTCAGCGGCAAAAGTTTCGAAAAAGTTGGATTCTTGTGACACCCCATGACCTAATTGGGAGGCTTCACTTACGTGCCGAAGTGTTTTGGCCGGGTAGTGGGGTTTCCGCTCTGGGCGTTGGGATCGGGACAGCCATCGGTGACTGGGAACCCGTTGTGTGTCGTCTTGGACAGAATGTCCATCAGATCACCGACTTTGATCACGGGCGGCAGCGTCACGACGGGGAAAGCCATGATCTCACTGAAATGATTTGAAATTTTGTAAGTTTTCACCTCATACTGTGCAATATCTAACCGCGCGTCAGATGAAAAATGCACAAACCTTGCGTAGATGTGATGTCCTTCGTTCGGAGCTTCCCAATTGAGGAAAGGAACCCGAGCCAATTGGAAGTGGAAATCGTAGAGACCCTCGAAGAGGTAGTCGCCCACCCACTTCGCTACGATAAGAGTGATCACAATCGGCAAGCAGAAGGTGATATTTCGTGTTGCTTCTATGAGGATGACTGACAGAGATAATGTCATTCGAACGACGCCGCCCAGCATGGCGGCCGCTCCGATCAGAGCGAACTTGCCACAGTCGACCTCCCAGTTGTAGTTCCAGTGGTTAACGATGCTTCGGACGCCCATACCGAATAATCTGAATCCGATGGATGACATTTGGTTGGGTTCTTGATATTTCCCTCAAATTCAACGATCACATTCCGTGCGTCGAGTCGTCAAAAGTGTACAACAAGTGATCTTACCTTCCAAAAACACCACCCATCAAAAGAGTGGGGATGAAGACTCCCGATGAAACAGACAAACCGTACGTCCAACAGTTCAACGCGAAGTAAACGACGAAGAACGGCATCAACGTATAAGGGGACCAGGTCCCTTCCGACATGTGGAACAGCGACTGTACTGATTTCTCCGGAGTTTGGAACCACAGTTGGCCGATGGCTGAGTAGCGTCCATCTTTACAATGGAACTGTGAAAGAAATCAGATTTACACCTCGAATAACAAAATAAATCGCACGATCAGAGTACTTCTCAACGTTTCCCAAGACAGATCATGATGTCTTCAGAATAACAAGCTCACCTGGAGGGAATTGTCGGTGTGCTTCTCGTCTTCTTGTGCGGAACAGTCGTTCGATAACTCGATCATGATGAAAGCCACGGTGGCGCTCATGATGGCAACGAGAACACTCTCGAGAACCTTCATCGAGTTCTTATGAATGAATCGAGCTCGAAACACGGAGAGACGATAATTGCAGTAGTTATATAGAGCGCCTAGAGCACCTCCGATCGCACCCATCAGGACATAGAGAGGGATCTCCATTATCTCCCATTGCACGGCCTGAAAACATGGGAAATGATCGACATCAGAGAGAAGTTCGAAACACGCTGACTTCTCGGAGAAAGTTTCGGAAGAGATCTGATCCAATACTCACGTTTCCAAATGTGCCGAAGTTCAAAAGTCCCGTGCTGGACAGGACTCCCGGTTCGCCCCGATAAACTGACAAACAGAAAGACAAGGTGAAAGCGCTGACCGTTGAGCAGAAGAAAATTCTCCAGGTCAGAGCTTGATTCCAGAAAGAAGCGCCCTCTTCAAGGGAGAACAAAACTCCACCGACCGGAGCTCCGAAGGCGGCGGCAACACCTATGAGGAAATCTCGGATGAGCACAATCGAAACGAAGAACGAACGCATCGGAAAGAAAGCAGTAGAACCTTCTCAATTCATCATGCATCCTCGTGGCGGGTTTTTTATATATTTCCGCACCTGCAGCAGCTCCGGCGGATACGAAATCTCGTTTCTCGTGGTCCTGGCGGAACTCATGGAATATACGGAAATCCTTCTTGAGGGAACTCGATTTGCCCTGGCTGATACCAGCGGCGATCACCGCTCCGCAATGGATCATTGGACCTTCTTTCCCGACAGCCAGACCACCGACGACACTCAATATCACTCCGATAGCTTTGACGAACAAGGTTTTGATTCTGAAACGAACGAAAATCAAGTCAGAATACATGTTGCTCCTGATCGCAATCATTTCGCGATCTTAAACTTTAGAATTGAACTCACCGTACCACCTCCGGGACTTTAACACCGTTCAGGTAACACTTGATCACAGGAATACCGCTTCCAGCCGCCACAGGGGCGACATATGTAACGAGGACTGATCCAACGAAAACGGGAAGAGCGTTGTACGCCACCCAGGCCAAATACGGCAACACCAGACAGTTCTGGTGGACGCACCTGAAGACAAGTACCGGAAAGCTTCTTTTAGTTTCTCCCAAGCATTGCCGCGCGGAAAACGATCACCTGAATTTCCTGTTCTTCGAAAGATATCGCCGATTCTTGAGACTCTGAAAATGGTCGGGCACCGCTTCGATGCGATTCACTCACCGATTCATCATCCGCTCGATGTGTCCGAATTTTATTTCCGACAGCTTCTCTATCGAAACATCGATGAAAACCGCGGTGAATGCCGTCAAAACGCCGATCATCAGAATAATGAACCATCTCTGCAACTCGATGGCTAACGACCGCTGCAAAAGATTCGATTTCAATGAATGATAACCACCACGCTCGAGTTGAATGGAAGCGATCAAACGGCACGGATCGCGGCGAACTCACAAACTTATTTTTCATCAATTTATGGTGTTCCTCGATGAAGAGTTGGCTCTCGCAAGCGTCATAGTCCAAGCTCTGGAATCAAAAAGTGGTTAGCAATCATTGAAGACTGCCCTAGATTGATAGGGGTTCCTTGAATGAGATAAAAGATTCAGGGAAAAACTCTGGGGAATCTCCTCAGCGATCGGAAGCATCTACAACGCAGGAACATTTAGACACGAACCTCATATTTTTGTGAAATCAGCTTCAAACTTCCGAGGATCTCCCGTCGACCAGCACCGGAACTGCTGCTCGTGCGACGTCTCCGCAAGTCCGGACCATCGATCTGAACAGTGAGAAACATTTCGTCAAATTCAAACATACTCTATCTGGATTCCAGTGGTCTTCCGCGAGAAAAATGTCATTGATGATTATCGCCTAATTCGTCGATATAGACTCATCTCAATCATGATACTAAATCGAGCAGATAGCGTACGTCGGGTTTAAAATTCGTAAAGGTTAATATCTACAAAATCCTATTCGATTTCCCAGGCTGTTATTATTCTCCTATCTCAACTTCCAAACGTGACTCCGCCGAGTTTCTGCTACGCCATAATTCCACTTTCGAAACATTGCGACTGATCGAAAGAGCTTGAATTCGAGATCTGTCAATACTACTTGAGGAATGCGACAGACTGAATTCTGGCGGACCCGGCGGTGACTCATCGCCGAGAACGCCCACGCGAATGAATGGAAGATGAATTCCCGTCCGGAAAATGTGAGCGAAATCACTTGATTCGATCCGGATAAGAAGAACGCGTGCTCTTTCTTTCCGAAAGAAGTTTCGATCGGGGGTGTCTTTCTCATCTCGACCAGCTGATGGATGAGCGCACTAACCTGATCGTGGGGCTCGGAGATGATTTCCTGATCATCATCTTCTTGATAGAATGAAGCTCTGCTCATACCCTGTCCAAACTCAGAGCCCGACATCGCGCCTCCGGAGCACCACACAACGAAACATCAAGTGAACTCCACAGACATTGACAACTCGACTGAATAGAGGCAACTCTTCGCTCTCTCCGTTTCATTCAGTCGATCGCCTCTCTGTTTTCGAAAACGTCGCGAAATCCCGCCTATAGAACCCTCAATGTTTTTGCTTTCGAATTTTTTCGCAGAAACCGGACTTCGGTCAAACAAGAATCCTCTCAGCATCCGAACCTCATATCATACTATTTTCATGTTTCATTATCAGTTGTTATAGCTCCTGCGGCGAGGTTTCGGCCGCTCGCGAGCTGAGCGAGGCTTCTATCAAAACAGCACCATATGTTTTTGTCAGAAAGAATTGTGGCGGGAACCAGCCGAGAACGGCTCCGCTGATCGGGTTTTCGAGAGAGCCGACTGAAGTCCAAACTTTTCGCCGGAATCCTCAAGATCCGATAACAGAACGTGATGGACACTCCTCTCATCTCACAATCCTGTCATGTCAGGAAACCGGCCAGGCCTAAGAAAGGGCAACTATCGAGGTATCTCTCGAGATGGAGTGATCTTGAGAGCAAGGTACGGTTGAAGTCCTACAATCGCTTGCATTTCATGCAGAATTCTTGAGCAAACCAAAGATATCGAGAACTGGGTGAATGATGATCAGTGAAGAACTTTGTTCTGCTCTGCCCTGATTTCTCGAGGGCATCGAGCACAGCCAAATGTAAATTTAATGAGGTGAAACTCCACTCGGGAGGAAGTCGCCGAAGAACTTCTGCTTGGAATTGAATTCATGACCTTCGCTTCAGATTTGTGAGTTTCACGTCACAAAGCATCAAAAGCTCATCGACGATGTTTGTGCGTACGTCAAGAACTTCAAAACCTCGCAAGATATCTGCACCGCAACTCTGAGGTTCGGATCTAATGTGTCCGACCAATCAGGTACTGCAAGTCCTCGTGCAAGTTTCTCCTCCATCTTCGGATCTCCTGAGTAGTTCTGAAATGGTCGAAACCCCTTTCTTGCAGGAATTTTCGGAGAGCTCACGTCTCGATTGTCCGAAACAACACAACTGGTTTGTCGCCTCACTCCCGTGGACTGCGCATCCCTGACCTCGATTCTTCAGAAATTGTTCCACGAAATAGTGGACATCGCCTTCCCTAACGATGCGCCCCGACTCAAGAAGAGTCTCATCACCTTCGAAAATCTCGTGCAGATCTACAAACTCACCACGAAAAAATCGGCAGAGATTCAACGGAGTCCCAAGAAGAGGAGAGGTGAGATCTTGCTGAAGCGCGCATCCTGTCTCTTGCGCAGTACCGACAAATCAAGAATAGATTCATGAGCTCACTTCCCGTCGCCGATTTTTCGTTGACAAAAGGAGCTTGCTTTCAGATGCGAAACCGTCGGTTTTCGGTACGAAAGTCATCGTGATCATAGAGGACGTGACGTCTGTGAAGCCGTCGATACTTGAAGACCTTTGTCTCATCTTGAAAAATCATCTTGACGACATGGAAACTTGTCTAGTTTTCGGTGAGGACGCATTTTGAACTTCGAACCGTTTGAACTTTTCTGGTCGGAGACACGCGATGATTGTCTGTCGGAATCTCTAATGCATACTGATTTCAAGGTATGTCCTCGACGTCCCAGAATGTTCATAAGCTTCTGAGCTTCAAGTGTTCGTCCTGTCTATCGATTCAAACTTTCACTTCTCCGCCTATTCCGGAAACGTTGGCTGGAATCTTTGAGCTATTGGTTCTGAATCGAGATTTTCCACTGAAACTTTCGCCTGAGGTGAGTTCTTTTGAAGCTTGAAGAGAGACAACGCTAAATCGCTCGATGATTCCTCGGGAACAAGAACAGCATTCCATTCCGGAGTGATTGTTCGATTGAGTTTCTTCTTTCCGATCCTCGCAGGTATTCGATTGGCTCAACGATTTCGTCTTGTACCATGACTTCTCCTTGACAACACTACTACAAATTCTGAGAGTCGCTTTGACGCTCCACCTTCGTAATCTGGACGAGTCTGTCGTGGATGCGTTATTCAATCCCGGAGGAGGTGGGTTTCATTATTCCGCATCATACCTGGCGAGTGAATTCGGGGACGGGGAATTGTCCCCGTTCCGAGGTAGAAAGCTGATCTTGGGACTTGGAAGTACGGGCTCCATTTTCAGGCGGGGAAGTCGATGAGGCTTTGTTGGAACACCACGAGACAGACGTACATCTGGAGCAACTCTCCAAGGCTTTCGTCACGCTGGGAGAATCGAAATCTCTAAATTTCAGAGACTGTTACCTATCCTTGCAGAAAGAGAAGTTTTTAGAATCGAATATGTTCAAGAAAGTCGAACAGACAATAAAGTTCCTGTCGACTGATGTTCTGGAATCGCGATTGACGGTAAATTCCTTAAAGTCTGATGGGAATCATTTGATTATTGATCTCACAAAGTTTTCCATTGCCTCCTTGCAATCTTGGACTTCGTACATTTCAGTCCCTCGTTCAAGAGGTTGAAGAAGGCAACATAGTTGAAGAGAGCGTAGAATTCATCCGACGTCTCATGGAAGACGACTTGCAGGAGAATCTGGCCGATAATGAGGACACGAACTTTTCTCAAGTGAAGTCTCGGTAAACAACCTTCTGGTATTCTCCAATTCGATGTCGTGAGCCGAATCGTGGATATGTACGATATCTCAAGTTGTCTCAGATCTCGATTATTCATCTCAGACCATTTCTGATCTCTCTCCAGAGATGAATTGAAAAACAAGCTTCTCCAAGCCGCGCTGAAGAAGCGAACTACCAAACTCGATGTTGTCAAAGAAGATCTAATACGTTTCCTGCAAACCGAGGTCAAAACTCTGAAGAAGCCACAAAGCTTGAATATGTATGAAGACATCTACATCAGTGAGTACTTTCTGTTCGACAATACTCTCTCACCATGTTTGGCATCACATTCACCGATCTGACTAGGGTTTGCTGTTTCCAGGAAATGTCAAGGAACTCGAGAATCTGTTCAATCCACCATTACGATCAAGAGTGCACCTGGCTCTCGCAACCCCTTCCTATTACCTGGGCTGCAAGTGTTGCCAAGTTAGATCTACGGAACTGAAATCCGATCTACCGCCGATTAGTATGGCTTACAAACTGCATCTCGAGTGCGGGAAAATGATCAACGTGTACGACTGGCTACAAAGCTACCAGGTGGGAAGCTCGTTCATGAGTGGAGCATCTCTCTCATAGATTGAAATGCTTGAATTGGATGTTGGAAATTTCGAGTGTGGTCTGTTGCATATACATCACGTAAATCCGTTATTCCAGTCCGTCCGAGAGGACACGTCGAAGCTGAGCATCGCGCAATTCCTCCGGGCCGTTCGAGAACTGACGGTCATTGGCTACGTGAAGCCCACCACCCGCAAAACCGATCACTGTCAACGCCTAACCTGGGGATCGTGTTAATGAGTAAGATCCCGTGAGACAGCACTTCCCAAATCAGGATGGTTCCCGTGTGTCCCAACCTAGGCAGCTTTTCGAGATTTTCATCGAGCTCCGACTGAAAATGAACCCTTGAATATCACCGGAAACGACAACACTCTTGTTCTTATTCATCCGTAAACTCAGACATACAGGCTTCTTCGGGTTTCCAGCGGGAAGACTGCGTGCCAGTGGTACAAGCCGCAGGAGTGGCGAACTCGAATTCATATCCGCATTCAGGCACCTCTCCCACGTATAGCAGCTTATTGCTAGAGATTTTCTCTCGAGGGGTGCGATCAGATCGTCCATCTTTCAGAGAATCGAGGACGTTCGATTACCTTCTCCGAACCTCATGGCAAAATATTTGTTCTCGTCCGACGTGAGCCATGTGAGCCACGGAACCAAACTTGTCTCTACTCCACCATGTATCGATCGCTGCGAGGTTTTGTCGAAGGGGCTCAGTTTGTATATGTATTTTTCATCCATAACCTCGAAGCATTCGAAGCGCAGAGGAACAAACTCAGACTCCTCCCCGAAGTTGCCGATGACGACGTGCTCGAATCTCTCAAGCTCCTCTTCGAGTTCTTCGAGCAGCCAAATACGCCTCCCCAGCTCGGAGCTTGTCCTCTTCCACGTATTCGTTGACTCCGACTTTCTCTGAGATTCAGAGGATCAGTCCGAAGGTGAGCTTAAGGAAAACCTCGCATCACATGTCGTCGCTCTTATTTGTTTGGAGGTATGGGAATTCACTTTGATGAGCTTGATTTTCTACCGCGAATACCGTCGTTGACTCTGCTCGCGACAATAGCGTTCATTGAGTACTTTTGATTGAGATCCTGGAAATCAGAGCTTTTTCTGTCATCCGAAGCCGATGATCGGAAGATTCTCAGAGATCTTTGGCCTGAGACGAGCGATTCTGAGAGCTGGATTGACTTCTCCAACTCACGAAATCGGTTCGACTCAGAATTTAGTTCGAAGATACTCCTTCCATGGAACGAACATTGGAAACAGAAAAACTCCATTCGAGCCACTTGTGAATGGCACTCTGGACGGATCCGGAGTCCTGCGTGAGATGTTCCGTTTCACCATCTGACAAACAGGCGCCACAGAGAATCGGGAGGGCAAGAGAGAGAGAGGGGGGGAGAGAGATATCTTGTCTGCTTAGCAGACGATCCGAAACCGGAAACAGCGTTCTTGATGTTAACTCGAGCTGTTTCGAGGGTCTACGACGCCGGTTCGCGCAGGCTGATGTAATTCGAAATAAACGCTCACCACAGACATCGACGCCATCAGAACGTATCTCACAGTACCTGTTGGATTCAAGGTTTCGGTGTGGGTTTCGTGCCAGGCCAGCGCGGACCCGTTAATCGCGGCAGTCGAGCTTGAAAGTTTTTGTTTCTTCCCATAGTGAGCACCGGTACTTCCGGTCGGTTGATGTTCGCTTGTTGGAAAATACCCGCGTCGGTCGTGGGACAACAGACTTTCAACCTTGTCAGGTATCCATCCACCGCTAGTTCAACAATTGTTCTATATGTTCGGTCCAAAATTGTTCAGACCACTTGTCGCTTCCTTCCCTCGCTCTCCGTGCTCTGGCCTCGAAACCGCATTAGTTTAGCGTCTGTCGCTGCTTTTGACGTGTAGGCCGCCGTGACACTCCGCCACGGATATCACGTCGTACGTTTCAAGCGTTGCGATTAAACGTTGTCAGCGTTACCGCGAGAAGCCACTCGAGAGCGACGGTGAAGGTGAGTGAATCTTTCTGTGCGGAATTTCGGTCTGATTTTATTTTTCCCTCTGATTCCTCTCCATCTTCATCGACTGCTTGCGATGTCACTCGCCGCTCTGGCTGGCTACGCTTCCTCGGACGAAAGTGAGGATGAGAACAAAGACGGAGCGGTTCTTGAAAGTCCTTCACAAAAGCCAGTGATCCAGGAACCGGCGACAACCACCACGTTGACAGTTGGAGTAGACTCCATCGTGGACGACGATGATGACGAGTTTCTTGGTGCGCAAAGTTCCATTGACGCCTCGGGTCCCTCCGTATTTCTATTTTCATCTCTACCGGCTCCGGAGAAACCCGAGCTTAAAGCCAGCACCATGGAAGTCGAAGACGTCGTCGAAGCTTCGATTCCCAAGCCGACGAAACGACAAATTCACATTCCGAAACTGTCAGACCTGGAAGCAGAAGATGACGACGAGCCCAAAGCTAAGAAAAAAGTCATCAAGAGCTCGGCCGGCTCAGGTCTTCTGAAAATGTTGCCGCCCCCTGCCACGGTGCCTGTTGCTAAAGGTTCCGTCACGAAACTGACCCAACTGACTCCTCACAGTGTCACCAAGAAACCCCCTCTACCAAAAGCGCAGCCGAAGCCGAAACCGAAGAAGATCACACCCGTTCCAGAAGCTCTCGAAGACGATGACGTTGAAGAAGGACCCTCGAACTTCTTCAGCTTCGAAGAGCCGAAGTTATCCGACGAGCAACTGAAGAATCTGATCACAGCTGAAGATCTCAAACCTCGAGAAAAGCGGCCGCCTAGTCCAGATGTGGGACCGGTGGTTGTTGCTGTTCCTGAACCTGAAATGGAGCCGGAACCTTTGCCAGCCGTGAGCGCATCAGGATCTCAGGACATTCCCGAGGAAGCTCTCGTCCAACTACGTGGACGACGAAAGGAGAAGATTGAAATATTTTCGATTGACGCCGCAGATTTCACGGCAGAAGCTCGCTCGAATCTTTCCAAAAATCTCACCGTTGAAGATTCTCGACCAGCGCCCTCGGAAGGGCCTGAATTGAGCCGATTGCACAAGTCGAAACACCATATTACTCATCTGGCGTTCCAAGCCAAGGCTCGTGAGAACGAACTCAAAAACCAATGGGCATCGAACCGCATGACGAAGCGAGAAACGCAGCGGAAATATGGATTCTGATCAGTAATTTCATGATAGCTTACCAGATTAAAGCATGTAACGATGTTATTTATAGAGAAATGTAAATATAGCATGTAATCCATATGTATATTGATTGTTTTCATTATTGATATCTCCATCCGAGGTGAATAAGGTGCTCCTATCTGATATCGTTCGGATGACGTTTCGCGCAAACACAGACAGCGATAACTTCCTGGGAAGTCGATAAACTATGAAATCATGAGTCGAGTTTCTAAATTGAGCGATGATTGTCTTGCTCAGATGTTCAGCTTTTCCACTCAGGATTTGAATTCATGTTGCAGGCGATCATTGAGCTCGGTAATACTCTCCCGAACGCTGAAAACTATGGCCGGATTGCCGAACGTTGTCTTCGTTCTCGGTCCTCCAGGGTCTGGAAAAGGGACTCAATGCGCTAACATTGTTAAGGTCTGCTATCACCGAATGAGTCGAACGCTGAAAACAAATATCCTGCCGATCTTGAGAGCCTCATTCCGATCCTCAACATTCTCCACCGCCTCAAACAAGTTCATCAAGCATATTTCTAACGAGAGTTTCTTCTCGTACAGACTTTCGGTTTCGTTCACCTCTCCGCTGGGGATCTGCTTCGCGCTGAGCGTTCAACACCAGGCTCTGAATACGGAGATTTGATTGAAGGCCACATCAGGAATGGAACGATCGTTCCTGTAGAGATTACCTGCTCGCTCATCGAGAAGGCGATGAAAGATTCGGGGAAGAACCGCTTCCTCATCGATGGCTTCCCTCGGAACCAAGACAATCTCGACGGATGGCAGAGACAGATGGGAGGCAAAGTCAAAGAATGTTTTGTACTGCTGCTGTCTTGCACCGAACAGGTTGGTCTCTCGCAACAGAGCAGTCAGAAACCGATCCTTCATTTCCCCACGATTCCCATTTCGGATAACATTGAGCCAATTGAATCAATGTGAGCATTACAGGTGGCAACTGAACGCTGTTTGAAGCGAGGTGCAGCCGGCAGCGGTCGATCCGACGACAATATGGAGTCATTGAAGAAACGTTTCAACACCTATCAGAACGACACGATGCCAATAATCAAATACTACGAAGCCAAGAACATGGTGAAAACTATCGACGCGAATTGCAACAATAAGAACGCCATATTTAGTGAAATAAGTAAAGTGTTCGAAGAATTTAAGTGAGTGCGTTGAATAGGACCGGGAACTGCGTACAAGACCCAAACAACTTTTGTCACGCATCACATCCTGTGATGTACGCGGTCGTTCTATTGTACTCAGCGTCATTATCCTCTCTTTCCAAACGATCAATTTCGATATATATATAACTCAAATGACCGAAAATCGTACCGATCATCTTTTCCGACGTGTTCAAACCAAATGGATTCTTGTTAAAGTACACCTGCAGCGTGGTTTGGCTGTCGATCCAGGGCAGCCGGAGCGAGTTATCAGTTTGAGTTTTCGTTGTCGTAATTATTTCCACTACTTGTACCATTTTTGAGGTCGATGCTGTTCACTTACACGCAGTTCAATTCAAAACTTTATCCCGCTCGCGGGAAGTCCTAGCGCCGCGATTCTCAGTTTGGAGCTCATCATTCCTTATTTAGGCACGAGTCTCGATCGCCTCAACGAACAATAAAAATCTTACACGTTATTCCGATTGGGGTTTTATCATTCCTCTCACTGGGGAAAGCTCTTTCTCAAATAATTGTGTTTTTTTTTCAAAACACAGCAAGCACATGCACGCTTCGATCGTGGAAGATCAAAGATCGCGAAAGATCTTCTGTTTTCGTGGCCGGAAGACATGATGTCATTGTGCAATGGCTCGAGAATATTCTGCAGAAATGTTCGAGAAGAGACCAAAACGCGCTACAAAGTTCACGAAATTCTCGAGTCCAATACATGTTGGAAATGAAAATTTCATGAATGTGCAAAACGTTAACTTTATTTGCCGCAGCCAACACAGGAGGGGAAAGATTAATGTCCGCACAATTACGATGAGAAAACATTGTACTAAGCAACCGGTTTAAAATAATCCTTCCTCCAACTCAGTATCCTCTGAGAACCGTTCTGACAAGGACCGTTCTGACTTACACCGCCGGCGTGGTCAGCCGAAACTTAGCATCACCGCCACACCGGTCGAACTCGACAAGTCACAAGACCATTGACACTTCTCCATCGAAACATTGTTACACAGTCGCCCGGTGTCACGATCGGGATTCATCCGATGTTTTTTCTTCTAAATGCGAAATTCTGCTCGACTGATTACCCAAGAGGACTTATATATATATATATATGTATATAAATATATAAGAATGTTCGTAGGTTTTTCGATATCGATAAACTGTAGAAAGGGGAAATTTTTCTTCCAATGTATGTGATTATTATATTATTCTGTGGTATTGATTTATTATACTGTATCGCTTGTTTGATTTTGTCACTTGTTTCCTCTTGAGTAAATTTGTTCACTGGGACTGGAGGAGTCTTTCGATGGCACCGTTTACGTCCCCGAACGAGGCTATCAGAGCTCGGATGTTCGCCTCTCGGTTCACGAAGCCCATTGCGGTGAGCTGTTCCAGTTGAGTTCTGTAGCGCTCCTCGGGAGGCTGTCCTCCAAGATTTCCGAGACCGCCGTCAGCGTTCCGCCCCAGGCCCCCTGGCAGCAGGTTTGCCATGAGGTTTCCAAGCGTTTCAGAGTCCCCGGTCCCTGGAGTGGTTGACGGTGCCGTGCTGCTGTTATTCCTAGTGGTTGTAGTCGTGTTTCCAGTTGTTGCCGGAGCGCCTGTGACGGTGGTGGCGCCTACACCCGACCCGGTCAGGGGGCCTTGCGCTCCGAACATGTCGGGGGCGATTCGGCTGAGCTCGGCCATGCCGTCTTGAATTCGTCGCAGAGCATCTATCGCTTGGGGATTGGTCATCATTTGACGCATCTGGGGGTTTCGCATCTGCTCGAGAAATTGTGGAATGTTCTGACGTAGCTGTTGCTGCATCGCTGGATTGTTGGCAAAAAGAGGATTGCTCTCGATAAGGCTATCGGTGAACTGTGGGTTTGATGCCATCGATTGCAACATAGTCTCCATGTACGGTGATGACATCATGCTTTGCATCAACTCTGGGTTGGATTGCAATTGCGAAAGTAACGACTGGATTCCGGGCTGGTTCAGCACCGAGGCAAAACCTCCCGTCGACCCTGCGTTGTTCGTTCCGCCACCGGTGGTGGAACCGCTCGTTGGTCTCGGCGCCCAAGGATTTGGCAAAGGGTCTCGGTTCTCAGTGGTTGACGGTGCTGTGTTGGTGTTCGTCGAATTGTTTGATCCTCTGTTGTTGGACGAACTGCTGTATGGATTCCCTCCGAACTGTTCTCGGGCAGCGTCGAGCATCGGTTCCTGCAGATCCGTGTAGAGCCGACGAAGCTGGTTGTAACCACCAGGCGTGCTTTCCAAATTCGAAATCATACGATCTTGATTACGCCTCAGCTCTTCAAATGCTGCCGGGTTGCGGGCCATTCGCAAAGCGTCTCGAAGCATCTCGGGGTTGTTAAGAACATGACTGATCTCTGGATTGCGGTCGACGAGCTCCTGCATCTGAGGATTGGCTTCTATCATCGTTCTCAGGTTCTCGGGGTCTGATAGAATCGATTCCACCGCTGGAATATTCATCAGTTGAGTGATAAGATTCGGGTTGTTCAGCAACTCTCGCTGCATATTTTCGAGCGAAGCGTCGGTGCCGAGACCTCCGAGTCCTCCGAGGCCTCCAAGACCCCCGAGCCCCCCGAGCCCGCCGAATCCGCCAAGCCCTTCAAGACCACCCAGTCCGCCGACGCCGAGTAAGTTGGGAATTCCTTCGCTTCCTGGATTGTGGCTTGTAGTTGTCCCACTTCCCGGAGTGGACGACGTTGTCGTGGAACCACTAGTAGCTCTCGTTGGAGCGGAAGACCCGAGCCGAATGACTAGGTGCACCGTGAGGCCTTCTTTGAGGCCATGAGATGCGAGAGAGTCTCCGTCTTTCAGAATTTTTCCCGCGAAAATCAGACAAACCTTCTCAATGGGCTCTTTTACCTCATTGGACACCTTTTCCCTGAGGGTCTGCACGTCGGCATCGTCATCCACTTCGACGTTGTATTTGTCCTTCGTGGTTTTCACCGTCAACTTCATATTGTACAGGCGCTTGTCTCACTCGAAGTCACAGCACGCGACGCCGCAATCGGTACCAAGAAGTTTTTCAGAAGGAAAACAAACTTCAACGGGATCGAACGCGAAGTCACTACGAATCTCGCTTATTAATTTGCACTAGATGTAGAAAAATTCTTTGATATTCCATTTGTTGTGCCCGCCAACTCAGCGGCCCAGGGTACCCGTCGTGGAACCAAGATTTGAGGCGAAGCTACCGGCGAGAACGACAGCGCAGGCTCTCGGACAACGCTGCGTTAGCGGGGCTCATTCACGCGCGCGATGTTTATCTAGTCGAAACTCGGAACCTGACGTGAAAATGTCGGTCATTCCTTGAGTCGCCAGGAAGTGACGTCAGTTCATACATTGAAATCAGCTGTTCAAGTCAGCGGGTGATGTTGTGCTGTTGAAGATCGGTTTCTACTTCTTGGTTAGCCGCAGCTGGTGAGTCAGCAGAAAGTGGTCAACAGCTGTTACCGATGTATCTCGAGCGAAACTCTCGGAGACTTTGGGATCCGGTCTGAAAATTCCGCACAACATCCACGGCGACGTTCGATTCCGAAGAAAGCGTGCATTTTCATACATTAGTCAAACCGGAACGGACGGATCAAAGGTTAAACCACGACATTTCGTGCATCGTATTTTTTGACGCAGCTTTCCGTGTTTTATGCCGGAGCGGTTTCATGCAGTTGTGCGACTCCGAGCGGTGGTCGCGGGAGAAAAAGCGAGAACAATTCTTTTTCCGTCAAGGGGTCGTTGAATCTGTGCTTGGCAACGTTTCTGTGATTTTTGATTTCAGGGAAATGGCCGGTTTCCGCTACTGGGTCTGGGATCCGCCACTAATCATCTCTCAGATCGTGACGCTCCAATGCGTATTCTATGCAGGACTCGGTTTCGTGATTTGGTTCATCGACGTACTCTTTCAACAGAGCCTCTCGCTTGAACAACTATTTTCATACGGGGCCGTTCATCTCAAAAGTGCAATCGGTATAGGCACTGTGTTGGCTTACATGGTAGGGAATCGCTTCCCTTTTTTTCATTTCAGATCATTGGATTCGAATCCTGAGAGATAATCTCAATTGGCTATAAACTGGTCTCTAACGGAAATTTTCTTCCTCGATTCCAGCTGAACGCGTGCATCTCAGCAGCTGCTGTCTGGTACTTCGTCGCGCGTACGAAACAATGTTTGGACTTTAGCTGCACAACGCATTTTTATCATTTGCTCGCTTGCTGGTGCTACAACGGACGGTTCCCTTGGAGTCCGGGCTGGTGGTTGCTCAACGTCTGTTCAGCGACGATTATGTGTGTTCTGGGAGAATATCTCTGCATACGAACAGAAATGAAGGCGATCCCACTCCTCGGCAACAAGGCGGAGCTATAGTGATGACAGGAAAGTCCGGCAAGGAAAAAGTTTCCCGCTCTGGAACGAGGAGGTGTTTGGAGAATGTGTGCATCCGGGAATACATACATATTTCTGGGATGGACCTCGTCGGCACCGTCAAAGAGCCTCCTCGTCCAAACTTCGGACGAAGTTTGCGTCGACGCAGACGGCCGTGACCGGAAATTGTCAAATCAATCTCAACGACAGATCTTGTCTATTTTGAGCGAAGCAGTGCGGTCATCATCCAATACAAGGTTATCCAGCTTCGATTTCGTTCGGGAAGTGGGAATCATTGAAATGTAGCAAGAGAGATATATGTACCTTGATCACTGAAGCCCGTATATTCCCGGATTCCGCGGTGCATTTCGTTATGAGCCAATTCTGAAGGTGTGATATGAGAATACGAGAAGCTGCAGGACGTTAGCATTTGTACAAAGAGATGTATATAATCAGAATGAATTAAAGTGAACATGGTTTGTATCTCATGTTTTGAAGTTGCGGAGTTTTATTCGTATTGTGTGCAGAACAGTTACCAAAGCATGCTATAGGAGATTGCGCTCCAGAATACAAGGAATGTTGGGAAAATATTTATTCTTCGTGCTCTATGTACACAGTGGTGACAATTAATATTGACGCGATCGCCTTCAGATTCTTGGTGCCTCCTGGAGACGGAACGTTCCTTCGGAGCAGCAACCTTTCGAGGAGAGGTAATTCTATCTCGTTGTGGATTGTGACCTTCTCTCTTAACGAACAAGTAGTTAAGCTCATTATATTCCGGCGGAGAGAATGAGTTACAACATCCAGTTACAAATCTCATAAATATCATGCATCACAGTTCATTGGTCATAGCTTCTTCACTGCTACTGAGTTTGATTCTGTCTGTTGACATCCGTTGATTGATACCACATCTTGAAACTACATTCTTTGACTTCTCGTTTCTCAGTATTTCCATCTATCTGGATGCTGAGTATCGATACGGGCTATCGTATTCTGAGAGTTTCCGAATGGAAGATCAGATTTCAACAGATGTGATCTAAAGATTGCACAACTGCACTGAAAATGTTCATCAGGCGAGCGAGGCTTTCTTTTGTGGATGCTCCTCTTTGTTCCATTCCGGATCAAAAAGCAAGCGACCTCGAGAAGAAGGAAATCGCTGCGAAAAGTGCCAGCTGCAGACTAAGATTCCGGATTAGTTTTGTGGCTGCAGAGCAGCCTTCATCTCCGATGGGAAGCTCGGCACAGTATGGATGTACCAATCTCGCAGTAGCTTTCGTTATTATGTCGTCTGCGAGATCGGCAGCCTCAGTCCCACATCTAATTTCTATCATCGAACGCGTACATCTGATATGATCCCGAAACATGCTGGAAAGTGAAGAGAACAGTCAGAAGTGATTTGACACCGCGACAATCGATTCGCTCCATCGAGAAAATCGAGAAAGAACTCGAACTCACCAACAGATCTTCTTCGACCGCTGATTAAAGTTATCCTCCTGGAGGACCAGGGAATTGTTGGCGACTCCTGGATCCTTGAGCGTCAGCATTGAAAGATGTCTGTCGGCGCATCGTTTGTAATCATCTTGCATCGTGGAGAAGCAAGACGAATGCTGGAGGTATGCTGGAAAATAGAAATCGTGCTCCTCATTATCATCATTATTAGAGATTCGGGAGAGAGGTCATTCTGATGACGGAACAGAATACGAACACAAGATCAGGCGTGAACCAACTCTCATTTACGCTCAGCACATGTCACGGGAAGCTGCATTTAGTGCAGAGCGAACACGGTCGCGGTCTCCGGTGGCGTGAATCGATTTACATAGTTTCGCTCGCAGCAAACAAACCTTTTCTAAACGAAGACTTCTTGTCGCAAAAGTCTGCAATCATTTGCATGGCTCCGTTAGTGAACCTCGAATAACTCTGCTTTTGTCGCTCACTGAAGCATTTTACAGCGAACTTGTTCACACACTCCACAGCCATGTTCAATTCACTGAAAAGGAATAAGCGAAATATGAATAAGCGGCGCCATTCATTCAGCATCGGAATATTCAAAGCTCGAACAACAACAATAATCCAGTTTCTACATAACCGCTATTTCTGTCGACACACATCCGCAGCTGTCGGCAAGGACCTCAGCGAAGCAATAAGTTGTTTTCTTTACCTAGTCATCACTGAACACCGCCTGTGCCGAAGTCGCCAGTGAGCATCTGGTCACCGGCATTGATGTCTCAAGATAACCACAGCCATTGAACGGGATCAGATCGCAACAAGTAAGAGACACAAAGCCCGGCCATACCAAGATTCGAGAGAAATGACAAGGAAAGTGACGGTGTTTCAGAGCTGGAACTCCGGGAATCAGCCCACTGAGACTGTTCTTCACGACGCGCGGAGACCGTGGCTCGGAACATATTTCCAGAGATATTTTCTTGTCCGGATAGGTGACGACCAGAACTCGATGTACGGGTCTCAGCCCATGCAAGAGTGGCTGTTCCAGAGGTGCAAGGCGTGTAGAACAACCGAATTCTACAAAAATCTCTAAATCGAGATGAGGTTGAGACGTCCTGGACCTGGTAAGCAGCGAAGGGCACGACTTTGGAGTGTTCGGTGAAGATGACGACCGACTACGAGAAAGACGGAAATCGATTCAAAGCACCGAAACGTTTTCGGTGGACCCGGTAAAACCCGGTATCCGCGGCCAAGACTGAACGATTTTTCGATCGATGACTCGTTGTGACTCTTAACGGCCACGAACACCGTTTTGTCAGCGCCTACCACAGTGAAAGGCCGTAACGATTGCTCCAGCTTCACGGCTAGACGGCCGTCAGTTGGTTATCGTCGCCGTTGCCGATTCTTCAGGTGATGAAGACCTTCAGTGAAATCAGCTTTCTAAACAAGATTTGGAGCGTTTTTCGTTCGTTCAGTTGTTTCTTTTTTGTTCCATTCGAAACCCGATTCTCCGTGTTCTTTCGTTCAATGCTGTAACCAACAATCTTGAATGCGGTAAAGTGTAACCATAACAACTTGGCTGCGTCGTGTGAAGAATACGGGGTAAGCCGCATCGGAAGGAACGCCGCTAATCATTGAAAGGGGCAATTCCCGCCACGGTCACAAGCAATTCCTCTTAACGAGGTCCCGGAGCCCTTGTTTCTAACCGATCACGACATCGTCTGACGAGAATGACGTCGACGATCGGTAGCAATGCTTTGTAATCGATTCAAGCCGCGGCCCACATAGACTTTGCGCCGGATATGCATTCGCGGCTGATGCGGCCTAGTCAGTGCTCGTACAGATTTGAGGAGCCAAAGTTTTTTAAGAGCATTTGGACGGACACGCTCCCTTGCGTCCGGCGCCATTTCGATAATAACTTGATGGTTTCAATGGTGCACTGCCTCTGGCAGATTGATTGGGGAAACAACGACTGACACAAACAAAATTTCGATGGCGGACTGGCGGAAGGGTGAGAGCAATCATCAGCCGATGAGTGATGAATTCCGTCGCAGGCCTCAATGAACAAGTCATGGGAGCCTGCGGTTGTTGTCAGCTTTATCAAAACTCTTCTTCTTAATGAACGCGAGAAAACGACGGGTCGACATTAGCTGTGGCACCTTCAGATTTTTTAGTGAACGACGTGAAAAAAGAAGGATGAATGACAATGCAGCGTTTTGTTTGACACTCCTGCGCGATGCCACCAACTCCGCCCATCGGTTGTTCACAGTGTGAAAGAAACAAGAAAAAAAAAAAATGAAAGACTCACTCAAAGCAGAGGAACGAGAATCGCATGAAAGATGCTGATGAATGCGAGGAACACTGTCGTTCGTGTTAGACTGACATCAGAAACGCTGACTAGAAGTGCCAAACGGATCGTTTTTCGTTTCTTTGTCTCAAAATTGTGGAAACGTCCTGAAACGCTGTTTTGCAAAACAAGTCGAAAGAAGCACCCCATCGTTCAAGGCGGTAAAAAAGAACGGAAAAGATTTCGAGGAACCGCCAACAGCTTTCATTAGTTTTAATTCTGTTTAAAAGGGAAAACTCATTTGCGTTGGAAGCGAGGCAGGGGTGGCGGATTTTTCACGTCATGAAGATAGATAGTACGTCGACTGAGGCGGCCGTTCGCACTACCCGCCGCCGCCGCCGCCGCCGCCGTCGAACCGAAGGGATCCATTGACTCGAACTTCGCAAGATTTCGGTCCAATTTCGCTAATCCGTCGAAACCTGCTTTCACTCTGGTGGATTTGCGCCGTGCGGCGAGCCGGCCGGCCGGCGAGGCAAGCTGCCGGGCCGCATTCGATCACTGGACGAGTTTTGTGCTGCCGATTTTCTCTATTTCAATATTGGCACATGTATTGCCTGCCGGAGTCGTCTTCGACTTCTTAGAAAACGCGGAGCGAGATGCGATTCGAGAATCTGTCGTAAAAGCGACGAGCAGCCGCGTCCCGAGCGCATTTCGCGAGAAGTTCATCAGAACGAGGGAGAAATCATCGCATGGGGGAATTCTTTTCGTTCACTTTCCCTGTGGTTCTGAAAATAGAAGAAAATCCTCCAACATGATCCGATGTCCACGGGGTGCACGCGGAAAAGTAGACCAAGTCCCTTAGACCGTTCAGTTACAAACGAGTAAGGTTCCCCGAGAAGACCACGCGGGGTTCTGCGTCACGTCTTGCGAGCTTAAGCAACAGGAACGAATGGCCCGCGGCTCCAGCATCGACATCAGCTCCGGCTTGGCGTTAGTCAAGTTGTCGAACGCTCGTCATCGGACACAGTCAGTGTACGAAAAGCTTTCATCATACGAATACGGCTCGCCCTGCCCTTTTCTTCACCAGCCACGAGATCGAGATAAGCGTGTTGACTCGTTCTATGAGCGGATGATGCTTTCTCTCTTCTGCTCCAAACTATTACTCTCAGCGGACGTGCCTCACAAACTGATGTAAACAGTTTGACTTCGATTTGGGAAGGCTTCAGAAAAACCTACAACTAACAAAACGCTGTCTGCAACGCGTTGGGAATCCCGATCGTGTGAAGAACAATCAGCAGCCGGAGCCGAGTGAGACGGTGGTAAACAGATACGTAAGACAAACAGTTCCAAACCACGGAAACCGAATCCCCGCCGACTGCCGATTGATCGATTTGACGTCTCGTTTTCTAAGTGTTGAGAGAATTGATCGCTCCATCAATCATCGAATAATCGATGAGGCTCATCAGTTCTCATAGTTTCTGCTCACTCAGAAGTCACACAGCCCGTGTCGAAGACTTGTTCTTCGATTCAATCGAAGTCCGTGTCGAATTGAAGTCTCGGTTTTTGTCAATGTCCGATACGCTCGCGCGAAAAGCCACTTCGGTTCGCCGAGCTTTGATTGAGACCAGAAAACAATCATATCACGAGGTGAGTCTTTCTTCATTCAGCTGTGAATGGGAAAGCAGTGTGTTTCATATTTTGGAGGAGGTAGCCGCGAACGCACACGGCGACAACAACAACGAGGCAAATCAGTTCAGCGTGACATACATTTATTCCTGCTGAACGCTTTACGGTCTGGATTTTCTCATTTTTGCTCCACAAGCATTGTCTGAGTGTGACTTCGAGTTGTTGACGTCGCGTCGTTTGGTTTGTTGCCGCTCTGTTGTTTGCCATCGCCAAAACTGCAGAGGAATTATGACGATCGCTCAAAACACCTGCGAAGCGGGAGATGATTCCGTCGTCGCTGAGTTTGCCGACGATATTGAGCGCAATGTCAGGAATGTCAATTAGTCGCCCGGATATCTGTCTTTGTGATCGTTGTTTATTCGTCCGTCCACTTATTGTAGGGGATGTACAATATCTCGCTTTGGTATCTTCATGTGAACACGCCGTTTGGCGGATCGAACAACTGTAAACAGAGATATTCGACGCAGAGCAATTTCGAACCCTGCCCTCGTGAACCGAAGGACATTCTTCAAACTCAGTCAAGCTTCCAACTTCAAGTTCTTTGTCTGCGATCGGCGGACCGAACTGATAGTGAAAGGAACTCTACTGTCAAGCAGAACCAAACGAGCTAAAATTCCCAAGTTGACCGACTACAGTGGCAACGATATTCTAGATGGATTGATTGCGACTGAAGAACTGACGGAATCATCGGGTTTGACTTGAAGTGAAAAGACGAAGAGACGAGATTCATCCAGAAACGCTCAGCAGAGGAATGAATTTTCTCGCCGCGAACACAACGAGAATTGCAGTCATAAACCGTAATGGGATCAAATAGCGTACCTACAGCGAATTCCCGACACCAACGGAAACGAAAGGCTGCGAAAAAGCTGAATTGAATGATTTTCTCCTGATTACGCTTGTTTATGGTCACTTTGAACCAATATCTCGCTTCAGCGTGGGAAACTAACTTTTTGATGCTTTTCAGTTCGGCTATTGTGCTGTATTCACGTTTTCACGTGTCTGAGGGTCTGCTTCTTGCATTCGAGTCGGAGACATTGACGGCATCACCAAGTGGGGATCGACCTGAAGGTACGCGGATTTCAAAAATGTCTTCGGAAATCTCGAAAAGTTCGGTTGATCGATCGTCAATGTCGAGTGTTGAATGTTGACAATGTTGTTTCCGATTCGAGAGGAAATCTCGACAAACACTCTCTCTCACTCAAAGAGCAAGCAAATAGGTAGATCGAAATCAGCGGCTTGTATAGATATAGGATGTGAAGCTTTGGAACACCGTGATGTACATAGATAGGACCTACCAGTTGAATGTTTCAGTAGAAACTTCATCCGCACCAACGAAGACGTGTACGGTACGCAATAAGTTTTCACACGCGAAGCTCTTTCATCGACTTCGATGGGAGCAATCTTTCGTCATCGAATAAATAAACTACAACGGTTCCATCGACTGAACTAGCGGCCTTGTGGACCGCAAACATCCTCGTTGTCGTATTCAGATTAAGGTCTAGATGTCGTTCGTCGAACTCACGATCCGATCAGACCTTTTACATCAGATATGAATCCGCGTTCCGACTCAACCGATTGTGGAAATATCGATCAGTGGCAATGAGAAGCCAAACTACCTCTGAGAGTTTCCAGTTGAAGGAGTTGTGGATCGTGGGAGACTTTTTCCGGGAGAAAGATTCCCAGACCTGTTCCGATTACTTGAGCTCAGGAAGCCGATGATTCAGCATCGTTTTGTGCCGCTTTCGCAAAAGAAAAAAACAAACACACACAAGCGGTTTCAAGAAGCGAGCGGAGTGGAGAACAGCGTATGCTTTCGTCCGCGATCAAAGCCACTCGGCCCCACACGAAATCCATATCGTCATTGTGGACGTCAATCGAACGTGAGCAGTAGTGTGATAGTCGTTTGATATTCGCGATTCCGGCGCCGCCGCGGCCGATTTTCCGTCCGGAGCGGCGCAGCGACGACGAGCATCCCATTTAGTCAACGGCGCGGGAAGAGTTTAATGATTTTTTAAGCAGAGGGTCCACGGACGGATGCGGTGGTCAGCGAAACGCTTGATGGCCGTCTGAATTAGTGCGAGGACTTCGAAACGACGAGTCTTGCAACTCGACTGTCCGCCTCAATCCTCTGTGGCGATCAAAAGCCAACCCACAACAATGAGGACAGCAGCAACAGAAGGAAGGAAACAGCGAGAGAAAAAAGATTGTAAGAAACAGCGAAAAAAAATTCTAATCAACATGCGCAAAAACAGATGTTTCGGATTCCACGGAGGCTCCGGTTTCGCGAGAACCCTTGCGTTCAGCGTTCGGTGGTCTCGTCCGCAGCGAAATCAAACGCATTTCTTAATCTCATTATTATTCCGATTCACTTTCGAAACAGCATTTGTTGTTCGTCCGTAACGCGTAAATTCGCGCATGCCAATACTTCACTTGACTTGTGAGAATATATCATCCGTGTAAACAAATGTAATGTGCATATATGTGAGTCGACATCAGAAGCTCCTTAGGGTCGCACGCTCACGGGACCTTTCGCGGGCCGCTATCGTCGTGAACTTCATGTACGGGGAACTTACTCGCACAGCGTATCGTCTTGCGGAAATTCCTGTTCGGTCACGAGGCCCTCGAGCTTCTTGATACACGTTGTCACAGCTTCGGAATTGCAGTCGATGGTCGTGAGAGACGCACTGGCGAACCGGATCACTCCTGGAAGATGAAAAGTGAACTTCATGAAGTTTGTCTTTTCTTTCAACAACAACAAGTTCCTTCTCAACTTCAACTTTCAGGCGGTAATTCGTCGAAGTCAGAAGAGCTTCGCCTCTCGAATGAAGTGGAAACGAAGAAAATAATAACATTCTAAGAAACATGCACTAAATCACGAGTGTTTCGAGAAGCACTTATGGAGCGCTTTCTTTTCACGAATTCCCCAATGGCTGCGAATGAAAGTGAAACGCTCTGAACTCAATTAACACCGATGAGCGCGGAGCCAGAACATTCCGACGGGTTCCGCTAATAAGGGCACCGGCTTTCTCCGGCGTCTTCGGCTGGAGGCAAGAGGCGGTGTGCGCTTCACCAATTTAAGCCACAAAGGACCGTACTCCGCAGTGTACCGAAAAGTAAACTATATCGCCGATTTTTCAGAAACGCTCCGAGCGTTTCGGATTGAAATGAGACCAGGCGTGCGAAACGAGATGATTCTCAAACAAAACGAGAATTCACGCTTTTTGTCGAAATGATCTATCGGTCGCCGGCTAGAGGGGATAAACAGCAGAGAATAGAAGTTCTACAGAAGAAACGCTCAGCCGAAGCACAACTGTCTGGAATTCGCTTCTTTTCGGCTCCAGTGATCGCCATTCTGAACTGCTGTTGCTGCTGTCGTTGTCTGGGGTGGCTTTATTAAAACTTTCGTGTTTTTTTTCTTTCTTTCTCCGAGAACCGGTACTTCGAACGAGAAAGCAAGAACGAAGAAAAAAACCTGCTGTGTCCGTGTGGCCACTTCGAATAATGTTCCAAAAACCCATCACCAAGGGCTTCCTTTTCTTGTACCAGATGAGAAAGTTTATTGGTTCGATGCATCGATAGTCCAATATTTGTTGTTCGCCGCTCTTGTGAACATCTCGTTGTTTGCCATCATTTCGTCTTAGTTTCCGCTCAGCCCTCGTCAGAACCCTGTGATTTCGCCGAATTCATTTCGGGGCACAGAAAGAAATCAAGAGACGGTGATTGAACAAACGAGGAAACGACCATCACAGCTCGAATAGATCTTCTAGAAGATCGTTTCGAAGACATAAATGATTCGAGAAGGTGAGGTTAGCATCGGTCAGAGAAGAACTTGTCATTCAACTGAAGACCTTGAGGCTTCTGGATCGAATCTCCTGGCTACTCGGGGACAATGGATTCAGACGAACGAGCGTCTACTTTGTGACCACCACATTAAATAAGTCCGATTGAACAAAGATTAGAGAGCTCGAGCTGGCAATGGACGGAACTAACGACCCATAACACGAGACAAATTACTATCGGTAACTCGTAATCTTGGGACGTGGACAGCGGCTAAGTTTCTCGCGCCGACGGGAGCCTCCGTGACAAAGTTCCATAACTCTGAACGAATCTGTCGCTCACTCGGATCGGGAGTCCGACAGTTTCGAGAAACGAAGAAGCTGAATCCAACATTCACTTATGTACATAGGGGTTTTTGATTTGGAACTTCTTGAAACTTCGCCGGTGATATCGACCTTCCCGACTCCCGATCAAACGATGTCGGTAATTACCGCTCGAGCGACTCCATTATTGCAAATAATAATAAGAAATTAATAAATTCGTAACGCCGACTTATCGACGATTGGGCTTCACGCTCGGGTTTTGCTCCGTTTACTGGAGCAAGGACGATGGAATTCTTTGAATGGAACCGAATGTTTTCTGTTTGCTGGAAGAGTAACAGATGGATGTAGTTCATTGTGCACATTTCGGCGATTTCTCAGATCAGTTCAATCTCGATAAATTCTGGTTTCGAAATTTCCCTGAAATACTGGCATTGTCGTCGAGCGACTTCTTTCAAAGCACCAATTTCATTCAAGGACGCCTCTCACGTGGTTTGCACTGCATGACAACCGTTACGTCGTGTTGTTGACGTTTTCCTCTACTTTCCGAGCTCGTCGCCCGTATCCGATGAGCGGCGAAGTGTAATCGCAGATCTAAAATATTTCACTCCGCCTGTCAGCCCGTCTGCTGTACAAGAGGGGCTGCGGCTTCTTCGGCGAAAGTCCATCAAGTGTATCGCGCTTTGCTCTAGAAGCAGCTGTGCACGGCTTGGCAGAATTTCGTCCGAGCGCCAAGAGGTCTGTAGCTCCGGTGCGTAGCCGAGAAATCTGTCTTTTTCCCAAGCGGAGGAAAAACTAAATCAGAAGCTCTATTGGGATTCCCTCCTCTCAGTTCTGGTCATTGATTTTGCCAATTCACACTTTCGCTCGTTCAGAGCCGTTCCTTCTCCTCCGAGACTCAAACGGTGTGCATCGAAGCACATTTCTCGACAAGCGTTCGAGATGTGCCGCGACTTCATTTCACATCTGGTGAACGCTGCAGCCGCTTTTCTGAGATGGAGAAAAAGTTCTGCTTTGACCACACTTTCGATTCAGTTGAAGAACTCCTCGTTTCTGAGCTGAGATGGTGTTTTTTCTTTCTTGAAATCACGGTTCCCGAGGTCGGAAGAAACAACGGTTTCCCATTTTTAAGATCCGGAACCGTCAACTTCGAGTTCCGTGAATTATTTTCTCTACCGGGAAGCAGCAACAGAAGCGATCTGTCAAAGTTGTGCTAACTTGCTAAGTCTAATTTGCAAGGTCGTTCCTCCGCTCGCTACACTTTCGGAGCTTGTCCAGTCGGAATTTTCATAAAATATTCGCCCGAACAGAAAGGAAGCGATAAGGGTTTTCGTGGAACGAACTTTGTTGAGTAGTTTGCAGTCGTGTTGTACTATTGAAGAACTCCACCGGTAATTATGTCGTTACCTTGGTGGGTGTTGGGCAGCCAAGCAGAAAATACTTTCAAGCGCTTTTCGACTCCTCGTCGCGTTATTGTTCTTCTGTGGCCTGAAGTCGACTTCGACAAATTCAGTTTCGAGACTTGTAGCCCTGAAAGAGCCCTCACCAGGTCTTGTCGGTCACTTCGCCTCCAAAGCTGACAAACATTCCCTCTTCTTTCTTCTTCACTGGATTCCCCTTCGTTTTTCAGGGGGAAAAGTTCCGAGGAATTTCTTTCTGTCAAATGAGAGATCAATCTATCGCGCGAATCATCAAAATGTTTCGTCGTCCCAACCCGTTAAGTTGCTAAGACGGATTTCGTCGTTGATTGCATCGGAAGCTCGACCCAGGAGGGCTGGGAGCAAATCGGATATTATCACGGCGGTGGTGGTGTCGTCGGTGAGAAATTGTGCGGACAAAGGAGCCGACAAGACAATTTATAACGATGTCGTGTGAATAACGTTCCAGCGCGGGTCGGAGCGTGGACACCGCTAGGGTTGGGCCCGAGCTCAGCGGTAATGAGCGCATCCGTGACCGTGTTAACATCTACAACACTGACAGGTAGATACGAGCCACTTTAGACGACCAACGAGACCGGACCGGTCGCGCTCGTTGCTAATTGACCGACGACTTGCGCGGCGGGAAAGCTCAACTCCACTCGGATGAGGGAATGTTGTCTCGCGCATGACGAAATCGAATGCATCGGAGCTCCGGCCCAGGGTTCGTCTCCGTTAGAGTCGGATAATAATCGGAAGAAATCTGTTTCCATATATCGCCGGCGTGAAGCAACGGAAAATTTTGAGGAGGAAAAGCGAACTGCTGTCCCCGACGACGCTGAATGATAAATTAACGTTCGGACCAATGTTTTAGATTCGACTGCGGGTCCGAGCCAAATTTCATTCGGAACATAGCTTCCTTTCTATTTTTTCTTCTCTTCTTGTTTTATAGTCGCGTAAGCAACGAACGAGTACCTTCAGGCCCGAACGGAGCATTTCTCAATCGAAAACACGCGCGTTCGGCCACACATTTCAGATAAGTGCACGGGAGAACAAGTCCACATCTGATAAGTCGCCGCTTGCCGCACACCGCGCAAGCGATCGGCCCGGCGACCGTCCGACTGACTGACATTTCGGTCGACGATGGGACGGTAGATCAACGGGACGCATTTGAGATACGGGAGTCGCGTGGAACCGGAGTCGAGCCGATTACGGATATATATAAGTCCCCCTAAGTTTCGCTTCATCGAAATGTCAATGGAGCGATACCGCGCTGCCCCCGCTCCCCCTCGGCCCCCCACCTGGATGGGGTTTTGGATTCGATTGAGGTGAAGGAGGTTGACAGCAAAATGAGATGAAGGGGTTCATCAAGTAACTTCCGAGAGTACGATCAACAAACTGTCCCACCTGATCCCGATCGAGAGATTACGGAATACGTCCTCTAGTCTTTTGAAAAGTGTGCTCGAGTATCAACGAATCGCCGAGGAAAGGAAATCTTTTGTCCTGCATGGGGCAAACGACACTTTCAGTGACATTTTACGAAGTCTAGCGACAACTCTGCAGAGGTGCCTCACTCTACGAACCTTGGGAAGTGGCCACAACGAGAGAGAGCCAGAGGAACGACAGCGTTTCCAGTCGACCAGATAATCCACCCGGGACTTTCATCCTGTTCTTGAAGAGTTTCGATTCACAGTGAAAGGCGAATATCCAAAAGCTGCTCACAGCACCAGACACTCGAGTAGAGTACGATCATCAGAAACACATCGTGCCATCGGAACGACTTCACACGAAAACGGCTCAATCAAGTTCTGACCACGTGAAGCTAACACAAAACGCTCTTGCCCGCGGTGTTTGTTGCAGGAGGAGAGGAGGCGATGGAAAACACCGGCGCGCGGCACCACTGCGGCGCTAGTTCTTCGATCAGCGACGACCGACGTTTTGTGATCTTCGTCTCCTTTTTCTCGGTAACGGATTTTCCGATGCGAGAGGGCATTTGATCCATATTTGTATTTGGCGGAACCCCGATGCCCGCTCCGTCTGTCGGGTGATTAGCCGAGCCCTTGTTGAGCAATAGGTAGCAAATTGATCGAACGAGGAGCTTGTGTTCCCGATCGTATCGCGCAGACAACGAGAGAATGTAGGAATTTCAGGATGAGGATTTCCAAACTCCATCGATCTCGGATCGTGCCGTGAACAGACACGAATCGCACGCCGATGATGTGATTGTTGCTTTCGGGAACGGAAAGGTCGTATTGGGGACGGAGCACAGGGTTACGACACGGGAGTCCGGCGCGTCTTGGAAAAAAAAAAAAAAACTCCAGACGGTCGGAGGGAAGAACGGTGAGAACACGAAACGCTGTGATCTCGTTTCAACAGCTTTCCGCCCATGCGGTAAAGGCCAGCCACTGAGTGAGTGAGTGAGAGAAGGGAAATTCCAAATTAATGACCCTCGTTCAATACTGTGTACCGAGGGCATTAAGAGCAAGCTGCCCTGAGCAGACGCGCGTTCGCTCCCCACAGACCCCGAAGAGACAGCTGGCCTTGACTGAGAAGAAGTTATGGAAAAAGCCCACCCAAGAGACAACGACAGGAGATACTTCGAAGAAGAGGTGAATCCTTCACGAGACTCGATGCATACACTGGCGCAGGGGTTTTTGTCGAGGAAAGAGGACGAGGTCTTGGTTTTTTTTTCTCGAGGAATTCGATTGTTGTCACAAATTGTTTTGCCTCTTTCTCAACATGGCGTGCATTAGGTCGGGTCGGTGCGGCGTTCCGAGATTTTCGAGCAAAGCCTGCCCATTGGTCTGTCGAGAAGTCGGGCGACAAGGTAGCGAGCAGGCAGGCGAGCATAGTGGCCGCCAGCATCATCGGTGTAGTATAGAGTGCGCTGGAGGAATTGGAACAACTACCCCTCGCTCTCGATTGTTCGATAGTCGATAAAGCATTAAAGGCACGGGCGCAGCATTTCCAAGATCTCGGCAGCACACAGTCCGACAAAGTCGCAGTGAATTGGTGCCTCTGGTAGTCCCGACCATCGACCTGTAGGAGTAGCCCTTAACGTTATCAGCAACATCGACAACAACAGCAGCAAGAGTTGTTCCTGATTTTGTTTCGAAGTGATCTCAACGAAGCTCGGAGCCATGAGTAAGAGTCAAACCGATCGCTGATTCGATCTTGATCGCTGCACTTTACTCGATTCGAGCACCAGTGCACCATGTTTTCTTCTAAAATCCAGCGACGGTGTCCTCGAACTTGAACACAGGTCCCACGGAGCACCTGTTTCCATGAAAAATTCCCAGAGAGTTCTCCCAGAACTTTAAAGTTTCTGAAGTGACTCTCGTTCTGCATGAAGGAGCGTTTTGTCGAGGAGTTCAATCAGGGTTCGGCTTCTCAGGAGGAAAGGATGAGTTTCGGTCACGAGTCTTTGTCTCCCAGATTTCAATGACCAGCCGTGCTCGGACTCCTAAAGCCTAATCCTTTCTCGCTCGAGAACGATCCTGATGGTGAAGTCCTGTGGATTGTTGCATTGGATTTCAAAATCTATGACGAACACCCCGGATCGAGATCCGTCCTCCTAAGCGGAGATCCATTGTGGAGTATTCGTGCTTTTGATGGAGTTGACGCTCGCCATTGTCTGAATCTGATGAGACCGCGAACCTGATACTCAATACGACTCCGATGCAAACACGAAACGATCAAAAGGTCGACTATTTGGTTTACCCGTGCGTGAAGTGCAGGTTCATTCAGACTCTCTCGCTGATGATCTTCTTGGAAACCTAGATCGCTCGGATTCATGGAATTCCACCGATATTGTTTTCATCTCGTTGTAAGTTTCGAAGTTTCCTTCTCTCTCGAATCGTTTCTTTCGATTAAGGAGTTCATTTCGCCACTTTCGAGGTGCCGGAAGTTGGTGAGCGTCTCGTCTCTGTCCGATTCCGGATCGATTTCGATCCGCGGGCGCCACTTCACCGCGAACTCTCTCGATTCCGGGCTCCGTTGCTGAGATGCTTGCGACCCTGAACTGCGCGAGCCCAGCAGCGCTCTGGAAGATTCATTCAGTTGGAAAATCTCCGAAAGCGGACCTAGCAACGTTTTTTCCCTGCATAGTAAGCATAGTTCACGAATTATGAAACATGGCGGACAACTGTTTCTGAATAAATATTCCTCGTTCGGCGACAGAATAGCTGTCTCCGCTGGTGGGCCGGAGGGACAACGTTCTTTTGGCTCGGTCAGTCTCTGGTGAAACAGAATCCACTGTTTGCGCGGAATCTGTTTGGCCTGCTGTGTTGAATTATTTATGAACAGATGGATTGTACGCAGATCGAAATGGACGTTGTCATCAGAATTCTTATTCGCGGTTCTGAGAAAGTAAGAACCGTTGTTTTTCCCCCGGCGATCATTGAATTTCTGAATCTGAGCAGATGGGAATCAAAAGCGACGACCTTTCTCGCCGCCGATTCTCACTTCTTTGGAAGAGAAATGAAAAATAGTCGTTCGTCTCTGTCGACTTGATTTCTCTCAGTTTTCTCTCTGCTTTCCGGAACGACTAGCGTTTCGATTAGCGTTCGAATGAGGTGTGAAAACTCGAGTCCGATTCAAAGCATGCGGTTCTCATTAGAAAGCGTTCGTTTTCTTCGAATTTCGAGCATATTCCCTCTCGAGGCGGTTATGACCACATATTTGCGGTAAAGATTCCAACTGATTTCGTAAGTTGTACGCGGTTTAGGAGTCAGTTTCGGTCCCCGGTGGTCCCTCTCTCTGTTTCTGTCTCTACCCTGGCCCCTCGATCTGAACCTCGCTCGGATGAAAGAATTTCACACCGGTATCACGTAGGAGGCGACTGAATAGAAAACAAAACGACTAAGAAGAGAATTCCTCGAGAGGAATCACAACCGGAGCTCGTTGCCATCGCTGCGACTCCAAAACATTCGTACTGTAGAGCAATCGATAGCCGACGCGAGCGTACGAGTCGTCTCCAAGCACAAACATTCACACTTGTTGCACCACAGAACAAGGTGCGCGAGCTCCTTATTTCGGCTCAAAAGAGTTTGAATCGATTAGGTGCTACGCTATGATTGAGAGAGATCGTCTCGGATCGCTCGATTCGACGGATCATCACTGAGCTTTCTGAATTCGTTCTCTAGATTTTTCCGGCCGACGAGGAAATAAGCCGGACCCACCTCTCAAAATGAGAGAAGTCATCTCTCTGCATCTCGGTCAGGCAGGCTGTCAAATCGGGAACGCGTGCTGGGAACTCTACTGCATCGAACACGGAATTCAGGTGAGTTCTGATTTTCCGTCGAATTCATGGATCAATCAATCAATCAATCTGTCAATCAATCGCAATCGAATGATGAAAGAGCCGTGATACCACAGCCCGATGGGAACATGCCCGGCGATACAAGTCTAGGCGGCGGAGACGACTCTTTCAATACATTCTTCTCGGAGACTGGAAATGGAAAACATGTTCCTCGAGCGGTTTTCGTCGACTTGGAACCGACAGTCGTCGACGAGATTCGAATCGGGACCTACAGGTGAATACACAGACTTCTTGCTTTCTCAGAAAACTCGATTTGCATTCGATACCGAGACTCTCTTGTTTGCTGCTTCAACTGGAGCCTGAGTCTTCTTGCCTCCATTCCCTGAGGCTTCGGAGCTCAAAGTTCATATTCATTCATGAGAGCTGTGATTGAAGAGTCGGAGCTGATGCGGAAGCGATATGTCGTCGTCTGATATGAATTTCAAAAGCTGTGGATCCCTTTATTTATTTAAGACTTGTTGCATCTTTCACAGGCAGCTGTTCCATCCCGAGCAACTCATAACGGGCAAGGAGGACGCCGCAAACAACTATGCAAGAGGACACTACACCATTGGCAAGGAACTGATTGATCTGGTGCTCGACAGGTTTGAATAATTTACACCAATACGAATGTTGGGAACTAGCACGAGCTTCTTCTCTCAGAGCAAAATCTTTCCATAATTGAAAAACAAAATCCATGGATGGTGTTTCTAACAAAGTTGCTCATCAACTTCAGGATCCGCCGCGTAGCCGATTTATGCTCAGGACTTCAAGGCTTCTTGATTTTTCACTCCTTTGGTGGTGGCACCGGGTCAGGATTCACTTCCCTCCTGATGGAAAGGCTCTCTGTTGACTATGGTGAGTGATCCACTTCGAGGATCCGAAAAGAGTTCAAAAGAGGAGGCAACACTTCAGCCTTTTTTTTTTTTTCTTGTGGTTTCAGGGAAAAAAGCCAAGTTGGAATTCTGTGTCTACCCAGCCCCGCAGGTGTCAACGGCTGTCGTGGAACCGTACAACTCTGTGCTGACCGCTCACTGCACTCTTGAGCATTCGGACTGCGCCTTCATGGTCGACAATGAGGCCATCTACGACATCTGTCGCAAATATCTCGACATCGCGCGGCCGACGTATACGAGTCTGAACCGGCTGATAGGGCAAATTGTGTCATCCATCACGGCCTCGCTCCGCTTCGATGGAGCTCTCAACGTGGACCTCAACGAGTTCCAGACCAACCTGGTTCCCTACCCGCGGATCCATTTCCCATTGGTTACCTATGCTCCCGTCATTTCAGCCGAGAAAGCCTACCACGAACAGCACAGCGTTTCGGAGATCACGAACGCCTGCTTCGACCCTAATCTGCAGATGGTGAAATGCGACCCGCGTAACGGAAAGTACATGGCGTGTTGCCTACTGTACCGAGGTGATGTCGTCCCTAAAGACGTGAACGCGGCCATCGCGGCAATCAAAACCAAGAGAACCATTCAGTTCGTCGACTGGTGTCCGACGGGTTTCAAAGTCGGCATAAACTATCAACCGCCTGCCGCCGTCCCTGGCGGTGATACGGCCAAAGTGAGTCGGAATCGTCCTTGTACACTTGTTGTATCTACATACCTGTTCTAGAATGACAACAAGTTCATGTTCTGATTCGAGAATATCTTTGAAAATCGCCAAGCATTCGATTTTCGATTGACATTCAATGATGTTGAGCCGCACATTCCGAATTCGATACCAACACACTGGAATATCATTCTTTTGCTGCGTTTCAGGTACCGCGCGCGGTCTGTATGCTCTCGAACACGACTGCGATCGTTGAGGCGTTCTCGCGGCTCGATCACAAGTTTGACCTAATGTATGCCAAAAGAGCTTTTGTTCACTGGTACGTTGGAGAAGGAATGGAGGAAGGTGAATTCTCCGAAGCTCGAGAAGATTTGGCCGCGTTGGAAAAGGATTACGAGGAGGTCGGAGTCGACTCGAACGAGGGCGAAGAGGGAGAGGAATACTGAGAATACAACACGGCCGCCAGCGTCCGTCAAGCTTAGGAGTCGACTTTTTCGTACACGTTCACGGATCATCGTGCACGATGATGTCAGAGGACGGAGAATACGCAAAGCAGTCAGAGTAATCGTCTTACATGATTCCCCCCCGAAACAGACATTCAAAGCGGAGCACTCGCAGCAGGCTTACTTTTGTCACTCACAGACACGTAGAGCTGGAGTCCCGGAGTCCGAACGCACGCTGATTTCGCGCGATAATCTCATTCTCTACGACCTCTGGTGGTTGAGATACGTCACGACACATTAATAATGTATGTAAACATAGTCTCAAAACGAAAATCCGTCCCTCAACCTTCACTTGGTGTTAGCAAGGATCGAATATCGGCATAATTATGATAGAAACGCGTAGTATACCTGCCGTGACTCTGAATGGACTTCCTCAACAAGAAACGTTTCAAACTGGAACACCGTACGTTTTTATATTTGTCGGATGCTATAACTTAACAAAAGTACTGCCACTCATGCAATTTAATAAAAAGCTTCATTTTGTCATTCAATGCTCGTCAATCCTCCGTTCACTTCAGAGATCGACTAAGAACTCTATATGATGGATAGGATTAGGGAGTTCAAGAATTATTCAAT
Source organism: Neoseiulus cucumeris (assembly GCA_021527715.1). Lineage (NCBI taxonomy): Eukaryota > Metazoa > Arthropoda > Arachnida > Mesostigmata > Phytoseiidae > Neoseiulus > Neoseiulus cucumeris. Next base: position 156,918 of record JAJSRV010000074.1, on the reverse strand, counting down.
CACCTATTATTATCAATCTATGGATAAATTGGTCGGAGGCCGATAACTTCGATGATATATGCCCGACAAAGTCATGGGCTAAAACAATCAGGCACCTTTTAACCAAATATCCATCGATTCATATTGATTGATGGAAGTTCAAAAATGATTATTGCCTGAACTTCCAAGCTCTAGTCATAACCTAAGGCAGAAAAAGTCCAACTATAGTAAAGATGAATAATCATCTAGTACGGTACGACGCACGAACATATTGAATGAAAATTAGTTCCATTCTCGCGTTCCACAAATGACACATTTCTTGGTTGCACAACTATTTACTTGGATGGACATCTGCGAATCAGGTGATGTGTTTCGTCCTTGCTCAGAATTTCGACGATTTCTGATCCGGTCCACAGTTCTCTTATTCAGACTTCAGGCATCAGATCGGTTGCTGTTTCATCCCTTTGAACAAAACACCGAGATCCGAGCACACACGATGGCTGCCGGCTTTCCGTGTCCATTTTTTTTATTTTCGTTTCGATTTCTTAGTTGAATCTGAGGTGAGTGGGATGGCGGTGGCTTCGAGGGGTTTTCGGTTGTGGATCGAATCAGAATGAGTCGGAATTTAGATATTATAGGGTGAGCATTGGACATTTTCGGTTTCTTTGACCAACGTAGCTCATGAGTTCGAGTAACAGGAATGCCCATCGCCGCGGGGGTTCCACTAAACTAGGTGCAGCTGATCTCTTCCTTTTGTTGTTTCTCGGCTTCCTGGTCGGGTGATGATATTTCCTCCGGGCGCGCTCATTCTCGTGTTGCTCGACTACTTAAATCAAATCACAGTGAGTTTGTCATCTTTAGTTTGCCGCGAAGCCTGAACATGCTACGTGGTAGTGGACGCTGTGCCTCTTCGTTAGCTTTTGTCCTCGGTCGTCGTCATTACAGCGACGGTTTGCAATATGCGCATTTATACCAAAGTACTCATGAACTCCAACAGAGAGACAACCGAAAAGTACTGGATTTCTACCAAAACGCGTTGTCAAAGGAAATCGCCGAGACCGAGGGATCGCAAGGTCAGTGTGTGTTCGACCCGGTTTGGTGAAGTTTATTTCAAAAACCCATTTAGAGGACTAGTGAATTAGTTTTGATTCATCTAGTGCTGGACATCGGCTGCGGCAGCGGGGACACAACCCATAAAACTCTGCGACCGTTGATGGTGGATGGCTTTGGGTGTCGACGCGTCGTGGCAACAGACATCTCCACTTCGATGCTGGACTATGCTCGAGGAGCTTTTCCACATAGAGCCATCAGCTACGACGTTTTCGACGTTAGCTCCGGGTAAGTGACTCTTCGACGTCGTAGTCTACATACATATAGCATCCTCGACCCGAATATCGAAGAAAAACGACAGAAAGCAGCGAACGTCGTCGGCCCACTCAGTAATTGACTGCGAACGAACACGCCGAAATCATCTCTTCGGAGTTCCTTCTCAAAAGTTTGATAAGGAGACGTCAACTTGGGATCAGGGCAACGGAAGGGAGGCGGCGGCGGTGGCGGCATCTGGATTCGAAACGAGAAGATATCTCCCCTCATGGAAAAGCGGGAAAAGTAGCTGCGGTTGTCGCTCAAAGCAGACGTAATACGAAAAGCGTATTCGCGTTTTTTTCCATGTTTTTCTCCTCGTCCCATTAAGATGGGGGAACTGTTGGAGGGAAACGCTGGGACAGGTTGTAATGAGGGCCGTTCTGAACGACTACATGGAAGCTGTTCATCTTCCAAGGCAGCATCTCCTTTGAAGGAGCCTCCGCTGCCATCCGCGGCAGGAGAAAGAGAAACATTGAGGATTTTACGTCGAGATCTCGAATGAACTTCTGCCGATATCCTTCGACCCGGTAACTGGATTTCAAGGAGTCACTCGCTACCTTTCAGGGATTCGGCTCAGGAGCTAGTGTCCCGCTACGGCCATTTCGAGTTTGTGTTCTCTTTCTACACGTTGCACTGGGTGCGTGACTTGACCGAAGCCCTGGTGAACGTGCGCCGCGTGATGCGGCCGGAGGGTCAACCGTCCGAGTGTCTTTTGTCGTTCCTGGCCCTGAATCCGGCAATGCTCGTATACCGCATTCTCGGCAAAAACTCTCGTTGGGCGAAATACGTTGTAAGTAGAATCCCTCCTGTTTGCGAAACACCGGATCGAGCTGGATGGAAATAGAAGCTGTTCCCCAAAGCGTTCTCCGATTCGCCCCGTCGAGCGGGCGGGTCTTCTTCTCATCGAATCTTCATATCGATTTTGTTCTCCTTTCGTGCTCGTTTTTGTTTCAAGGAGATCAACAAACCGTTTTGTGGAGGCAAAGTTCTTACTCTCTGTCCTTGTTCTCGCTACAGGAATCGACTACTATCTCATTCGGAGAGGTATACAGTCAGCAATCTCTGCAGCAAATGGCGGAGAGCTGCGGTTTCAAGCTCCGCAGTTGCGAAGTTCTCAACATGGAGTTCGGTCACGCGAGTCTGGAGAAGCTTCGAGGTTTGTCGAGTTTATGACTAGCGGTGGCGGCGGCCGTGTCGGTGGCAGCAGAGACGAGTAAATAGCAAAGAGCACGGCCAGCAAGCGTTATCCTCATGCGCGACGACAACCACGGCACTGACGACAGCGATGGAGGAGAAGAAGTGGGAATTTTTTGCTTGGGAACGCTTCCTCTTTTAGTCATTTTAAGCAGCGGTCGTCCGGTTGCCGCCGAGCGGGAGAAGAACGAGAGAGTACGGCATATAATATACATGCATATTATATTCGCTTTGGATTTTCCCGAGTTTTATTCAGCTTGACGTCAGTTGCTGCTCCACGTGCTGCTCCCACCGGTGCTGAACGGACGGACGGACGGCCTTCCTCGCCGGCCGGCCGGCCGGCGTGCCGGCTCGCAAACGTTCATCCCCATCCTTCTCGGCCATATCCCAGTGCGCCGCCACCGCTGAAAGTGAGCTTAATTTAGCCAACAATAGGGGCGCTCAGCCGTGCCCCGGTTCGTTCGCGCGCTCACTCACTCACTCGCTCACTCGCTCAGCGTACGTAGCCCGAACTCTGAGCGCCGTTGGCTGCTGCTGCTGACGACGACAACGACGACCTACAAGCGCAGCCGAGCTTTAGCAGCCGATCGGAGGCCGGCCGGCCGATCACCACCTCGCGAACGCATGGAAACTGAGTGAGGCGCGGAGTCAGTGAGCGGGAAAACCCGGCAAGGTGGCTGGTGATTCTTTTCCTTCGAGGTGGTGAGCGGCAGCGAGGCAAACAGGCAGATCGCGAGTGGACCGGTTTGGAAACTCAGCAGCGACAGGAAGGGAAGAAACCGGAGGAGTTGGTAAATGCTTGGAGTGCGAGAGGATATTGTGAGAGGATTGGGAACGGAGAGAAGGGAGATTGGGAAGGGAACGATCACGGCAAGGGGAAATTCCAGCAGTTGAAAGTCCGAAACGTTTCGAGAGGGAAATATCTCTAAATTTCGGGTACGCCATCACTGGCTGCGTCAACATCGATCGACTCGTAACTGAGAGAAATCAGTGAAGCAAGGAACGGAGCCACTTTCGAGCAAAGCAGGGAGTTTGAGCGAGTTTCAGGAGCTCTCTTCTACCTCCTGATAGGAGGTGGGGCGGGGCGGCTTCGTACCGGGTTCAAGATCCTGTTATGACCGCCGCCGAGTTTTCAAAACTGCGACTTTTCTGAACGATTACAACGACAAAGTTTGGCGCCTCTCCATCTGGGTTCGTCACTCGATTAGAATTCATTCGGTTGGTTTTTTTCCAGATTCAGCGGTGGCCGTGTGTCCGATCCACAAAAACGTTCCCGCTGAGCTCCGCGAGGATTACGAAAAGGATCTCGTGAAAAGTTATCTCGAACTCAGCGGAGGAAGCGGGGTCTTCAACTACCAGATCGCTGTTCTTCACGGGCGCACTGATTGAGAATGGAACTCACTTCAAGATCGACATACGATGACGATGCGTTCAGGAACTCCACCTCGGGTCCCTTCTTGTCCCCCGTTGAGTCGCGGCAATGATGCGCGCGGGATCCGACATTTATTGTATACTTAAAATAAATACATTCTGATAACAGCATTATGACAATCCCTCGAGGGCACTTACGTCTCTGTCAGCGCGCACGTCGCGTCCTCGTGCTTTTCGGCGACCGCAGCATTCACGTCACTATCTGTTCCGTTTGGTCAAACAACGCACAAGCCACGGAAATCATTCGATCCGATGACACATGACTCAAATACTCTCGCTTTGGAATGATTCTCTGACCAACGTCGACCGAGGATTCACGAGATCGACGCGGAACGGATCACTCTTAGGTTCTATGAAGGGACTCCAAACTTGAGACCCGAATCCTTTCTTCAGGATATTGAGCTCTCGAGTCCGTGAACTCGGGGAACCGGAGTCGAGGAGAACGCGAGATGATACATAGGGCAGTTTCCCCGCACTTCGCGGGGCAACAATCTCTCCAATGTGGGAATAAACGCTCTCGTTTATCTGATCCGATTCGCCGAAACAATTTGCCAAATGGTGGCAATACTGATGAAGCCTTGCCGACTGAGTCCTGCCATCGGGCGAGCCGGCTTCCCGAGTGCCGCACTGGTGGGCGACGGCGGCAACATCCGAACCGTAATCTGCGATCCGACCCACTGCGGCCCAACACAGAGTGGGCGGACAGACAGAGAAAGTATGTTACTTATCTTGTTTCCTCGTTTCTTTCTTTCTTTCATTCGACCGAGTGAGCGAGCGAGCGAGCGTACTTTCGTTCAATGAGCACCCTGAGAGCCGACGACGACGGCGACACGCCTTGTCTCAGTAAGAGACCGAACGAGGGACAAGACACGGGGAGACTGGGGGAGGTGAGGGGAGAAGCAAGGGAGCCTGCGGAGCGATCCTCGCGGCCAGAGGACTCCGGAGATACAAGCGATTGATTTCCATTTCAGAAAGTTCAGTCGTGAAACTAAAAATCGGTGAAGTGGGTTTTTTGACTGGCTTAGCGGATCGTTGCTTGTGGGATCCACTCGATGTCGAACAAGGGGTTCAGCAGCGATGGACGGGGGAGGGCGGGGGACGGTCGGTCACAAAACAGTCACCGCTTCCACCGTCAGCGGCCCGCCATCCAGGAGCGCTCAGGCGTTGCGACTAGCTCGGCTAGCAACCTGACAGGCCACTAGTCCAGTCAACGGGACGCTGCCGGCGTCGGCGTCGCCGAGCGAGCGAAGCACGCACGACTCGCGAAATAGAGACAGTGCTCGCTCGCTCGCTCGGTCAGTTAGCCAGTTTTACTGAATTGTATGCAACCCCTACCGTCATCAACATCACCGCCGCCGCCATCATCATCATCATCAACAACAAATTGTCAAGCGGGAACGGCACGAAACGTTATAATGGCGGTTACTGCACCGTATCCCTGTTTCAGGATTAGGGGAGCAGCCCGTTCAAGCTTCCACAGGATCATCCGATCACATTCGGTTGGTTTCTCGCCTTTTCCACCTCTGAGTACAACACAGCCGCATTGTTTCGCTGTGTCAACGTGTTGAGCGGTGCGGAGGCTAGTTTGTAATCAGCTTCCTAGTACATATAACCGGGAAAAATGATCGAGGCGCTATATTCACTCCGTAAAGCACGGAATCAATAAGTGAATTGTTACTATTTCGAATCTTGTTCAGACCGGCAATGCGTTGTGGATATCTCGTCATTCGCTCCTTTAGGCTCCGGTCGCCGATAAGATAGACTGCTGCTCCCAAATCATTATGGAACGCGTGACTGAACAAAACCGGCGCCGCTACAGAGCGATTCCGCAGGTTTCGGTAGCGTGGACGAGGTGTTTGAAGCCGGCGATGAACGATCGGCGACGATATTTTGAAAACAACAAGCCACAGCTGCCGGTCAGGTCGAGGCTATTGTGAAAAGTCCATTTTCGCATCGAGTCCCGGAGTCCCGCGATCGAGAGCAGAGTTATGAAGGTTGTCTTTTGTGTTCGAGGGCTCGGTCCCGGTAGGAAATGATCAATGATCGAGTCGAAGGGAAGGTTCCTCTCAAATCGAACTCGACCGGTGCAGCTCACCGAAGCGGTGGGAGTTGGAATCGGAAACAGGGTTACCATGAAGTTGTCGTGGGAAGTTTTTCAATTCGGTCGAAGTAAATTCTCGAGCTCCGAACAGAGAATTTTTTAAAGTCGGCAAGTTCTCTTTCCTCTGGAGACTTTTTATTCTTTTTGCGAAGAACCAACGAACACTACGATCTAGAGAAAAACTCACGGTGACGGCTCGGCCTCTTGAACTCCGCTCGCAGGGTTTTCGCAATAAAATCTCCCAAAGTCATCAAATTCAGCGACTCACTTACTCAGTCGAGCGGGCGGGCGGCTGAGGAGTGGTCCTCAAATATTTTCGTTATTTTGTCAATCCGAAAAGCAGTCAGCAACGATCGAACCCTACGGAGAAACGATCGTATGTCAATAATTTCCTGTCGGGCGCCGCTCCCTACCGTCGGGAGCCTCTCTTGCAACGAACGAGGTGAGGGACGCGACGGGGACAATGTTCGGAGACATGGGAGCCGCACGGCGGAGCTTTATGGAGCTTTAATCTGGTGAGGCAAAAACGTCTTGTTATCATCCCGTGCCCTCGCTTCGAAATAGCGGCTCGTGCTCCGTATGACTGAAGGAGTCACAGGAGTCCAGGGATGCAAGTACACCGAGGAGATGTGTGCCTGAACGAGCGTGTCTTGCCTGCGGGCAGAAGGCAGATGAACAGCCGGCAAATGAACGGACGCTCGCTCGCTCGCTCGCTCGCTCGCTCGCTCGCTCGGACGGACGAACGAACGAACGAACAGATGGACAGGCAGATGAAGCATACACAGTCTCGGTCTGATCAGCATCGGCATGTGCACCATCAAAATCGTCGTCGTCGGAGGCATCGAAGTAATCACCGTACTCTCCACGACGGAGAAAATGGGATAGAGAGTGTGTCACCGGGAGAAGGCTCACTGAGCGCGGGGATCGCAGATGAAGATGGAGAGGTGGATGCAATATCAAAGTTGACGCGATATCACGCGGAAAATACTCGGCGTGTTACGCATACTGAAGTGCCAGCTCAAGTTCCGTCGATTTCCAGAGCAGAGAAGAAGTATAATCTGAATGAAAAATGGAGATTTGAGAAAAGTCGACGTAGATTCACGGAATTCCCATGTTGATATGTAAATTACTGTGAACTTAGTCCGATTCGGGTTGAAAACATCGCAGCAGAGGGGAGTTATGAATAGTTGTGGAACCGATCTTTCAAACTCGTTATCAGCATTCTTGTGCAAATAATTATCGTGAACTTCATCAGGATGCGTGGCTCAATGTTTGAAGATCGAATCCAATCAATGGAGTGCGCGAAAACAAAGCAAACACTTGCGACCGCGCAATCTATGAAACAAGTGATGATGAGCGCGCTCGAGTGACGAAAACGGTTGCCATTCTTCGTTTTCGTTTACGCTGCGGCCGCTCCAAGGGACTGTTTGAGGGAGGAAATTTCGCATCGCTGAATTGGGCACGGTGCAGAGAACAAACTGCGACGAAGAGAGTAAGAAAGAAAGACTCGCTCCTATTGGAATCCGATTACGTTACCGCCACCGCCTTCGCCTTTACCACCACCGCTGCCGCTTCCTCCGCCACGACGACTACCACCGCTCGACCTGCGGAAGTAACAGGTTCTTTTCTCGATCTGCAACTCCCTCATTCTCTCCAAAGCGGACCCCCCGGATACGTTTGCCGAACCCCTCCGTCGGAACAGCACAGAATTCAGATCTAAATTCAACAGCTGTTGGATTGTGTTGAAATGCGCATGCGACTAACAACGAACGATTGAACAGCTCAGGAAAAGAGGGAGAAAGAGAAAGGGGGGGGGGCGGGCGTGCGGGGGTCGCGAAATTATGCCTCTGGCTTCGTTATTGCTGTTGCGGGCGGCGGGAAAACGCACGTCGCTAGACAAACACTGTTGCAGTATCGACTGTTACCGGGCGCTCGGGCAGGACGCCCATCTGCAGTGACAGACGGTTGGAGTTTTTCCCCCAAGATCGGTTCCTTCTTTTTCTGTTCTCTGTCGTATCGTTTTGTTTCTCGCCTCATCGTCCGTCGAGTCGAGCGCCGTTCTCCTCAAGGGAATAAATCAATGCTCTCCTGCGTCCAACTTAATTCCCCATCGAGGGATAGCGTTGGCCGACGAGTTTTACGAGACGACGACTCGAGATCTGGCTGCGCCAGCGGCGTCACTGCCGGTCCCTGAATTGCTGATGGTGCCGATCGAGGCTGCGATGGCAGGGGGACTTCCAGGGTAAGTGACGAAGCTGACGGAGAAAGAAACGATCGTAAGGATGCGATGCTTGCAGGTGTTCTTGAGGCTTTTCTTCTTCTGAAACGGGCTCTGCTATCTGGGGAAGGATTTGGTTTTCCCCCGTGACTCCAGAAACCTCGAGCAGAGCTGCTCCGAGTCGGGAAAAATGCGTTTGCGTTCAGGTGCCTGTATTGAATAATACCATCGATTTTTTCGCGATCGAATTCGATTCCGAAGTTCAGGGAGGAATTTCGATCTGAACTTCGGTTTACGGATCCACTGCTAGATGCTCGAGTTTCTTTGATTAAATCGAGAGTTACTTATACGGCGAAGAACTCATACTTTCGAGAAACGAAGAGTTTCAGTTCCTTATCATTTGTAAATACTTGCCATTGGACACATGATTATGACAGATTCTCAAGGGAAAAAGGAAAAATACTTAAACTGAAGAGCTGAATTTACTCTTCGTCTTCCCGGCACCGTTGCAAAGAAACTTTTTCACAATAATGTAACCTCCCGAGCTCCGTCATCGGTAATTACGGATTTGATGTCCAGAGATCACGCAATGTGTATTATAATGTCAAACACGTCCCCGTTTTCCATGCGCTCTTTAGCTGATCGTTTCTCCCGATTTCCCACTTTCTAAGGATTCTTTCGGTCTTTAGACTCGTCACATTCAAAGAGGATATTTAGCAAGAACCAGAATGAAAAGTTAATTATTGGTGAACAATATTTCCTATTCAAACAACCGAAAAAACGGGAAACGCGTCACCAACTTCTCACCATCGCGAAGTCACGAAGCCCAACCACTGGAAACGTCGGTTCAAAGTTATTCAGGGGGACCGGCTGTTGATGATGATTCTTATCGAGGTTCAAGGCAGGTAGTTCAGGAAGGGGGGGAGAAGTCACCTCCCATTTGGATCCGCGATGCCGGAACGTCGTTGCGGAATGAGCAATCATTCTCCCTCCGGACGGCTTTGGCTTTATCCGCCCATCTCCGTTCTTGATCGCACGAATCAACGAGCGATGACTCCAATCGTGAACAATGTTGTCTCTCGCTCATGGATTGTTCCTAGATAGAAAAAAAAAGAAAGAATGAAATCCTCCTCAGTTCATGGCGAGAGGATCTTCCATCCACAGCTTGCAGAGAAACGAACGGAAGCGCCGTACGTTGGAGCTCGCGGTATTCGGTAGCTATTCCAGACCGGTGTATTCGCTTGACAAAGAGTTGCCAACTTGCGATGAGTTTTATCATGAGGCTGCAAATCTTTCTCCCTTCGTTTCCTCGCCCGCGGTTCGAAACTGCACCTCGTTTCCACCTAACGGGACCACATTGGCTGGCGGGGAAACCGCAACTCCTTTTTCCCTGCCCACCCGGTCGGCCGACGTCTCTCAGCCTATCCCTGCCGCTGTTCGTCCCCGGTTCGCTATCGCGGCTCGACGAGCGTCCAGACAAGCGAGCGACGCGAAAGCAGGCTAGCGGGTTGCAGCCGGGTGGCGGGTGGCGTTGGCCGTGGCGGGTAGTGGCTTGGCCGAGTTCCGTTTGCTTGGCGGGTTCGGTGCGCGCGCACCTCACCCCCAACCGAGTTCTCGGCTCCTCTCTGCGGGAACGCATGAGGGCCAGTCGGGGCGCCCTCTGCCTTCTTCTTGCTATGCGAGTGAGTCGGTCGGTCGCTGGCTCGGCCACTACGGGCCACATTGGTTCCTGAATCGAGCAGAGCGCGCACGGTGGTCACTGTGGCGAGAGCAGAAAGCAGTGCGGTGTGTGCAGTTTGCTTGCTTGGTCTACGAGTGCGGCCTGTGCCTGGTGGTGCCACTCTGTTGGATGTTGGTTGGTTGGTTCGTTGACTCGGACGTTCGACTTCGCTCCCTGAGACGTTCCTCGAGTGGCAAGTGTGACTGCCAGAGGTCTGTTTTGCCTGAGTCGGCTACCTCACAGGCAAAACGGGTTCAAGGCACCGATGGCTGGCACAGCGAAAACGAGCGGAATCGAGGAGGACAACGACTGACTGCTAGCCCAGTGTCTGTTTGGGTTGGCTGGTCATCGAACACCGACTTCTCCACCGGGCACCGCTGCGGAGAGCGTAATGGAGAGGAAGTGTGAACCTTAGCAACTGCAGCAGGCTAGAAGAAACGAGTAGAGCGGTCGTCGTCGTTGCGTACAGTAGCCTAGTGAACAGGAAACACGAAGGAAACTCTCAACGAACCGCTCATCCGCCGTAACAGTAGACCACCGTGAGCTCGAAACGTAGAAGTTTGTGATGACTTGAAGTAATCTTGCGTCCTTCTGCCTTTGTCGTCATCGTCGCGGCCGTCGCCGCTGTTTTCCGATCCTCGACAACGACCGGACAGCCAACGTCCCTCTCCTGAGGAGAAGACCAAAACAAATCGGAACGAATCAACAGCAGCGGCAGCAGCATTCCATCAAGGCGACGAAAGCCGTCAGTTCTAGCCTAGGCTGAGCAGCTAGGTGCAGGGACCACTAGACTCGAGACGAACTAGGACCAGTTTACGCTCGTGTCGTCGTCGACGTCAACGACAACGTTCGAGTGACCGATCGCTCACGTTTAGAGCAAACTCAAGTTCCCTAGTTGATGTTAAGTGTGTAATTCTGTCATCATCGATCGTCCGTAGAGTAGCACGTTCATCACAAAACTGGCTACACAAGGTTCCAACTACAGTGCAAATCATCTACTGCAAGCAAGACGTTCCTCTGTCGGGGGCTGTGGATGATTCCACGGCCGACCCGCCAAGAGTGGAGGACGTAGCAGAAGTTAGTCAGTGATGGAACGCCCGGAGGGGCCAAGGTCCCTTTCGACACCGAGGAACTGCCGACCCCAGTTTGGCTATGGGGGCCGGAAAAACAGCAGAGGAACAACGCTGTGGGGACCTTGCGCCTCGACACCGGGGCCAAAAGGAAATCTTCTTATCCTCTTCTGCGCAATGTTGTTGGTGGGCCAAATTGAGTGGGCCGATGCCAAAGAAGCAGACCTCATTGGACAACAGTAAGTACCGCTACTTTCTTCCCGAGTCGCTTTTCGGAGTTTTCGTCTCAACATTCGTGAATTTTGTTTTGATATTTTGTGATTTCGTGCTACTTTGTACCATCTCCGTGAGTCATAGTAGGCGTTCGACGGGAAAGCGCTCGAAAAAGCATCCGGTTCCTCTAACGCGCACTCCTGAGCGGAGAATGGTACTTCGCTGAGTGTTTCGTCGTCTGCTAAAGGGCGCCCACCGCTTTGTTTACATTGCACTCGGTCTCTCCGGAAGCGCCTGTCTTTGCCCTAGGGCCTAGGCTGTTCCTTTAGCAGGTTTTAACGAGCGATTGTTCGAGAAATCGGGCCTCGAACTAGAACCTAGCGTAAACACAGTCACGTTATGCAACATTAGAGCCTTTAACCGGATTGAAAAATGGCCCGGGACACCAAAATTCACTGAGGTTCCATCGTAGTCCAGAGCAGATAGTTTATCTCCGAAGCCCTGCGACAAAATCCATTCGAGAAATGATTAGGAAGCGGAGAACAATAATTGTTCCTGACTGCTAATCACTCCAAGAATCATGGAGGGAGAACGAAAAGCTCAACTTGTCACACGTAACCAAGTTGTTTAGTCCTCAAGTTGAGTACTCGATGATGGCTTCAAAGTTTGCGAGGACTTCGCGGAGTGCTCACTTCTCCACCCTCAAAGTTCTGGGGTGCTTGTGATAGGAAGCTTCGCTCGGGGCTCGATTGTTTTCGTGGTACCCTGTCAGTACATTCTGGTGATCAGAATCTCCTTGCAAGACAAACGAAGGAAGTTTCCATGCTCGATATGCACGCGGATCCTTCCAATATTTCCAGTCGACTCCTGAGACTCCTTCACGAACCGAAATCCGCAGCCTCCTGTCGCAGCAATCAATGGCTCTCGGGAAGCTCGAGTTTTCGACTCCCTTCCAAGCGCTCCGAGAAACCGGGGACTCGATACTGACCGAGCGTAGGCGCTGATACTGATTCATCAGACAGTTTTCCGTTTGCGACCGTGTCGGTCTCGGTTAACGAACGTCGGAAAGAACTGGTTCATGATTTTCATGGAGAATCTCATGAATCGATTCATTTCTGACCACCACGTACTTCAATGTCGATGAAAGCGGCTCGCAAATCTCATCCTGGCGGAGACGCAACCACCTCCGGAGTCAAGTTCTTCCCTCGGACCTGGGGATTGCTCACGTCAGGTGTCAAACGGAAATCCCATGTTCCTGGTTCTAACAAAGCGTTCCGGATCGGACTGGGGTTCGCCAACACTTCATCGATGAGCACTAGTTGTTGTCGAAGGTCGCAGACTCAGTTTTCTTGCTCTTCGGATTGTTTTCGAAACCCAATCGTGGTGCAATAGCCGAAGGCGTCGATGCCGATCCGAATGAGGATATTGATCGCGCTATCTGAGGACTCGAACTGAGATTACTGATTCTAAATCTCACACTCGCGAACGACTCTAAGGCTGCTGAGCGATCAGACCCATGATACGCACACCGCGAGGAAGTTATTCAACCGGCGAGAAGCGCGGCAAACCGACGCGTCTTATCAGACTCGCCGTTGAATCGGAGTTCTTCCTACGCAACGCTCAAACAGATGCGCGTGCGTTCACGCAACATCTTCTGGAATCGATGATATCATGGAATTCCCGAAAAACAAGGGAACGACAAACTGCAAGCACAGGGGAGCCCTTGCGACAGAAACACGACGAAGCAGCCACCACCGAAGTCGTGTGGATGACTTTTAGACGTCGCTTAATGTGACGAGTGCACAATAGGGAGCGCCTTTCAGCATGGGACTTATCCGGCCACGGGAAACATCCTATCAGTGCGGCAGCGATGAGCACCGAACCTTTCCTGGATGAAACCGACACGCTCGTTGGCTTCCCCTCTCTCTCTCTCTCTCTCTCTCTCTCTCTCTCTCTCTCTCTCTCTCTCTCTCTCGATCTCCTGCTCCCGCACGGACGCACGCACGCACGCAGGCACGCGAAGCGTCATCCATCATAGGAGTGGTGGAGTGCTCTGCCAGTAAGTCTAGCTACTCGAGACGCACGAAGAGATTTCACCGTAGTATGCTTTGGCTTCGGTCTGATGATGCAATGACAAGTACAGGGCCTGCTGCTACGGCTAGAACACGACGCTCCGAGCAGACGACGCGAGAAATCAGGAGGCTTCGTCGGGTTGTTGGTCGGGCAAGCATAAACATGCTTAAGTAGTCAGTTAGCGGAAACCGTCGAAATGAAATGTCGGCTCCGGCGAAACGAACCCATCAGGACATCAACGACGACAATGGAGAGGACGATGCTGACGTCGCCGCCGCCGCCGCCGCCGTTGTTGTTGCTGTCGTCGACCATAGCCATGAGCGTTGCGGCGTAGTCAGAAGTCCCATAAGTTTTTTCTCAGCCGGATTGCTCGTTGTGTCTACGACCCGCTGGACTGCTGAAGTCCCCTTTCCTCGCAGCCGACGACCCAATTCGAACTCAGGATCTGTTCATTCCACTCCGAGGACGACGAGAGGACGGTTTTTAACAAGACCCCGTCGAAGAACCGCGGAATGAATCAAACCCTCGTTGCTATTCACGAGGTATCGCTGAAATCCGAGCTGTACTCGACTTGTTCGCTCTGTAGCAAGAATCAGTCCTCTTACTAATAACGGGAGACGGTCGTCGCAGCTTAAAAACCGTCGGGTCATCACGAGTGATGGAAGCGGCCATAGAAGGAGCATGCGCGCGCGTGCCGGAGTAGATGCTGTCGGTGGTGGGGAGCTAGGTAGTCAGTGATCCCTAAAAATGCCCATCAAACTGATCCTTCCATGCTCAGGAGGGCTTTCCTGTAATCCTTATGTGGAGGACCGGGAAGAGGAGGAAACAGGAGCGACGGTCGAGGAGGAGTAGGTGGAAGTATAGAAATCCGTGCAAAAAGGAGTCTGCGAGAGCTGGAAGGTTATTACGTGTTATTCTGACCCACCGACGGTATAGCTGGCAGCGGAGATGCCGCCTCATATAACATTCGGGACACAGGAGCTCAAGGAGGAGCAAAGGAACGCGGCAACAAAACGGAGACGAAGAATCCACTTAGCGCATTCACAATAGACCGGCTCTGACTTGAGTAGGTATTGGTTGTGCTGGCGGGGAGCACGTCTGGTAATGCGATACAGTTGTTCTCGAGCTTCTCGCCTGTTTTTTTTTTTTTTTCACGTATCGTATGAATGCTCACTCAGATCTATTCCGCTGCTCAGCCGTTCATCACGAAGCCAACTCTCCCAGGAGTACACCGCCGCGTCGCAAGGACATGACATGCAATGCGCAACAGAAAACCTTCACGCTGTTTGCGTGAAAAGAGGAGAAGTGTCAATCTCCTCGGGCACGTGAGCGACGCCTCGTTGCAGCTTTGAATAACGCGGCGGAGAACAGGACTCCAAGGAGAATGAGATGGAGCTCGAGAGACGACAGGTTGAGAGTGTGTTTGTGAAGAGCGGGTTGTGTATCGGAGTAAGTGGAGCTGTCCTCCTTGTCTGTTCGGGGCGTTTTGTCGATACTTCCCTCCCTGTCATCCTCCTCTTTCTCTTGAGTGAGCTGCTGCGACCGAGAAAGCTTCGGGAAAAGGAGAAAACGAAGACATGGGAAAAGAATAGAGAGCGGAGGAAAATCAGGGGGAACGTTGGTGGAAATGCGAAGCACATCACCGACCGACGGCGAGGGAAACTGAATGACGCTTCAATGAACCAGGGGCTAATGGTTCGTCCCGTCGAACGACAGCAAGAAAGTTAAGAAAGAGATGACAACACGTGAGTGAGCTAGCTAGCTCGCTCACTCGCTCGCGTGCGAATGACTAGGAAACTCTGCCCTGCATAGGCCCGGAGCCAAATTGGGCCGAGAAGCTGTTTTTGTAGCCGGTCGGCCATTATCAATTCGGCGGCGGCGGCGGCGGCGGCGGCAGCACCACACAGGAGCCGAAGCGCCCGGGCTCTATTCCATCCACGCACATAATGTAGATAAGAACTATTATCATCATTATCAACGCCATCGCCATCATCAGGGAGCCACCACGTACAGTTTGTAGAAGCAAAATACAAATCATCGGATTGATAAGATGTATGATTGACGCTTCATGAAACGAGCAAGCGTCTCATTAACCGGATTAAAAGCGTTTGTTCGCTGAAATGTTGTTGAGAACCCCGTACCCTGACAAATACCAACACGAACAATATTTTCGCTGAGGCTTCATGACAGTGTTGAGGAGTTCTTGAGTTCCGCGCACCTCCTGGCGGGTACGCCTCGAATCGTGGGACGATAATGCTCCAGCTCCCGCAATATCTCGATGGGACGGCTCGAAAAGACAGTCCTAATGTGTTTAGAGGAGTCGATTCGATCCATCTTGGGAAACAGTGGTGTTTTTGACAAGCCGCGGCCGCCTGCTCCATACATCGATGAAGAAGCGAGAGAGAATAAAGGAAGATGTCCGAGAAGTCTCTGTTCGGCTCCTCGAGCCGCGAGTTTGTTTGAACCTTGAGCTCCATCCGAGCGGGTTCCCCTTGTTTTGAGCTTTGGCTCGGCGGTCGAGATAGCCGCCTCGAATAAATGGTGGCTATCAAATGTCGATTGTCCGCTCGCTTCCGATGGGGCGCCAATGGGGCAATAAATGTCTCGTAATTAGAGTCTTCTTTCCGTTTCCATTTTGCACCCAGTCAGCGGCCGGCGAGCGTTTTCTTCTCTGAAATAAAAAAAACTCTCCGAAATCGATGGCGTTGTGTCTCGGGAACGAGCAACAAATATTTTTCACTTTTGGGCTTCCTGAGAAATTCATGGGGGAACACACATCGGTCGAATCTTGTCGGAGATAATTGGATGTAAAGAAGCTGGAAACACCCGCCCTCGGTTTCCTAGCCCCGGAACAAAAACGGCTCGATCATGGCAACGCACTGCGCAGTTTCTGCAAATGCGGCGTCGCTTTCGTTTTTATTCGTGGAGTTTTCCCTCTCGGACTTACGTCCTGCGACTTGCTTTCGACCTGAGACTGGTTTCTCTTCTCGTGGCACCAATTATCGTGATGCGTCTTGTAGTTCAAGACCTTGCTCTTTATTGTAACTTGAAAAAGAAACAAGAATGTGGTCGAAATCTTAACGTTTTGATTGTTCATCTAAGTTCGATGATAGTTCCGGAACTCTTTAGGGTCCCTAGAGACACGATGTTCGGAAAGCAAACGAAAACACCGCGGGCTTCGAGAGTAAAATTTGAATTCGCCCCGTTCAGAAGTCCCGTAGCTCTTCTCGATCGAGGTCTCGGGATGAAAAAATGTGTTCAACCACGACGGGCGGTGTCGGCGTCTCGGTTGTCGCCTTTCTCTCTGAATGAGCATGGAAATCACTCTCGGTGTCATTGAAGCCAGTTTTTTTTTCTTCTTGAAACGCTCTTTTTTCCTCGCTTTCTTCCCGTCAAAATCTTTTGGCTCTCCTCTGCTTCCATTGTGCCGCATACCTCGCGCGCGCAAACGGGCTCCCTTTTCACTTGCGGCACGTGGGTGGGTGGGTGGGTGTGCTGTATGCAAGAGGACGTTCGTCGTCAAGAAACTTCCGCGGCCAAATCTAAAGTACGAACGGCGCGGCGATGGCAGCAGATGTCTCTCACTTTGTGTTTGACTTCCTCTCAATCGCCGGCCGGCCGGTCGGTCGGCCAGCCAGCCAGCCCCACAACGTTTCCTGGGGACCGCGGCTGCGGGAAGGGGCCAAACACGTCCAAACGGTGGTCTCGTCGTTTTCTCTTCTCCGAAGCTAGAGGTTTATTGGGGTTTATTATTGAATGAAATTTCAACATCGGAGATGATTAGGCACCTTTATTACTTCGTCGGTTTCTTGCTCGGCTGTCTGGCAACGAACTCCATCAAATCGGAATCTTATTATCTCGGCCGACTGCCGCGAACACGTCGAAGACAGAAATGAATTCAAAGCTCAAAACCGGAGCTTAAGATTCTCGCTTTCCTAGGAATCGTTTTGTTTGATGGAACGACAGATGAAGGCTGGAACCCCGAGCGAGTGTGGAGTTGAGTTATGAGAGCAAACTCAGGAGTTAACTGCTGCCGCCGTCCCGGGAACTCCTTTATCGTCAGTACTCCTCTCGTCGGTTTCCTCCCTCCCTCGTTCCATAGTGGTTTAATTCGATTTGTGCATTAGGAGACCGCTTCGAAGAGCGGCTCCCCAAACTGCCGGTCTTGGGACAGAAGCGGCTGCGACATCAGCAAGAGAAGCACTTTGGTGTGTCGACTCTATTTACCTGCGTGGGGCTACGAGCGGGGCCAATGCTCGCCTTGACGAAAGCAGGTTGGCTGACTGCGTTCCTTCCTCCCGTCTTTCCTTCCCGGGAGAAGAAAGCAGGGGGAGGGGGAGTTGGGCATAGTATGTAGATGATGGGGTTCGGCACTGCTGATGCTGGCGGCGCGCTTTTCTCCCGGAAGTTTGCATTCAATGCTATCAGCGAATTGGCGGCCGCCAGCGCATCATTAAAGCTCTTGTTCCCTATCGTGTCTACCTTCCCCACGACGACGACATCCATCGACTCGGCGGTCTGGACGCTCACCGAAACACTCGAACAGCGAGCTAGTCGATCGGAATTTCCCGCGAATCATTTTGAAAGGAATACAGAACTCACACTTCATTCGAATCCTCGTGTTTCTTTCTCCTTGAGCTTGAGCATGAAGTCGAGAGAACAGAAGGGTGAAAGACATTTTCTAGAACTTTCTCTCAAACGTCGATGCTCGTCCAGTCTAGCCTTGGGAACGGGCTGAACCCTTGCCGGACGAAGACAACAGAAACATCGTTTCTCTCCACACGTCCGCGAGGACGAAACAGACGACATTGAGCTATGACTGACTCTCCGAGAGCACCGAAAACTACGACGGGAGCGCGGCGTAGCAAATGTCAAAGTTGCAGCGTTGTCTGTCTCGGAGTGCCCGACTGAATGCGTCCCGCGTTTTTGTGTCCGCATCCCGTCTGACTTGAGTCGTCTTGGACGGTTCGTTGGAGACATTTCACTCGAACGACAGAGGCAGCGAGAAGGAGAACAGGCAATGTTGGAAATTGCCCCCAAACAGCAGATCACGTAGTCAGTTTGCGTGCGCGGACGGAGGCGGCCGTGGAACGGAAGCTCCCTGCCGGAAAGCCTCGTACTTCATTCTTGGGTGCTTTCATTTTGTGGGGTTCCTTCTACCTGTATGGCGATCATTTCATGGAACCTAAAAGAGACACTGTTCAGCCTCGAATCTCAGCTGGCTGAATCGAAAGCAAGATACACGAGATGCACGTCTCGGGCCGGGCGGGACCCAGTGGCCTTTGCCAAGTGGTCCGTGCATCGCGCATCTGGTTCGCACGGCCGCTCGTTTATGCCGCACTGATCTAAGCTTGGATTCGGCTCTGCGTGCGGTCGGAGCACTCGGCTGGGCGCGAGCGAGCGAGCCAGCGAGCGAATGTATTCATGCATGTATGCATGCACGAACGACATTTACGTACGGCCTGTCTTCCCTCTTTGGCCTCAGCTCAAAAATATTTAGAAGACACGATGCTCGCTTGGAGCCCATTTCGAATATTGACTCTGATTTCGTTTGGAACTGCGATTCAGAGAAACAAAACTTTTTCGAAACTTGTGCGGAAACCTCGGAAAAGCGGATGGATCGTCCAAGGTCTCAATATTCGATCTCTTCACCATACCGTAGAGCTTTCTTGGCGCACGCTGGACACGATGGTCGTTCAGTGCTTTCCGCTTGGGAATTCGTGCAGATGATCAGGCTCCCCATTCAACTCAGGGGACTTGTTGTTTAGTTTTTTACCGACTGGGCCCTAAGCTCAAACTATCGGCAGCGTACGATGCTCATCAATTTCTTCTTCAGTGAAAACCCGAAGAGGTCTAGCTCACGAGTGTCGCAAGTTCTCACGTAATCGCTGTACGCTGGCGACTTTAGAAACAACCTGAAACAAGAATCGTAGTTGTCAACGATGGGAGTGACAGATGTGATGGATTCTCGGGATGATGTTTCTCAGTGGCCAACTGATATCGGTTATCATCTCGGAGACCCAAATGGTCGTCGACTCGCTCACTCTTTTGATTCCGACTTCCGAGGATCATGGTCACCTCGGGGTCAAAACAGTGATGAAATGCACTTTATTTCGTTTCAATCCAACCGGAGTTACTCCTGGGCAGGAGGGCTTCTCCTGAACAACCCTTGCTCCAGGACTCGATCGTTCATTTGCGTTTCATTACATATACCGATTTTGCTTCCCTCTCTCTCTCTCTCTCTCTCTCTCACTCTTTCAGTCGAGGAAATGTCACCAGGGAATCGAGTTTGAAAACTAAAACGAAAAGCAGGCGTCGGTCGTGTCTAGTTCTCTAACCTTCGTCTCTTTTGCAGAATAAGAAGCTGGGCGGTGCGTTTTGCCAAAGACCTCAAAGTGGCGAACGAAGTTGCATCAAATTACAGCGCTATAAAATCGGTGAGTACGGGAACCTGTTATTTCTTCTTAGTTTACTGTTGCTGGTTATTATTGCACCACCGCTGCTGTTGCTCCTGGGAAGGAGTCGACGGAATTCATGAGGAAGCCTTCGGCGGCGGAGAAACTGCGCGAGCAACGTCTAGAATCCGAGCTCATGATACTTATTGCCGGTTTAATATTGATAGCGTTATATACTGTTGAAGGATTCACTCTTCGTATAGAATGATCGACAAAAGGTGAACTATTGAGTCGAAATTCTCCTGAACGGGGCCCGCGAAGCCGATTAGCGAGAATTCCCAATCATGCCAACTCTCCTTAGCTCGGCCGGGCGGTTGGCTGCTCAGACGATCAGAGAGGGAGCAACAAAGCCGAGGGAGATTCTGCAATGGTTACAGTTTGCCCTTGGCGGCAGAAACAATTTGGCCCCGGGACGACCAGCAAACGGCCTGAGCTTGTGGGAGAAACGATCCTCCGTTTCCCTTCATGTTCCGTTCTTTCCGCTCTTCTTTTCTTTTCTGTCTCGATGCCGAGCTTTAGATAAGACTGAAAAATGAATCCTAAGGGAGAGCGGAAAAGCCTCCGCGAGCGAGCGAGCGACCGACGCTGTAGACCCCAACAGCTTCTCGCTTTGTTGATCGTCGTCGTCCACGTCGACGACGGCGGCGGCGGCGGCGGCATCGGTCTCGGAACAGCCGTTGAACTGCTGGGTGGCGTGCTGGTCGGCCGCTAAGGCGGGCGGCAGGATGAGCGGCATCCAGGCGGGAAGGGGGAGGGGGGGGGCGGCGGGTATCAGGGTGATGATGTCGACACTTTTGAACAATGCAACTTTGCCGCGCCAACTCCAACTCCTTAGCTTTACCGCTGGGAGCACAAACTCGTCTGGGTTGGTCGCGAATTCACCTACGCGCAGCCGGCGCGCCGCGTCAGGAAGCCAACAAAGCAATCTTGCGTTCAATTAGTTGTTCATTAGGCAAAAGTAAGTAGACTCGTTCCGAGAAATCAGCTCAAATGTTAACTTGGCCTCTTTCTCCTTGTTTCATCCTGATCCCCGTGCTGCTCGGGAGTGCAGTCATTCGACAAAGACTACAAAGTCGTCCCGAAAGGCAATCGTTTGTTCGAGGACATCACTCGCTACCTTGCCAACCTTGTCAAGAAGAAACAGGATTCGGTCGAGAACCTCTATAAAGAAACGGAGAAACTTGTTGAGACTTCTAGGTTTGATGGCAGCCTCCTGGAAATCGTGAATGCGAAACGGCTCGATCCTCGCAACGAGAAACGCTATCTACACCCGGACGGATGCACTGACGAGTTGGGCGCGCTTAGGCGTGACGAAGAAGGTAAGCCGTCTTATTCTGTTACTCTTCGTACGAAATCGTTCCCTCCGCAAATTCGAAAGCTTCTCCCAGTTATTAATCATCTGCTGTTTATTCCATAGGAAACATCAGTCCCGGGTGCGTAGAGAAGCGTCTCGACCTCAACTACTCTTCATACTTTGGTCAGCTTGTAAGCTTTGAAAAAAGCGCCATACACGTTGCGACGAACATCTACACCCGAGGTTAGTCATTGCGCGTTTCTCTCTTTTCTGTCTCATGCTCCACGACCCCCTCGCCTCCCCATGCGCTGGACGGTCTCCTGAACGCATCGAAACTCCTGTAACTCGATCATCATTGTTGTTGTGATTGTTTTGTTTTCATCCTTTTCCCTTCCGGTGTTGTTCGTGAAAAAACCGAGTATTCGGATTCTCTTGTTTCCATTGTTTTTGAAGAGAAAGGCTCTCAGCGATGAAGTCTTCCACTGGTTACTCACTTTGCTCGTCCTCATCATCATAACAATACCCGTTACGACGCAATGGTAATTGAATGAGCGGCGCCACGTGAAAACTAAGGAGTTTCCCCCCTTGCTGCTGTTGCTGAAACCTTTGGGTTGGCTGTTCCCTTCTGTTGCCTTCATCTTCGTCCTCATTAATGCTCGTCGACTGTTTCCCTTCTTATCATCGAGGGTGGCAGGGACTCGTGTGGTTTGCGTTGTACTGCTCGCTATCGTCATTGTTGTATCTCGTTCGAGTGTGTTCAGAGCAAAGCCACTCGTTTGTGTTATTGGCTCATGACGTATAGCTGGAAGAAAGCCGGAAAGAGACGCCGCTACTTGCGTTGAGAGGATCGGTGGCGGCGGATTATTTCGTAACACACTCCGCCCGTTACCGACAAGAAGAAAGCGAGAAAAACAATAACGACCCAGACTTTGGAAGCCGCTCCATGAACAGAAACAACAACGACGGCGCCGGCGTACGCGCGGAAAACAACGTTTGCGTAGCAACAAACGCAACAATCTTGAAGACAACACTTGTTTTCTGCAGCAGTTGCTCGTCGTCGGTCTTGAGAATATGTTTTGGCGCATTTTTCGCTTTTGCGTACTCTGCAAAGTGCATTTGGTCGTAAAGACATCCGAGAAGAAGAACGCCGCCGCCGCACTCGGAGACCACGGCAAGAAGTGCAGCACAAACAGCGGAAGAGCACAACGAGGATGAGCGAGCCGCCGGGAATAATCCCCTGCGTAACGTTCCTGCCGGATCTGGGACGACAAAAAAAGAGGAGTGGATGGAGGCAATGGAAGAAGCATCGAACAAGATATTGCCATAAATTACCGGGTGCGCGACTACTTTCTCGCGGCAGCCGCGTCATATCGCAACGGAATCTTTTCCGGTGAAATATGTACAACAAGATACCGGTGCCATTATGGGCGGCTTGTTCACCAGAGAGGATCCGAAACATTGTCGGGCGAACGAGGCTTGGGGTCCTCTCGGTCATTCGCACGACTACCGAGCCGGTTCTTCCGATTTCCGATGACGGCATAATCACTGTACCTATATCTTCCTCTCTCCATGATCGTCAACCACCCCTTATCTCGAACCTACAACAACAACAACCTCTAGAATGCCCATTTGTGTTAGCTAAGAATGGAGATTTCTTTCCCGAGTCTCACCGGAGACGAACTGTCTTATAACGAGAATCTATGAATATCTACATCGTGGACTTTGATCGTCCCCGAAGAAATACCTTCTCCCTAATGTAGCACGACCGATGACGGAAATCAAAAGCCAGCATCATAGTTGCGATGAAGCGACGTGATTCTGAAGTTCCCCCTTTTCTTGTTCCAGCCGATCATGTGCTTCACGCAATACAGATGTCAGCAGGGCTGGACAACCGCTTTCGGGCCAACCGCGGCTCCGACCCGTATCTTTCGTTCCAGTTCTTTTGTAGTCATACCGGATTCCTGAGGCTGTATCCTGGTGAGTACTTTACCCAATCTGAGACAGTTGTTCCCATGGACCTCGGCGCTGAGTTCGGATGACATCAGGGTCAACAAAGACTGACTTTTCTCTTTCGTTCAGCGGTCCAATGGCCGGACATGGATCCCGACATGTATGAATGCCGGAGTCGCTCCTGGTACGTCCAGGCGGCGGCGTCGGCAAAGGACGTTGTCATCCTCCTGGACGTCAGTGGGTCCATGACCGGACTGCGGAAAGAGATTGCCAGGAACGTAGTCGTCAATATCCTCGAAACGCTGACGGATAACGACTTTGTTCAAGTATTAACGGTAAGATCGTCTGACCCTCGGGAAACTTTTCCCAAAAAACGGAAATCCAATGATGTGATCGATTCATTCTTCAATCGTGATTTCTTTTCCGCGCAGTTCAAGAATGATTGCTCCCCGCTGGTGCCGTGCTTCGATCAGCCGGTTCAGGCCAACCAGCGCAACATAAGGGAATTCAAAGATTATCTCAACAAGCTCGACACGCAGAACATAGCCAACTTTTCGTTAGCGCTTACTGAAGCATTCGAACTGCTTCAAAGGGTGAGTCGCAAACGAGGAGAACAGGGTCTTCAGCGTTAGCAACCACAATTGAAACGAAAAGGAGTTGCTGATGAGATAATTTAGGTAGCTCCCCTGAACACGGTTTCTACAATGAGCTTTGCTAATGTCTTGAGCCCGTGCGCGGCTCCACTTGAAACATCGTCGCGCAGTAAGACAAGCAGGTGTTAACTCTTGGCCATTCGCCACAAAGCCTCATATACGAGCGAATGCGGAAGCAGCACGAATAGCAGATCTCTCCGCGCGTGCGAAAACACAATCCCCCCTCCCCCATCCAGGCAAAGATGCGGTGCAATATGCACGAACTTGTTGCCAAATTACTTCTCCTGAGCCGGCGGGACTGTTATACAACGGGAAGTGGGGCAATAAAACGCGAGCCGTGTGTCTTGCCCAGTCGTCAGTAACTCTGGGGGATGTTTTCGAACCGCGGTTTCAACTCGACTTCTTTTTCCGATCAATGCCGCCTGACCAGACCCATCGATTCTACTCTCTGATCGGCTAATCACGAGTTTGATTCGAGAGTTTCGATCCTGTGGGGAAACTCGTTCGCTAGCTCACTCGATACACGATTGTTGCTCAGCTCGTCCGGCTGCTCAAAGTGTGCGGCCGATAATTGGCATCTGCCGCGTGGGCGGAGCGTTCCACAATCCTGAGTTGAGCTTATGCTTGAATCCGATCGCTTGCAGTTCAATCGATCGAAAGGCGGATCGCAATGTAACCAGGCTATCATGTTAATAACGGATGGCGCCCCCAGCAACTACCAGGACATCTTCTTCCGCTACAACTATCCCAACATTCCCGTGCGAGTCTTCACATACCTTATCGGAAGGGAGGTCACCGATACTAGAGAGGTCAACTGGATGGCATGCAGCAATAGAGGTCGGTATTCTCGTCATCCGAACCACTGTCGTCTTAGTTTCCGTTGTGTTATTAATAAACCCGTTTCATACCGATGACTACCTGACATTAACCAACATTCGCAGCTGAAAATATCTCTTTCACACAATTCACAGGCTACTACACCCACGTTACAACGTTAGCAGAAGTTAGAGAGCAGGTACTGGTGAGTATCGATCCAACATCATTTTGACACTCTCTCCACCCTCGAAATCTCCAACGTTCATTAGATATCAAAAGATGATCTCGTTTGCACAAGATAAGAGCTCAGAATCAATCTTGGAATCTCATCGTGTCGGCACCTCGAACGATCAAACAGCTCCACGGCTCTCGTTCTTCATATGAGCCCGTCGCTGGTCTGATGTTTTTCAAACTATTTTTCCAGAAATACATCCCAGTCATGAGTAGACCAATAGTTTTAGCGAGAAAACACCCTGTCATCTGGACCGCAGCCTATCCAACGGTCACCGTGAGTGAAATTCGGGAGATTTTTGAGGATAAGATGAAGCATGAGAATATACTGAAGCTCGTGACTCCGTTCTAAGTTGGAGAAATCCAGATCGAGACGAGTCAGAGAAACATTTCGACAGTTTATCACGGTGCCGGTCCTAACCTCCCGAATTTTCAGGAAACGTTACTAACCGATAACTTGTGGGAGGAACGCGAACGCGGAAGATTTAAAGCCGAGGGATTACGGAATTTACGAAGGCGGATGCAGAGGGATAGCTATTCTAGAGATCAGGTTTGTGGTCTGCTGCGCGGATCGATGGGCGAAGCCGATGAGTGGAGTTCGTGACTGATCTCGGAGAGATAATAATCATTCGAATCTGATCCATTCCACAGAATAACAACAGCGAATACGAGGAAGATTACAGTGGCGAATATTCCTCAACCGTAAGTAAACTATAATCGACAAACAGACTACAGAAACGCTTCGATAACTTTCCAATGCTTTCTCGTCCTCGAATCCTCACAAGTGTTTCTCTTTTTGGAGAAAGTTCCTTTTCCGTTCTTCTTCTCATCGGAGGAATATTCAAGTTGAAATTCTCTGTTTGTTATTAACTGAATAGCTGCTCCGTCAGCCTATCTTCGTCCGACGACTCCACCCATTATCAATAACGGCACCGAGTAGAAAACACACCTGTTGACATTAAACCTGTCCACCAGCGAGCGACCCAGAGTCCATTATCCGCGCTTGGCTCTGATATTTTTGTCTAATTCCGTATTCGGCTTGAATCGATTTCAGGATGAAGAATACGAAGGGGAAGAAGAACAATCTGAAAACGGTCAACGAAAGAAACGGAGCCCCGAAGAAGCTGTAAGAAGTTTAGCTGCTGGCTGGGGTGCCTCGAAAGGAGATATCAGTATGATCGCGCTCACCGATCACCTGGCACTCCGCCCCGAGAACAGAGATTTTCCAGAATCGAAGAAGCGCAAACCTGTCATGCTTACCACCGTTGCCATCCCGGTGTTCAACGTGACGAAAGGAGAGAACGATACGGTCAGTATTCCGTTCGCTCCCTATCTAAGAACGATTATTCGATGACGTGTTTAACAAGATTTCCTCGATTCCACAGAATGTTACATCACATCTACTCGGTGTCGTGGGCATCGACGTGCCCGTGAGAGAACTCGAACGATTGGCTAGTCCGTTCCAGTTGGGAGTCAACGCATATCCCTTCATACTCAACAAAAATGGACACCTCATCTCACATCCGGATCTCAGACCGATGGTACTGTGATGATAGATTGAAATCAATGTCATCAAGGCATCGATTTGGAAAGAGACAATGATTGTGTGCCACTCTCGCTAACGTTATCTGCGCATCGCTTTCTTGTGCCTTCAGTTCCAGGACCTAGTGAAACCGTTCCACAGTAACGTAGATCTTCTGGAAGTGGAACTCCTGGACAATCAGCTGAGCGCCAGGGACTTTTCACAAGCATTCAAAAACATGCGCAAAAACATGATTGACGGGCGGCGGGGCTGGTCTGATCCTCACAATGTGCGCGTCCACATGGATGGAATGGTATGCAACTCTGAGTTTCCGTCCCTCTATTTCTTCTAGCTTACGATTAGATTCCCAATGGCCACCTGTCACTTACTATACCTCATTCCCCTCATCACCGTGTTATGCCCTCTTGCCTCGAACGGAATCCTTCTCGGGATCTTGATACCTAGAATGACATGCACTGGATTGTAGAAATCGATCCCATTCTAACTTTTCGTCGTTTTTGTCTCTTCTTGAAATTGCAGAAGCGAGTGGCTGTGCGAAAACATCGGTACTTTTTCGGACCGGTAGGCCATTCGGTGTTCTCGCTAGCCATCGCTCTTCCTCAGCCTTACGGCGTTCATGGAGTGGATGCGCAATTCGAACTCAGCAACCCCGCCAATCAAAAAATCGATGGTAAGGCATTTGGAAGAGAGTCTCATCTCGAATTCGTTTCAGCTTCCTTTTGGGCCTGAATCCTCAGAGTTCAGAATACAATCTCTCTCTGTCAACTTCAATGTATTTCACTCAGATTATTCCGATTACAGTGTACAAAACATATTTTGAGGGTACTGACTGGCATGTGCACCCCAATTGGACCTACTGCGAAGATGACAACGCCGAGCGGGGAACTCACAACAACTTCAAGGATGGCATCGATCACATCCAGAAGAACGCTGTCGCCTCTCTTCTGAAGGCTTGGCGAAGTGAGAAGAACCCCAAATTCACGCTCGAACCCAACAGACCCAACAAGATGCATTCCTTCAAAGCGTGGATATGTGAGTACTTTGCTCAGAGACTGCCGCTTCGCAAGTCAGAGTTGAATGAGCATGGCCTTCGAATAACCGGAACGATTGGTTCGCAGGCGATCTTGAACTACTTCAAAGTTTGATCTTCGACGCCTCCCGGACGGCTCCGCACATACTGGAGCAAATGAAGACCCAATCGCCCTCGAACACGAAAAGCCGTGCGAGGTAAGAGTTTTGACCCTAGACCACCTCATGAGTGACTGAGAATCCATCATCACCACCATTATCATTTGGCAAACATGAAAATCCTCACACGTGTTCGCCAATGGAACCGGCTGGTAGCGGCGGGGAGACAGGTGACATTTGTCTGCTTCGAAATACGAAACGAATCCGCCCAGAAATTTCTGAAGTGCTTCTGCATTTGTTGTTCGCTCCATCAAAAACAGATGAACGCGACAAAACATCGAATCTTCCCTGTCTCCGTGCCTCCCAGCTGCAACTCGAATCCATAGTTGAAACCCTAGCTTCCGTAGATCCCATCACTCCCACCCGAGTGTGGCTTGTCGTGAAGTTCGATCTCTTCTTCTCCAAAACCTCAGAGATCATAGAATTCGAAGTGAGGAAGCAGCATCAGCCTACTTTCGGTCCAAGATTGAAGTTCGAAGTTCCGATCTCGGCGTCTGCGATCGCAAGTCTAACGAGACATCCTCTTCCTTTGCTGCTCCCTTGGCGATGATTTTCTTTTTTGCTACCCAAACGGATTCGCGCTTTCTAACCAAAACTCTATTTCCCGCAAAAATAACATACGAATATCAAACCTATATTGATATATTACTCACTGAACGATATACTTATATACCGAAAAAACGGAAAAATCAATCAATCAATCAATCAATCAATCAATGAACCTACCAAACAAATACTTTAAAATGATTGAGTAGCGTGAACACTCCGCTGCATACCTTACTCCAGCTACTTCCCAGGTAACTTGGATGTGAACCCGACCCGTCGTTCTCCTGCGCCTCAAGGACAAAGCGCTTTGATTTTGGTTGAAAGTAGATGTTTTTCTTTCGAAAATCTTTGAATTTCTCCTGACTCGATGTCGAGTCGAGACGCAGAGGAACTGACGGGCGGTGACAGTCTGTCGAGAGGTCGACAGACGTCCTGAGCTCGAAGCTTCAGTTCACAAATTCAGGACCGTCGGCCGACCCTCTCGGACGACTGTTGGATGTTTGATTGACAGCATCTAGAAAACCGTTCTCTCGAAGTGTTGGATGACACCATTTAGTTGCTCTTGATTCCTTTGTTCGAAACTCGAAACCTTTGCATGATTCCCAAACTCCGAAGTCTGGACGCCTGTGGCTCCGGTAGTTCTTCGACTGGTTTCGCGAACAATCGAGTCGAGTCAGTCCACTCAAGATGATCGCTTGCCTACTTCTTCAGGGATGTTCTCACAAAGAGCAACGGGATCGTATCAGCTTTTGTCGCGACGCGAAGTGGACTTCTGCGGATGCAATCGTTCGAAAATCGAGAACCACATCCAGAGTACGAGTAAGCGAAAACCTCGATTTCTCATCAGAGTTTTGCGCCAATGAATGTGCCGATATGGATTCAAATGTAGCGAATTTGGGTTTTCCGGATAGACACTGAAGCACAACCTTTTCATGCTCTTCCAGGAAATTCCATAACAAATATCCCAGATCAATCGACGAGCTATTCTACAAGCGCGCCGTCGACTTCTACTATCATTCGAACGCATCCAAAGAGGCCTTCGTGTATTCTGTACCATTCGATGCTGGAGAGAGGTGAGAAAGCAATTCGACCGATCGAGAATCCCCTTCCTCCACGATCTCCTGAAATGTGTCCGGGAGGAGACAAAGCAACAAATGCCCGAAAGCAACCACAACAATTCTGACGGTTTTATCTCAATTTAACCAACTGAAACGACCACATTCTCCTTGGAACAATATCTGCAACAGCGTTTATCAATCGTCGATTGTGTGAAAACGCTGCGATACTTCAACGAACGCTCATGATGTTCTGCGCATTCGCGCGGAGGATGATTCGGGTCGTTCACGGCCAGATTCTCAGCTGAAGCCGGCCCGTGAGGATTGCGAGGTCTTCGCGGATTCCGTCCGCGGCGTCGACCTGTGCTGAGGAAAACGAAACTCTCAGTATACAACTAGATTCGAAATTCCCACTTCGAAACTTTTCTCCGTTTTGACAATGGACTCATGGATTCATAGGAATTCATTGTTTCAAGGAGTGGTCTCCGTTTTTTGATGACGGTGCTCCTGAAGCATTTGCTCACCCCACATGTGTCTATACGCACGCGTGATCGCTTGCGGAATGAAATGTAAAGTTAAGGCGAGAACGGCAACGCAGGTCAAGTAGCGGAGTATCGACTCTTCAAACGTCGAAACTAGTTTGAATGCATACTTGAGTATTCCTGGGGATTCACCGCCCACATCACGATTCATAATTTTGCTTCGTTCACTTCGTGGATTTGTTTCGATTTGCTCCAATCAGAAAACAAGAATCTCATGTTGGCCATTTCTCCGAGCCGTCTCGTGGTCACCTCTTCCTAACTCTTATTCGACGAAATATAGCGCAAACTTCCGAGAGGAATTCATCGAATGCCGTCGTTTTTCCAGCTCATATGCGGAGGGTTCTCCGATCGTAATCACGGCCACGCGAGCAGTAATGTTGGGCGCGTCGGACAACCAGTCCGCTCCGGTCGCCGTGGTGGGAGTTCAAATCGACCATAAGACGTTTACTCAGAAGTTTTTCAATTCTACGAACAATGTGAGTCGAGTGTTGGTCTGATGATTATGCGGAAGAATTGTTGCTCTGACTTCGAATTCACTCGAAATTCCTGAACTTGGTTTCCTGCAAGCTCTGAACTCTGATTGTTCCGTTGCTCACTGCTCTGCCATTCCAGTGCGAAGGCCAGGATTGCAAATTCAAGTGCAACTCGGCCAACGAAAGTTTCGACTGTTTTCTACTAGACAACAACGGTTTCATCCTGGCGGTAGCGAACAACTCTGAAACGGTAAAAAGTCAAGCCTCGATAGCTCTCAATCACCAGAATACTCCAACGAACGAAAAACAATGACACTCTGAAATCCTCACGCAGATATCACCTCTAGTCGGGAAGTTCTTCGGAGAAGTCGATGCGGCGGTTTTCAACCAGCTCATAAAGTACAACATCTACAAGAAAGTGACGATATACGATTACCAAGCGGTTTGCTTCAGCATAAAGGCCGGACAGGGTTCAGCCTCGATATTACGGAATCCGTTCGTGGCATTATTTAGAGCCGTCCTCTTCTTATTGAACGGCATCGTTACCAACTTAGGAAAATTGACTCTTATCGACACTCAAACGTGGCTGTACAACCCTATGAGAGTGTTTGGATACGGTGAGCCATCATCTCTGACTTCATTTTCATTCGTGCTGCCTTCTGTTTTGAAATCATGCGCTCTAACGTTCGAATCGTTCACAGCGGAAGGCGACGAGATGACCGTGGCCGATGACACCGATAACCCTCATCCTGGAATGGCCTTCACCGTTCTGAGGCCCTGCGATCGCGAAGTGGACCTTTACATCATGGCGAACCTGGGAGAAAACCCAACTTTCGGCAACGTCCACCAGTGCGACGTAGCTTGCAATCACACTTTCATCGTGCAACCAATCTACGACAGCAATCTGATTCTCGTCGCGGTCCCGCACGCTTGTCAACATTGCGAACGGAATAAACTCCGGCTCGAACCGCGAGAATCCACCGGCATGCTGGCAGACTCTAACGTCACGACCGCCTGCATCAAGACTCCTCTTGATCGACAGAAACCCGATTCCTGCTATAACTACCATGCGGCCGTGAGTTGAAAAACAAATTTCAAAATAAGACCGGTGAATTGTTGGAGAAGGAAATCCATAATATATTTATATATTGTATCGAGAAACCACACTAGGTATCGCAGATCTTCGAATCAACGAGTTCACAATGAGACGAGAAGCCCGTTCGTACCACGTCGCGGGTAGCCGTAGTCTCACTCAGTGGAATCCTCGTAGCGCTTCAGTGTAGCCATTTAGACGAACAGCTTCTCGATCTTTTTTTTTTGTACCGTTTTGTGTGTTCGTACTTTTTCTTCATTACAGTTTTCTTCATTTCTATAGAGATTTCATTTTCTTCCAACTCCTTCCCTCAGTTGTTTCGGAGCGGTGAACCCATCTGCGAAGAGGGCTACAACTATTTCTACAAAAAATTCGCCTGCGTAAGCCTCGAGAATTTTTTCTCCTTTTTCATCTTTACCAGCTCGACGTTCGCTGTTTTTCTGATGACCAGTTTGAAATGATTTTGTTTCTCTTATCTGGACTCTGCTCCTGGAGCGAGCCTCCCTTCACCTCGTTTCCTTGTCCGCTTTTTGTCGAAACTTCGTTTGTGCTCCTTACCCATCATGTAAGCTTTCGATAACATCGTGAACAATGGAATGGCATGAAACCTTTAACACTAATTCTGAAGCTTCGAATTGGCTTCTGACTCGACTCGATGCCAGCGTGGCCGGCATGAGGTTTCTCGACTAGAAATCCTCAAGCTAAGATTAACTTCAGGATCGAACTAAAGGAATCGGATGAGTCCGATGCGAGATGAAGTCCTAACCTTCGATCGATTCCCCTCACAGGAAAAAGAAATGCTGAAGGAGCTTGATCTAAAGGAGCAGTGCGGATCCTCCACGACAAACTCCTTAAGTTGGCCGTTGCTCCTCCTGAGCGGTGTCCTCGCGTTGATGCTTCAACAACCGCTGAACCGTCAAGAAATCAGATAATGATTCCACTTCATCAGTCGTGGATCTGATGAGTAGCAACGATCTTCGACGGCGGCGGTGTTTTTCAGTTGAGTTTCTCACCGTTCACAACTGTACATAAGAGAGGTGAGAAACGCCGACAAACTACTTTTTCCCAGAGGATGAGTTTCCGATCGATTACGGGAGACCGATTCGTTTTAGAGATGAAAACGAATCTCGACTATTTTGACTTTTTTCTTTCAGGTTTTTCAGCGACATTCTTCGCGGTAGAAAGAAGCCGTCGTGGACATCTACGACCAGGAGTGGGTCGTCCATCGAACCCCGGACTCTGATGGCAGGAAGAATTCTATTTTGAGTAGGCGAAGCAGAACGATCGATGTGAACGGCAATCGAGAAGACGATAGTTTCTGTGGAACTCATATCGAGAAAGGCTAGTCACAGAAAGATGGATGGATCTCGAGAACGGATCCTCTTGCGAATCCAAAACTCGTACTCATAACTGTGGGGACACGCGCTCTGGCGGAGTGCAAAGCAGGAGAAAGCGAATTCATTTGTGAGAAGCAATTTTTTAATTTGAGCGATCAATCGATTCACAATTCATTCATTCAATCATCCATCGTCGGTAGTTCTATCGATCGATAGTTTTGTACATACGAAAATGGAAAGTATACGATGCCCGTATTAGGTTTGGGGACTCGGAAACGAAGAAAGAAACAGAAACTGCGAAGTTGTATTGTCTGAAATTTCGCATTCTTCACCTTTGCTGATATCTATCATCCAAATTGAGGCTGTCTGTCGACTTCAACGCTCGTTCCACGTGAGGCCTAGCTCTGATTAACTCCAAACGGATGAGATAATGCACCGATTTACGCCGCTCGATTGACTGAGAGCGTTCACTAGCATTCTCCAGCGCCATCTTGGTGGTGTTTGTCCTGAAATCCTCAGCAGAACGAAGATATCCTTCGTCCTGAGGAGTTTATACTGAAATCTGATTGAATCGATCGAAGATTTTGATTCTACTCGGGTTGTTTCGAGAGCGACGAAACCAAAATGAACTTATTCGCTGCTCCTTTTCCAAAAACTTTGGACAAGAAATTCATTTTTTAAACTGGGAATTCACAATCTGAGCCATTTACTTCTTGTCGCCGGTGAAATTATTCTCGAATTGGACAATTAATCGGAAAACGAGCTGAATGGAAGGGGAATCACATCAGACTCATTGAACGGACGCCACGCAAACCTCGTTGATAAGTTGACAAGCTGATTTCGGATGGATAGTTCAACTTTCGAGAGCCAAAACCGGGCAGGCCTCTTTTTCCTGGAGAATGGATAATAGACAACTAATTGTTTAGACTTCAAGTAACAACCTAAATGTTAAGTGTCTTTGTAAAAAGTACTCATGCCAGAGATCTCTAGATACCAGGCTCTCTGATGCGCATTCGAAAATTGGGACAGCCCTCGACACCGTTGGCGATCACAGTTCCACGATAGAATAGCTTTGGAATTTGTTAAATTTTTACCGCAGTGATAATGAGACAAAGGACGAGAAAAACAATAAATGTTCTTTTTCAAATATAAAGAATTGACTTCTTTGTTGATTGTGACTATGCTGGCTGTAGAGTCAAGGAGTAAGGATACCTGTTTTAGAGCTGCATCGCGGAACACGACTGGCTCTCGTCCTGCAGACTTCCGGAATCGTTTCCCACTTCTAATACAAAGCAGTTTACAACGGTGACTTTCAACCATTTCTTCGACATGGCCCAATGGCGCTCATAATAGAAATCCTGTCCTGGCGCTCTTGTCTTGAATGAGAATCTACACTGTATGGCCACGGGATTGGTGCCTCTGGGAAAACCCCTTTTGCTCCTCGGAACGCCAAAGTCCCCCCTGGTCCCCTTGGGACTATTTGGCTCTCGGTTGGAATCACTGGTCTACGTAGAACTTCGAGGATGCTTTCTCCAATACTTCATTCAGCTTCGACAATGAAAAGGTCGATCTCGGTGAAGGCGGATCTTTAAAGAAAACGATTGTGTAAGAAGGAAAGGGTGGAACCTTTCATGGTTCACAACGAGAAGGTCCGTAGATTAGTCCAGTGCACGCTGTCTCGGGATTTCCGCCTTTTGCCAAACATTCGTCGCAGCTTTCAGATCGATTCTTGTTGGATCCGGGGGAACCCCGACCCCAAATGAAATCCTAGCATGAGTTCGACCGGGAACCGTAATAGAGTTCACAATGTGCAGCTTAACCTGTCCAACAGGTGTTTCCGACCTAAACCACTCAATAAATGAAGACTCACGAATTTTCGACACAGAGGCGTTCTCCAGCAACAGGTGGAAGAGAGCAGACTCTCCGAATCGACACCTGATAGCGAAATTCGCTGTACACGGATTTCATCACAAAATATGCCAACGTAAAGATTTCCACAGGGAATCCGATTCCTGCTATTGTACTCTTTGCGGCAAGGCTTGCGAACCTTACCATCTTCTGAGATGCGAGTCTGCAGTCCCACTCAGTAAACTTATCTAATCTAGGTATTAATGAACTGATCGACAGTTAATAAACAGTTATCGTCAATCGTCAATAAATGAATATGAAGTTTCTTCATTATTCATAAGAGGGTGATTGGTTGGAAGTTCTTTAGCCTCGTTACTCGATCGGAAATCCTCCACGGGTACACATTTCGGAAATGTTCAAGACTTGTTTTGGCCTCCGTTTCCTCGCGGTGGACGCCGAGATCGTCACTTTTCTCTTGCGCCGTCTCCGACGAAAATCCTCACAGCGGAAGCCTCTTTCATGTATCTGTCATTAGAACAGCCATTCCAAGGGAGACGGTCCGCCCCGGGCGGCGTGATCCACTCTCGGCATCGATTCGGATCGATAACTTGACCACTTTTTGAATTTGGCGCCCCATCGAGAAGAGCAGCTTGTCAATTTTCGAGTCCCGAGCAGACGCCGCGCCGGCTGCACACACGAACTGTTTACGAACCCGGCAAGAGAAAAGAAAGCAGCAGTGGAACGTTCCCCCATACTCGAATAGAACGCCGAATGTTTCTCAAGAGAACTAATACTGTGATTCGTTGAGATCTCTGGTATGACCTGTGCTTGTACTTGAAGAGAGCTTGTAATCCGACCGGAGGCATGGGAAGCTCACGCTGATCATCATTGTGAACTTCCGCTGAGAATCTCCGGCAAATCGTTCGCCGACAGGTTTGTTCAAACTTAGTATCTGGAAATGGAATGAATTCGGATAGGTTCAAAATATCAAGTGCTGAACTCCACGAGGGCTCTCCCTGAATATTAGACACTGGGAAATTTCGCAGTCCTTTCGAATCAGATGCCGCCGCGAAAATTCAGAGAAGAACCCGGAGTTCTCCTGGCGGCAAAACGAAATCGAATTTCAGTCTGACACGTTAATCGATTGTACGCATTCATTTAGAGTTCGGCGATGTTTTCTAGAGTGGACATTCTCTCCTCTTTTCTCGGCCGAGAATCGGGACATTGATATACCCCCTTTCTCTCGCTGAATCGTGCTCCGAGTCGAATCTTTCCCTACCCTCATGTTATCGAATTGAAGCAAGGTTCAGAGACGAGATCAAATCAACGTTATCATCCAAGACACGTTTGACTTCTTTTCAGAATGGCGCGATCACGCTCCCGATCGAAAGAACGAAGGCGTGGTTCGCGAAGTCCTCGAAGGTCCAAATCTCGTGAACGAAGACGGAGGTCTAGATCCAGAAGTAAAGAGCGCAGAGATGCTCGTCGTGATCGACGCAGATCGCGCTCAAGAAGTCCAGGAAGAGGGTAAGAGTCGATATGGCTCCAATCGTACGCTACGGTCCTGGATCGAAACCCATTTCTTGATCGAGGGAACTTGGATTCGAAACCGCAGACAGCCAGTTCTTTCAATTTCAATCGATTTCGGCAGGATTCCGTAGATATAGCTCATGTGCGACTTATGTATGAATATCAATGTCCGCAACAATCTCTCCCTAACTTCATTTCAGTATCAAATTCAAATATTCGCATTTCCTGCTGTAATGAGTTTCGTTTGCGGCAGTTTCCTCCAGAACAATATTTGAAGTTGAAGTTCCCAATCGTGGAGATGAAATTTGAGCTCAAGGAAAGTTTTTTCTGTTCCCAGACGGAGAGACCGATCCCGTGACAGGCGCCGTTCTCGGTCGAGAGAGAGGAAACGTTCCAAGGAAAGGCGCAGTAGTCGTTCTCGGAGCAAGGAAAAGCGCAAGAAGGAGGCGATAGCTCCGGCGGTGGTTATGCCGATCGTCAAGGAAGGTGTTTCGGTCTTGGAAGAATTCAGTACCCTAGACAAAGGTTTGTGAGGGAGAAATTTCACGAGAGCAAAAATCTCCGAATTTTCGCGCAGAAACTAACTTCATGCTCCCGCTGCAGATTCAAAACAGCAGAAGCTGGACTCCGAGATGAAAAAGTTCAGAGAGCGAATAGAACGTGAGCGGGCAGAGAAGAAAGTGCTCAAAAAGAAAGAGGAGGATCTTCTGGAGCAAAAAGTTATCAAGAAGCCGACTTCATTGAGCACCTACAAGCCTCCGCCTGGCTTAGCCTTGATCGATTCGGACGAGGAGGAAGCGACCAACGGCAAAAGCAAGCAAGAGACAGCGAAAGAAGATTCCGAGGAAAAGATGGAGCAGGACATCGACGACGAGGTCGATCCCCTGGATGCCTTCATGGAAGGTATCAGCAAACAGGTAGATATGCTCGTGACGGCGGTCATTGCGAATCCTTTATGGTCGTTGAAGCGAAGTTCTGATGGGACTCACACAAAATTCTTCCGATGAAGGTGAAAACGATCGCGAAAGCAGCACCGGTTTCTTCAGCTGCATCGAAAGCCAGCGCGTCTACCCTTGCCACAGGTCCGAGCAAGAAGGCAAGGAGTAAGCATGGTGCGAAAGGTGAAGTGATGGAGCAAAATCAAGATGGTCTCGAGTACTCGGACGAGGGCGAGGAGGAGGACCTACAGCAGGCGATGGATACGTATTCATCAGCGACTCTGGGCAAGGTGAGTGCCGAAGGGTTCGATGCTCGATACTATCGGCCATTTTGATACTTATGTGGATTATGTTTGTTCAGATCAAAAAGCAAACGACGATTACGCTTGACGACATCACTTATCAACCCTTTCGACGCGACTTCTACATCGAAGTACCGGAACTGGCTCAAATGACACAAGCCGAAGTGGACGCTATGCGAGCAGAGATGGAAGGCATAACTGTGAGTTTCTGCAAACAGCCGGTTTGATGTGGTATTCGTTGGTTTCTGTCTGTGATACCTTACTCTCAATGCGCGTGTTCTGGAATCGTGAATGAATTTGGTCTTTCTTCTCTCTATAGGTCAAAGGCAAAAATGTGCCGAAACCAATAAGAACATGGCCACAGGCCGGAATAAGCAAGAAGGTCTTGGACGTACTGAAAAAGCTCAATTTCGAGAAACCTACGCCTATCCAGTGTCAGGCACTCCCCGCAATCATGTCGGGAAGGGACCTAATCGCTATCGCAAAGACTGGTGATTTTTTCTTATCGATAACGTCTCTAAATCTCTGAATCTCCTCTGTGCCTATGAGGTCATGGCAGTGATTTGCGACTCATTCTTCGTCTGCGTCTTCCAGGGTCTGGAAAAACGATTGCATTCCTGCTCCCGATGTTCCGACATATCATGGATCAACCTCCGCTGGAAGCAACGGACGGACCTATCGGTGTTGTGATGACTCCCACGCGGGAACTTGCGATGCAAATCACGAAAGATTGTAAAAAGTTCGCTAAGGTTCTGGGTTTGAGAGCTGTGTGTGTCTACGGAGGGACGGGTGAGTCTACTCGATTTCCAGCCTTGTATAGGTCTTCCACCAAGCATTGCTGAGCCACGAGAAGCAGATGTGGAACACCATCCAATTAGGTAATTGAAGCTCGAACTCACCGAAAACCTGATCTTCCTCTCCGCAGGTATCTCAGAGCAAATTGCTGAATTGAAGCGAGGTGCAGAAATTATCGTCTGCACGCCAGGCCGTATGATCGACATGCTCGCGGCAAACAGCGGCAGAGTGACGAACATGCGTCGTTGTACATACATAGTGCTTGATGAAGCTGACAGGATGTTCGACATGGGTTTCGAGCCTCAGGTGAGCATTTAGAGCCGATAAGTTGAGAATTTCGCCCGATCCATAACTTTCCTTCATTGATCGCTGAAAGAAGTTTTTCTTTCAAGGTTATGCGGATCATAGACAGCGTTCGCCCCGATAGGCAGACCGTGATGTTCTCGGCGACCTTCCCTCGTCAGATGGAGGCCCTCGCCAGACGTATTTTACTTAAACCCATCGAGATCCTCGTTGGAGGCCGTTCAGTGGTCTGCAAGGATGTTGAGCAGCACGTCCTGATAATCAGCGAGGAGGACAAGTTCTTGAAACTCCTGGAGCTCCTTGGGAAATTCGCCGCCCAAGGAAGTGCCATCATTTTCGTGGACAAGCAGGAGCACGCAGATGCTCTGCTGAAGGATCTGATGACAGCAAGCTACAACTGTAATGCTCTTCATGGCGGTATCGACCAGTTCGATCGGGATTCGACGATTGTCGACTTCAAAAACGGAAGGTTCAATGTTCTGGTTGCAACGTCTGTGGCCGCCCGGGGTCTCGATGTGAAACATCTGATTCTTGTCGTGAACTACGACTGCCCGAATCACTACGAGGATTACGTTCATCGTTGCGGTCGAACAGGGAGAGCTGGAAACAAGGGCTACGCATACACTTTCATCACTCCGGACCAAGAGCGCTACTCTGTTGATATTCTCAAAGCCATGGAGGCCTCGGAAGCCACCGTGCCGGAAGACCTCCAGAAGCTGTTCAATACCTACAAGG
Source organism: Neoseiulus cucumeris (assembly GCA_021527715.1). Classification (NCBI taxonomy): domain Eukaryota; kingdom Metazoa; phylum Arthropoda; class Arachnida; order Mesostigmata; family Phytoseiidae; genus Neoseiulus; species Neoseiulus cucumeris. The sequence goes on along the minus strand of JAJSRV010000074.1, from coordinate 117,927 downwards.
AAAGGATGGAAGCAGAGGGCAAAAAGATCAAAGGCTCCTCCGGTTTCTCTGGAAAAGGCTTCAATTTCGACGAAACCGAGGCCAATTTCTCGAGCGAGAAGAAAAAGTACCAGAAAGCCATTCTCGGAATCAACGACTCGGACGAAGACGATGCCGAGGATACCATCGAGCAAGATATCGAAACGATGCTCGCGCCGAAAAAACGAGTTGTCGAGACCAAAGGACCGCCTGCCGCTGCTGCTCCTGCTGCGGCGGCGGCGGCGCCCCCGCCGCCACCTGCGAAGACAGAGCCGACGACACCCGATTTACCGGCAGATCCTCTGGAGAAAGCGAAGCTGTTGGCGAGCAAGATCAACAAACAGATCGCCAATAACGAACTCAAGACCGACGAGCCCCAGGCCACGAAGAATTCCGCACCGAACAGCATCGCCGCCCAGATCGCCAGGAGCATTGCCGAGCAGAGGTTGGTTATCCGGAGCTCTCTTAGAAAAAACTTGATGAAATACATTAAGAGGTCGCAGACGGAAGCGAGACCCCTTCAATCGATCCTCCTCATTTCCAGGGCTGAGAAATTGCACCTCAAGTTGAACTATACGCCGTCTGGCGAGGCTGACCCGCTGCTGGGCGGTGAACAGACCTACAAGAAGTATGAGGAGGAACTCGAGATCAACGACTTCCCTCAACAAGCTCGCTGGAAGGTAAGGCAGAACCAGAATTCATTCTGATTCCGATATTCTGAGGGATCCGCTCCCCATTTTCTTTCGTTATCCAGTTCCAAACGGTGAAATCTCTTTCGCAGGTGACCTCGAATGAGGCTATTGCTCAGATCGCAGAGTACTCTGAAGCCGGTCTCACTGTTAGGGGGACGTACTATCCGCCTGGTAAGGAAGTTCCTGAGGGAGAACGTAAGCTGTTCATAGCCATCGAGTCTCACGATGAGATGTCTGTGAAGAAAGCCCGAACCGAGATCGTTCGTTTGATCAAAGAGGAACTCGTCAAGTTGCAGCACTCTTACCAACCCTTGAATAAAGGACGCTACAAAGTTCTGTAGAGAGAGAGAATCCCAACGAATTCTCGCTTGTATCGTATATGTATGTAGATGCGCTCGTTCGTGATTCTAATAAATACTATATGGGTACAAAACTGTTTTTTCGCTTCTTGACGCAAGACCAGTTCGCGACTCCTATAATTGTATATTTTATTTATCAACAGAATGTACAAACAGCTTCTTCAACAATAATTCAAAAACTAACTAACCTCTGATTACAATTGTAATTCAATTATTCATCTAGTCTTTAAAATCGTGACTTCTTTGTTGCGACTTCAGCACCTTCCGGAAGGATTTCGTCCTAAATGAATTCAATGCCCTCATATTTTACGTTTCCGATCTTGCTCTCGGGGAAAAGAATCCGCCCATCGGCGACATTGAACACCGTAATGTAGGTCGCTGCCTGTCCATCGACTTCCTCGGATTTTATCGCCACCGCAATCGTGTCTCTTGTTTCTGAAATCAAGAGCGGAACGTTTGAGGTCCCGGCGGGGAGATCGTCGAATCGATCGAACACTCGTCAGGATCTCTTTTCTATTCTATGATCACAGTCGAAACAAACGGGAAATACCTGGGATGAATTTGAAGGATGAAAAGCCGTGAGATTCTATCTTGGGACCGACGTTTTGTAAAGAGATTTGCTTGAAGTCTTGAGTGGCGCGAAGTAAAATATTCGTTCCTCGGTGTTCGTCTTTGGCGTCATCGTAGGATTCGTGGGATGCCCTCCGTGGCAGGAAAAACCACTGCTGATGAACCGGTGACCAGTTCACCGCCTCGTGGATCATGTACCCTGGGGGTTCGATGTTGGCCGCGGAGCAGAGCTTGAGATAGTTGTCTCTCCAGTCTCTGTGAACAACTCGCCCTCCAGGCGTTATGACCTTGATCCACTGTGGGTCGAACGATAACACCGCGCCTTTCGAATTCGTCCACTCTTTTCCTGGAACCATAACAGAACATGAGTGTTTCCGCCATCTTTCGGAATGCCCTCTCCATCCACCAACCTTGATTCGAAAAGAGCGAACATCGAGCAGCTGGCAGAAGTTTGGATCGCGATACTTACCGAGTCCGCCGACATATAGAAGTCCGTCCTTGACTGTTGCCCACTCTGATTTAAAGCCTTTCGTCGCGTGACCGTCTCCGTCATTCAGCAAGACCCATGGAAGCACCTAGAATCGAGAAAACTCCATTCGAAGCATGAGCCGACACCCATCCCAAGAATGACTGCTCGAATGGCATGATGCCCGTCGGCGAGCTCACCTTGTCTCCTTCGATCTGATATACGACTCCTGTTCGGTCGTCGAAACTGAGCAGCTTGCCATCGAAAACCACCAATTCCGAGAGCTCCATCCCCCTCCCACCTTGTGCCAAACTTCCCTGTAAACAAATTACAGTATAACAGTGATCTCACGTTTTTCGGTTTTGAGTATTTGACTTCTATTTGGGTTGCGTGATTCATTCGTTAGGGAACTTGAGTGTTTGCTCCCTCTCGAATGAACGATTCCCATGCGAAATCTCGTGCCCTGCTGTCCACACCACATGCTTTGGACTCCTCGAAGTGTTAAAAGGGCGCGACATTACCGACTGCTCATTGAGCTCAAGTTTAATTACACCTGTTGTTGACAGTTCAAGCACTCAATGCTGTGCTGAGCCCGCGCTGCACGGCGCCTATGTCAGGGAATCGGAAGCTCGAGCAGGAGAATCGGAGAATTGCAAAGAGCAGGAAACATTCGTCGTGTGGGAATGCTCCATTCACCTTGAGAGTTGTCTCCTGCTTGTCCCATTCGATTTCGAAGATTTGAGACGTGCGGTCCATGATCAGCCAACCCGTCTTAAGTTTTGACACCCACGTGTTGTCCACTAGCTTTGAAGCTTTTTCCATATCAGCGACCACGGCGATACGGTACTTGATTTTCCGCCCGAATATCTGCAAAATCAAACATCAGAAATCAAGTCCCGACGAAACCGTGATCAATCATCCTCGACTCTGAGTTATGGCGGGAAGTCTCTCAACGTCAAACTTTTCCGTGAGCCATCCCTCGTACAGCCTCTTAGGAGAGATTGATGAACAGCTGAAATAGGGTAACATACGGCTCGTCTCATAAGATTTGACATTGAAAACGAAGCGGAATATCTACTCACCACAGGCTGTGTCAGAGGATAAGTTGAGTTATAGTCGGAGGGTTCCGTCAGCAGTGATAGGTAGTGCGTATGATCGTCGAATAGAGAAACACCTTTAGGCAGCCAAGTATAAAACAGCAAGAGGGTGAATAAACCCAGGATCATTATCGCGAGTGTGAAATTGGTCTGGCAGCGTACTGTCGAGTTTCCTATTCGGAAATTCGTGGGCATTCGGATCGCCTGGAGCCAATCTCTCGAAGGGCTCGATGCCACCGCTGGCGTGAATTCGGGTAGTAAGAGACGGGTCGTCATTGTAAAGCACCGGATTAAAGTTGATTCGGTGTCGAGAAGGTCGAGATTGTTTCACAGCATCCCGAAAACGGACACATTCACGGATGGGCTTTCGCAGAGCCCGGCCGCAGACGTGTCTCTAACGTCACGGTGAGCAGAGTAATGTCAGTCACAGCTGAGGCCGAACATGCGCCATGGCGTATTCAGCGCCGATTCGAGCGTCGCAATCGCTGTATTTGTCTGAGAAAGAGTTCAATCCTGCACGGTTTCACGAAGTTCCTTCCGGAAGTGACAGAACCAAGCCGAAACTCCAGCCTTCCACAATCGAACGTTCAAAGCACGGGAGCCGCCATGTTGTTTTCCATTGATGGGACTGACAGACATGGAATTAGTTCGAACACGAAAACGGCACTCTTTTTCGATGGGAGAGTGCATGTTCTTCAGATCCTTGCTTCCTCTGCATCGGTGATCCTATGAGCGACTCTATCTAACACGTTCCCCTCAATGGGGAGGCTGGGGAATCAATAAAATTGAAATAGGTTCCGTTATGAAATGATGACGGTGATCTACGCTTACCTGTGTTCCGAAAGCGGGCGGTCCGACGTGCGCTCCGTTTTTCTTCGGAAATTGTCTATTTCAGGAGTGTGGCTGAAGGTTTTTCACGACCTTCTCTTTCTGGATATTCACCACATTTACTAGCCTTCATTGTTTATCTTCGGAGATTCGTTGGAAAAACTCTGATCTCCAGAGTGGGGTCTGTCTAGATGCACATTTGAAGTGATGCGATATGGAGTTCTCTGGACTGCTGCTTGTGAGAAACTTGGGATTCCACGACTCGTTTCGGGAGGAAGGAATCGAGAACGAATCAGTCCAAGCCGCTGCATACGAAAGGATTTGATCCCGGGAAACCGAATGCTGGACGATTGCTATCTCGAAGCCTTCAAGAAAGAAAAACGAGCCCGATCCTTCGCTGAGGCCGGAAGGCGAAAAATCGATCACCGATCTCCCGAAACGACCGCAGAAGACGCGTCGTTCGAGGAATGAGAATTCTCGAGTCGGTGAACTGTGAACCTGATAACCCAGTCGATGGCATTCAACTGAATCAGAGATCCACCTTATGTTTCGTTCCCTGATTTCTTAGAAATTTCCAAGGCCGAATGCGGGGCTCGCGACGCCTTTGAATATGAGGCCGGCTTCTCAGATTGAAAGATTTCATATGAATGTGCATCTTCCTTCTCCCAAAGCATAACAGCCTCCAACTTTGGCTTTTGAGTTGGAGAAACCGAGGAATATCTCTTAAACAGCAAATGATACCTGGTAACTGTAAATGGATCGTGGTCGGCATCGGAACAACGGGGAAAAATTACTTTGCAACGAATAGAGACAACAACTCTATCTACTCTCATTTTAGACAGCATTGTTAACAATAGCTCGCTCGCTGAATGAAACAAGTCAGCCTCGATGCTGCCCTTTGTCTAGAGAGAACAAACCTTGGAATTCCAACTTCGTTTTACCATTTCGAAGCGCGCAAATCATCATTCATGGGTTGGGCTGTGCGTCTCTCGCGGTTTCCGATTCCTTGCCGTATTTCACAGCGATTCTTCCACAAAAGGGAAATGAGGGCCGCAGACAGTCACAGATGGAGCCGGAAATTGCCGCTAAAAATTCACAGCCCATTCATGTTTAATGCCCGGTCACAAAACTCACGCGCTATGGCTGCAGATCCTTTCAACAGATCCACGCGTCGAAAGGAAAGAAATTAAGTCAGGCATCATGGAGTGTATGTGAACACCTTGATTCACCTAATTATACAGTGCTATCTTGAAAATGAGATGGAAGTGACAGTCTCTCTTCTGGACCTGCTTGACCTTCGGAGATTCTCCATCTTTTCTAAAGGGCCTATCTAATTTCTCCTCTCCGGCTGTAATGATCCGGTTGCCTTTCCTCTTTCCAGAAAAACTAGCCATCCTGGATACGGAGAGTGAAATAAGTGGAGCAATCATTTTCTAGAAGTTGACGGCACATACGTTAAGGAGAATTCTTGGAAATTAAAGAAGAAATCAGCTCCTCAAGCAGGCTCCACATGAGTTCAAAGGAAAGAGACCTGCATGAGTTCACAAGAACCACAAAGTTTTATTTCCATTCCATGAATCTGTTCGGAGGCCCGTCTTATCTCGTTTACTCAATGAGCAGGCAGAAGTGAGTTACTCTAGCCGCTCTTGAATCTCGTCATTGACACAAATGTTGTTTCAGATCCTCAACCAAACGTTCAGAACCTTCCAGACCCCCGGTCGGACGTTCCGAATCTTCCTGCTCCTCGGCCAGACGTTCAGAATCTTCCAGATCTTCAACCACACGTTCAGAATTTTCCAGATCCTCAACCAGACGTGCACAATCTTCCAGATGCTCAACCAGAAGCCCAGAGTCCTTCAGATTCTCAATCGGACGCTCCGAATCTTCCAGATCCTCAGCCAGATGTTCATGATCTTTCAGATTTTCAACCAGAGGCTCAGAATCTTCCAGATCTTCTACCAAAGTATCAGAATCTTCCAGATCCTCAACCAGACGTTCATAATCTTCCAGATCCTCAACCAGAGGTTCAGAAACTTCCAGATCCTCAACCAGAAGTTCAGTGTTCTCCAGATCCTCAGCCCGACGTTCAGAATCTTCCAGATCCTCAACCAGACCTTCAGAATCTTTCAGATTCTCAACCAGAGGTTCAGAATCTTCCAGGTCTTCAACCAGAGGATCAGAATCTTCCAGATCCTCAACCAGACGTTCAGAATCCGCCAGTAGTTTCCTCGATTCTCGGAGCGAATGTCGAGCACTTTTGAGACGCTTCTCGGAGGTTTTCAGCCTTGTCTGCGCATTCCGGAGCTCTTCTTCCGCAGTTGCCTCCTGCTGAATGGCCAGATCGAGCAGTTCTTTCGCGACAGGCAGAAACAACTCGCAAACCTCCTCACACATTCTCAGACACCTTTCAACTTCTGCGGCGGCCGCAGACTTGGCGCAGAGGCTCTCTTCGAGACGAAGTTCTGCGGTCTCTACGGACATTTCCCTCAGTCGAACCGTCTTGACGAAATCGGCAACAAGGTTCCTGAAAATTCGAACGAAGCCGCGGTCCATGTAAATATCCGCGTCGCAAATAGGGGCAGCCATTGGGATCACACTTTGTAATGGTTCACGTCAACTCAGGCTGCTAGAGATCACCGGTGCATGGTGGAAATGTCGATGAAGGAGCTTTAATATATACTAACAAGACGGGCGAGCGCTGCTTACCGAGGGATCGAGGAAACCCTTCCACTTGTGAAACTCTGATCCGTGAAGATCTCGGGAGATCGAACTTTTGATCGAAACTCGCGGTTTTGGGAGAGAATTCCGAACAAAGTGCAAAGTGAACTCATCCAAAACCCGACGAATATGACTGTTATCTGCGGATGTTGAACCGGCCTTGAAACGGACTTTCAACCGAAGTTTTCATTATCCGCGTGCGGTTCAGGCGGACTGAGTGATAGCTCTCTAGCTCACTCCGTGTGAGAGTTCCCGAGTTGTAGGTCATCTTGTCTGCTGTTCTATTGTGATCGAGAAAATTCTAGAACACTGATTTTTTGCTCTTATTTAGAGAGTTATCTTGGAAAATCATCGACCCATTGCTCGGTCACGCGTGAATCGCGGGCATGTCGAGATATCCGAGCTAAAGGCATGAACTTATTATCGTGCGACCGGATGGCATTCCGAAAGTTCTCTCCGAGGGAAGGATCAATCTTGTCCTGATTCCATAGATTGCATGTTGGAATACGAAGAAGAATCTCGATTGAGAATCCTGGAACTTGCTGCAAGGAAGAACGAAGGACTTCTACGGTCGGAGATTGTCTGAATGAATTCATTTCGTAGATTCTACCGAACAACGAAATTCGGTCCGATTACTCAGGCGAGAAGTTTTCTGATGACCAATCATGTCAAGTTCTAATCAAGTGAACAAATCTGTCGCGGGTGAGCTGCTTTTTGTATCCTAACGGTCCATGGAACTCTCAGGACGCAATAGTCAATCTCGTTGAATTATGGCGAAAATTCAACAAAGTTTTCACATCGAGTTCTTCCCGGGGTTGCAACCCCTGTAATCGAGAACTATAACCCGCTCCTGACCCAACCCGTACAGGAAGTCCGATGTGAGGATCACTTCCTGATCATGAATTCGAGAGGACTGCGCCAGATCGGAAATATTCTCATCAAACATCTGTGTACTTCGGTTCAAATCCATGACTATCGCCGTCCCAACTTTTCCAGAGAGTTTCTCCGAATCCAGGTTGGTCTTCGCTAGATGACGCTCGGAAGAAGTTTGTGAAGCAGGTGTGTGCCATCCTTGGCCTCCAAGTTGTGCTCACCGCAGTTACCGTTGTCATTGAACTCCCTGATTCAACGGAAGAATTGTATAGCGATGATTACTTCTACGCTTGGTGAGTGGTCGGCCTCCTGGACTTTGATCTTTCACATCGGTATTCACGATCAACAAGCAATGCTTCGCCTTCTGAGACAATTCATGAACACCAATCTATGTCTTGAGAGATTGAAGATCGAGCTAAAATCACGTTCCAGGATGGTCACCGTCGCTTGTTACCTGTTCCTGCTGCTCATCCCGACGTGTCGACGCAGCGTTTACTGCAGTGCGTGCATTCTTGCCGTCCTCACATTTTCTACCGGACTCATTTTACGTTGCGAGACGAACACGTGTCATCTATTGTTGATCTTCTCTGTTTTCGATGCTATCATCTGCTTGCCACTTGCTGTTGGGGCGAGAATCTCCAGAATGGATCTCACCACGCGAAAATCGGCGATCCTCGTCGCGATAATCAATGTGGCGGCCGATTGGCTCCTGAATGATGTGCAGCCGGAACCGCATAAGCTGGAACTGAGAAGAATCGACCCAGCGTTCCTTGCGTACTACTTGGTTATTCGCTTAACGTATTTGGCCGTCGCAATGCAGCTGATAATGGGAGGCAAGCAACTCGAAGTACATCCTGACGAGCCAATCATCGGTGCGCTTCTCCTTTATTCGGTCTCTCTGGCTTCCCATCGTTACTTGGGACTGCTTTTCGTCTATCACCGCCAATGGGAACCGATCGACGGCCGGCCTAGGGACACAGCCGTTGATGACGTCATGGTCATTGGCGGTCACTCTGGCATTCGAGCCGATCGAGAGAATTCGTCTAAAACTAGTGTTGCCGTGAAAATGATCAAAAATAAAATTCCAATGAGGTGAATTCCGATTCGAACCACCTTACTGGCAACTCGATATTTTCTGTCTATTTGCCATTCGCCCCTCTCGGAGATTTCTTTTTCTGAATTGGCCGTCACAGTATCAGCTTTCAGGCTTGTTCCTCCCTCTCGTTCCCTCCATACACCTCTTGCTTGCACTTCAAATTCTTTCTTCTTGATGACGAAGCAAATCCACGCTTCTTTTTAGGCTTTAGATGTTGATTCTAGAATACTTGAGGTGCCGATTCCTCACGCGCATTTCGGTTCCCCGTGAGCGCATGAAAACTTCTTTCTTGGGACGATGTATACGCTCCTACCGATATGTACCGAACCATCAAACTCATCTGAGACAAAGAGTTGCGGCAATTTCCGAAGAGCTCAATGCATACACGCTGCAACGTCCCTGCCCTTGACCTTCCGGACTCGATGGTGCTCAAAAGGTAGAGTTGAAGTTGTTCCGAGGGATGCTGATGTGGTTCATCAGCATGCTGCAGAGTTTTCAGACAAGTGTTCTTCTTCTTAATGACCAGGATTCACCTTATTCCATGGGGATCACTCTCGGTACACAGTGGGGTCAACTGCCAGGCATCAACCCCGAGCTGAGACTCCGGTCAATCGACATTTTCCATGAAGGAGTTGGTGGGACCGCGTCCCTCAGCTCTGCATCCCACACGAGAGTCAGACATTCTCCCTGGAGCCTACCATAATTGGGCCTTGAGACTAACCTTGAAATTCTGAGGATTTGGGGTGGGCCGATCTCCGCAAACATTTCCAAAAGTTCTGCTGTTTGAAAGCAGGATGAAAATTCAGCCGGACGACAGTCTACATTTCCGGCTGAAAACACGAGAACCCCCGGGTAGGGATAACCTTTGAATCGTCGAAATCTCAGAGGAAAACGTGATTTCCCCCCAAAACAGAAATCTGGAAGAGAACGCTCATATTTCCGTGAAATTATGGAAAAGCCGTTCGAAGGAATTCGACTCTTATGCCAAAACGTTCAAAGAATTAACGAATACGAGCTTCAATAATGTAGCACTGAATGAGTAAATACAGCATTTGTCTTCAAGAAATCTTCAACATCTTCTCTACGCGGCGCTCCTTGAAGGCACCCAAATACAGACGAGCGTTCATTGAACCACTTCATCACTCGTCGGGAGCATTGGGTGATTCGCTGCATTCGTCCAAATCTCATCGGAAAAGTGGGAAAACGCTCTACGTAGAACGGAGTCTGCGAGAGACTCAACAGAACGAGATAGATCGATGAGCGCGCCGTTTCGACGCGACTCGTGAACGATCGTTCAAGCCACCCAGAGCTCGATGGGAAGAAACTCGAGTCGATGCACCTCGACTCCCCGGAGACGTTTCGATCCCCTCGACGTCGTTTGATCGTAATCTGAAGTTCCTATAAATCCGGATGCGTGGGATCTTCACGAAAGGTCCGATCCCAACCGAGATAGCTGAGAAAATGGATCCTTAGAGGAGTCGAGTTTCGCGTTCACGGTCCGGCTGGAAAAAACGAAGTCTGAGGTCAATTTTTCCAGGGGGATGTGTTTGGATTTCTTAACGTATAATAGACCATGATTAGCCCCGCAAAGATCGAAGGTGAGTTGCTGGCTATTACTCCGTGCTACCATTGCCGCTCGACTTTGTCGGCTTGGATCCGCTCACGATTCATTCTGAATGCAGATTTGCTTCCCGCTCCTGGGAGCCGACGAAATTTTGTGAAACTGGTGCTTCAAATCTTCGGCATACAGTTAGGGGCAATGCTTTCCATCTGTTATTTCACGGAGAAGTTTGGGCACACTCTCGAACAGCCCAAGGACCTGACGAGCAAAACTCCCGAACAAGTTGCCGAAGAATTACTGCGAGTCGCGTTAACACCGCAGTCATTACTCCGAGCTGCTTCGAAGTGAGTTTTCGATCCGCCTAGCCATGGTGACTGGTGGTAGTTGGCCATCGTCAATAGTTCTCCGATGAATTCTCGCGCATTGCCGTCTTGATTCAGGCAGTAGAAACTATTAGAGCGAATTCAAGAAGGCTCAAGTCCTGGTGATAAGCAATGAATCATCCAGTTGTTGAAATTTCTGATCGAGAGTTGTCGTACACCTCTTCTGCACGCCAGAGAATAAATCAGCGCTCGAACGCAATCTTCTTTCAGGACGGCCATCGTGGTTAGCATCTGCGGTCTGCTGTGTTGCTTGTCTTGCCGACGGAATTTCAGTTGCGCTGCAGTCGTTTACGGCATATACGCGACCGCCAACGGATACGTTATGGGCGTTGAGGCGAGCCCGTTCGCCACCAAGATGAGTAGCCTGATGACTATTGTCATTTACCTCACATTGATATTAGGCTGTGTGACCACGATGTCAACCGACTTCACCAGCCGAAGCTTCCTGTTGAAGACCTACCTTATAGATTGGCTGCTGACAATTATCGTGATTTACGTCCCTACGCGGATTGCGGGAGAAGACCGCAAAAGTGCTGGTGCAATTCTTATTGTAGGCTACGCATTAGTCGTGCTTGTATTCCGTTGCTTATATATGGCGGCAGCGGCTCAAATTATTTTTGGCGGCAAAAAAGTCGAATTGAAGGAAAGTGAGCCCATCGTTGGGGCTCTCCTGTTGTCCATGTGCACTTTCGCCGAACCGATCGGCACGTCGTTGGCCTATATAGCTGGTTGCGAAGGGGGACGCTTCATGACAAGGCGTAAGGAGGGTGCAGCCGACTCTGACAGCACTGATAATCAAGCTTCAGCATCACCTTGAGTCTCGTCGCAACTTTCTCAGATTCTGCCTCGAATTCCAATAACAATAAATTTCAATCGAGTCAACTTCCGATTCACGAACGGAACTCACAACCCGGACTATTCTGAACCTCTGGCGAGCGGTTGTTTCCCTCGTCAATAGTCACTGGATGGCAAGCCTGTGAGTTTTTCATGGCACTTCCTGTGAAAAAATCACGGATGTCGTGGATTCGCCGCGAAGAATTGAAGTTTTTCATTCAAGTCGAAATACGTAAAATTTCCACGGCTCCGAGTAGCTTCGAAACAACAGATGAGAATTATGGAAAATTCCTTTTTCGAATCGACGAACTCTTAAGTTTTCGCTGGAGCTTCCGAGACATTGAGTCTTGTTATAGCTAATCAGCTTTACGAAATCGAGTGCATAGACAAAGTGGAGGCATGCGCTTCCCCGTAGTTTTTACACATGATAGTGAGCCATGACATCGGAACGTTAGTATTATGATTTCATTTTGGGTAAAATATTTGCTCGTCACCTTAGCTGGTTTTATCGATCTCACGGTTCAAATCTAACGGAACAATGGAGTCGATAAGATAACAAAATCGACCCAAACTCTCTTGTAGGGATCGTCTCCAAACACTCTCTTGAGGAATTCGTCTCTTCTTGACTCGTCTCTTCTCTTTATTCTGCTCAATTTAGCGACATTATCGAAGTCGTCAAGTAGTGGCCAGACCATTGGATCTCCAAGTACGAACTCTAGCCTGGCCGCAAAGAAGTCACATGTCTATTATCCATGACATGACGATGATTTTTTGCGTTTATGATTAAAAACGAAGTTGCTCCCATTTCTTGAGTGGAAGGTTTTGATCCGAACCGATAAACCATCATGAAACTCCCCACCAGCTGTAGGCCACCCATCAAGGAAGCGCCGCCTGGCAAGAGTGAGCTGATTATAATTGCATTCTTCGTTCTGGTATGACTCGCGATCAGAACGAGGCAACACCTACGAATCATGAGAACTCGGGTCCATTCTGGTCTTCTGGGGAACTTTTTTGAGAAGTTGTACTGAATACAGGTGGCTTTGAGGCGAATGAAGCCAGAAAGAAATTCGTGAAAACAGTCATTTACATTTACGGCATGCACATTGCGGCCATGCTCGTCATGGGTTACGCATTCTTCACTTTCGGGCCGTCTCCAGGGGCAAAAAATTCAGCGGCTATGGCTGCCCTCGACGCTGCAGGGTAAGTAGTCGGGAGTTACGAGATTTGTGAAAGGAGCACTCACATCTTACTGTATGAAAACAGTTCTCGGAGTCCACAAGTTTGAGCTGTCGCGCACTGAGAAACTCGAAGAATCCGATGTCCCACCAATCTCTGTGGTCACGCTCTCCGATATCGTGTTCCGGGAGTCCCGGATGAATCGGTCCGAAATACGTACCTTCGTAAGAGATTGTGCCCGAGGCCGGGCTCGTCCTTCAATCGAACAGAATGTGTTGTGAATTCTCAAGGAGGAACTAAATCTCTCATCCCGGACTCCCAAGAGAAATCACAATTCTAACTCAGTCTCGTTTCAGTTTTCTCTCCATCCTCTGCTTCTGGCTCCTGATGTGTTGCGTGAAGTGCCGACGCAGTTCTCGCTCAAGTGCGATTGTTTACGGGGTGTTCGTGAATGCCACGGCGTACGGTCTGATGTTCAAAGGCTTCACGGTGGGTTCATGGTTGCTCTCGATGGTGGCCAGTGTTTTGGTCGGCGCAGGAGCCGCGTACTGGACAAGGAACACGCAAAAAGATATAACAGGACGCAAATTCATAACTTATCTCGTCTGCGTTGAAGTCGGTGGCTTCTTCCTCCTTCAATTTTTGAGCCAACAGGTGTCCGGGTCGATCCAGATTCAGATCGTTCTTTCTGGAATTGCCAGCGCATTGATGGGCGTCACCGGTATCCTTTATTTAGCGGTATTGCTGCAGTTGATAATGGGAGGCAGGGAACTGCAGCTGAGTATGAAAGAGCCTATCGTCGGCGCTATCCTCGTTTTTGCGGGTATTCACCGAATCTTCAACACTTCGGCTGCTATTTATTTCACGTGTTGCGAGGGGGGACAGGTGCTCGTCCACGGCCGAAAAGATGCTCCGCCAGATGAGGAAATGTCAACGGCTGACAGTGTAGCGGAATCATCTGCGTAACCAGAAGCCCTCGAACTGTTTTCCCGATTCTGAAGTGCCATTGTATCTCGATGAAAGTAAATCTCAACTCAAAACCAATGAATTGGATGTGTGATTGATGAACGAGTTCTAGGGTACTTTCAACAGTTCTCGCTCAGTAACATCGGGAAGAGATTGATCTCGATGAGAGTTCGCTGCTGAATAGAGTTGGACAGTCGAATGAATCCGAATCTGGCCTATGCATAAAGATTCGCGTCAGAAACATGATTCCTCCGCTGTCGCTATCTTTCGGATCGTGCTCTCCCGACGCTATGGAAAGGCGGTGCGACAAAATCCCAGGCTCCACTCCGAATGTCAGCGCGTTGCTTCTGCTCAGCAGCGTGGAAGAACACCGATTAATTCGTTGCTGTTCGGAACTTACAAAGTTCCGCCGCTACTGTTGGAGGAAGCATCGTATTCAATGGAGAAACTGACATTGCGTGGTTCGTGATCAGTAGTTTCCTCAATTTTAACTGTATCGGAAGGTCCCATGCTCTTGTACCAGGACTAGAACTTGATCATCTTATCATAAGGACTTCAGAGAACCAAGGTCACATCGATCGCATGTCAAAGCTCTTCTCCAGAAACCAAATACAAATCGAGCCCACTCAATCTGCATTCCATTCGTCTCGAAGTCCTTTCCAGTGCGCGCCCAACAGCATGAAGGTCAAAGGCGGATTCGAAAAACGGTTCCGACGATCCTCTCGATGTTGACTTCCTTGCAAAACCGCCCGCAACTCTCTAAGGAGGTCCAAACTCAAAGTTTTTCTCTTGGCAAAAAATCCCTCCGTTTCAGAGGAAACACCCTGTATTTCAAGGTGATGAGACGATTCTTTGCGACATGTTGCTTCCTAGGAGCAAAAGCTTCTTGAGATAATCGGGTCAAAACTTGAGCATTGCAAGACAATAGCAGAAAACTTTTTGAGAAGTTTTCATCGCCGCCTCAACCAGTATTTTTGTCCTCGAACTGTGTTCTTCATTTTTTAATACTCGCTGGGGGCGGAGTGAAAATCCAGCAATCACCGCGCTGGCGATGCCGCTGTTCAGGAACTTCTAGTTCCTGTGCATTCCGCAGCATCAGGCTCAAGAACATCTTCACCGATAGACCGACCTCATCTGTCAGCAACCAGATCTGTCAGCCCTCCGCAACGATGAAGAGCAAGTTCTGTCCCTCTTTTGTGCTTCCTGACATCTTGGGAGCTTTTTCAAGTATTTGATAATTAGAGCTTGAAAGTTGAGGCATTAATCATTTTTGAACCTCCATCAATCAATACGAATTGATGGATATTTAGTGAAATAGTGCCTGATTATTCCAGCCCATGACTTTGTTGGGTAAATATCATCGAAGTAATCGACCTCCGATCATTTTATCCATGGATTGATGGAGGCTGATTAATGAATAATGTCTAAACTTCCAAGCTCTGGTGATAATCCACATATATGTCATGATATCTATGGAGGTCCAAATATATACATGAAATATATACTCCCTCTGATTCGAAATAATAGTCCCATCTGACTTCCAGGGCCTGCCTCAAGGGAACTATGCGGAGCTCCACCGTGATCGACTCATGTTCTCATGGACCACTATCTGAAGCGCCGAGGTTTCAAATATGAACTTGATCGCACACCTGCCTTACATCGAACGACCACCAGTCTCATAGCCGGTTCGCGCGAGTCGAAAAATGCTCTTCAATTCTGTTTCGAAATAGTAGTCCCTTTTGAGTGAGAGAGTCTTCATTCAGAGATTCGTGACACTAGGTGATAGTCTCCTATAATTCAATATCAAAGATGATCGGACCGTTTGAAACTATGGAAATGAGGCCTGTGGCATGTTCTTCCGGTGCGAATTATTATTATTGAGTGTCATCTCCAAGAAAACATAGAAAACCTCAAGAATTGTCAAGAACGCCATGGTTTTCTCATTTTCTGGTCATCTTATCCCTACTTCGTTCCCCAGTGAAAAAGTAGCGAGCCGGAATATTGAAACCAGCAAATGGGACAACTAATTCGGAATACTCATCCTTGCTCAAATGGAAGTACTATTTCGGAACGGAGGGAGTACATATATATTTATATCTTCTAGAATAATGAATTGGAGACTCTGTTTATTTGTTTGCATGACCGGTTTAGAGATCTTGACGAGAAGTCCCCTATGTCGTACCTCATAGATCTCCTCGGAGTCACCGAATAGTCTCCTAGGAATCCACAGCTATTCAGCACCCTAGCCCCGATGAATAATAGAACATCAATGAATCCCTTCGAACAATACGTAATTCGTAGTGTATGATTTCCGAGAAATGGTTAAAAACTGCGTTCATCTTCTTTCCGGTCTTCGCTTGCTCGATGCTTCATTCGCGAGCGGAGTTCGAGGTCACAAGATGGATGCATCGACTACTTGGAGTGTGGGAAAGAAGACATAAGAGTTCGTGGTCTGCTCCAAAAAACGAAGTCGATCCATCTCTTCCAGTGCGCGCTGTTTTGAACTCTTAAACCATGCTGGACATTCCCGTCAAGCTAGGGCCGCCGCCTGCTCTGGGAGCGAAGTTTGGCGAGAGTGAGCTTATTGATATTGCACTCCCTTGTTGTGTCTACCCTTGACGCCATCTAGGACTATGATCGACTCTTGCATCTCGAGGCTTCCGATCCGCATTCGAGTCCTGCTGGATTTTGCTGACCAGTATCCTTGAATGCAGGACCTTCCTTGATGAATGCAACCCGACGGAAATTTCTGATCAAGGTCGTTTCGATATTCGCCATGCAGCTTGCGGCCACAGCTGTCATTGGTTTCGCGTTTTTCCAGTTCAAGCATGATCTTAAGGTGATCGAAGGCAAGGACATGATCGAAGCTCATCTAAACGCTGTCGGCGTCATATAGTAAGTCATCAATCAGCCAACAAACCGTATCTCTTTTTCCAGCATCGCAGCTATACCTTGGCATTTTACTCGTGATTTCCTCATGGACGGATTTCACGTGGAAATGAGACTGCGAGAGACGCTGCGATGAAAAGATGGCCGCCAGGAGCCATCTACGCTCCGCACCTTCCTTCATAACCGGGTTCGGTCTCCCATGAGTATTCGTACCCCTTCCAAGGAAAAACTTCAAACTTAATCCTGATCTTGTTTCAGTTCGATCGCCTTTGTTAGCTACTGGATCCTCTTCTGTCAGCTGACGTCCCGAAGGAGTTTCGATCAAGCTGCATTTGTTTTTGCCTTATTCTCGGTCTGCATGGGATACTTTATAAGCTTCAACGCCTTCTCGTTTGGTTTCATGTTAGCCGACATGGTACTCAGTATCGTAACGTGCGCATTTGTTGCGTATTGGGCGAGAATCACAGAAACCGACCTAACACGAAGGAAGATTATCATCAACCTACTCCTCATCGAGTTTGTGGCTTTAGTGGTCACGTATGCGTTGTTGGAATCGGGGTTGCGATTCCCTAAAGGGATTTTTCCCATTCTTTCACATGTATTTGATGCATTTTTCTTAGTTATCGGCGTTGCATACTTGGCAGTGACGTTCCAGTTGATCATGGGTGGCAGGGAGCTTGAACTGAAAGTCGAAGAGCCCATCGTTGGTGCTCTCCTCCTTCGTTCGGCATATTACCACGATGTTTTTGGTAGCATGTCGTTGTTATATCTCGTGGGTTTCGATAAGGGCAAAGCTTTGCTCACTCACAAAGAGGGAGCCCAGAATGAAAGCAAGTCTCCCGTTGACCCCGGATCTGGGAGTGCATCAGAATCGTCAGCCACCGCTTAGTTGTCACCGTCGGACTCCCTCACACTTTCCACTGACTAATAAAATTGATTCTCAATCACGGACCGTCTCTCGACGCACCAGAAAGGTACCCTCCTGAAACGCCGGAAGTAGCTAGTTGATTCGCTGACCATAAACGAAGACCAGTCCCAGCTTCTCGATGTTCGAATATTCTTCAAGAGCCGATGTTTTATCATTCACACAGATCTCGCCATAAACCGCACAAGTTCTCTCTTGAACGATTCGGACCGCAAGGCCGCAAGTCTCTGATCTGAATCATAGAGGCCTTCGAGGAGGAACAACCGCCCGTCTTTCCTTGGACGTCAGAACTGATCTGGTTGACAACAAATTCGACTGGAGATTCTCTCTGGAGAGGTCGCAAGAGAGGCCTCAAATCAGTATCTTCAAGACGGATGCCGATGTTACACCTTCTTCCCTCTTTTTGCTCAATAACATCGAATTCCATCTTCTGTTTGTAATTAATGACTCAGTGTCTCTCAAGCAAGATGGTGCCGGGCCCCACTGCGCTGAACTTTGACCTCGAGGCTCATCGAAAGCAGTTTCAGTCGCTTAACTCAGTTTCTCACAGAATCAGAGAGCAAATCCCGAGATCCTCAGCGCAGCCGAGGCTTTTTGATGACTCAAGGAGAGGCACACTCTGACCGTTCGCGTCGTATCGCTGAATTCGCTTCCAATTGGGAGTGGTACCGAAAACCGGTGTCTATCAGTAAAACGACCCATATAGAGTCGAGGCGTGAGCCTGGAGTAGAAAAAGCTTGAATTCCATTGGACTCAGCACTCCATCGATTCCAAGGTTTCCACGGTTCGTAGACATCCGGTTCGGAGAGGTCGGAACAATCTTGCCTTTGGAGAGATTTGTAGACGGAACGGACAGTATAGACCAGTCCCAACTCTTCATCCTCATCGGAAATCCGCCAACCTTGAGAGACATAGCACTAAATAATGTGCTTGAACTCATCTTAGAGGTTTCCTTTTCGTGAGGAGCCTGCAAGAAAATGATCGAAACCGCATCCTGAGGTTTCCCGTTTTAGATGGAAGTAAAAATACGATTCTCTTCTTCATACGACACTGTGAAATGTTCAATCCTCGGACGGATCTCTTCGCTACGCCACTAGCTCAGAATTTGGGAGATACATTTACTTTCTTTTTCTGTACGAAGACTCGACAAATAATGAGGGAGCAGTTGTGAATCCCACGAGTCGATTCCCTAAAGTCTGAACAACCTCACAATAAGATGGGCATCTCGATCCTCGTCTACTCTGGTCCAGGGGGAGATGACGAGAAATCCTAAAACTTGAATGCTGGACAGAACAACGAAGTACGGTCTCGGATTGTGGCCGCTATATTTGGGATCAGAAAAAGTTTCAAAGCTCCGGCTGAAGCTCAATTCAGGAGTTTTCCCCGAATCCAGAATTTTTCCATTTCGCGCTCCATTATGGAGTGTTCTAGTTGACGGAAAGTGATCTGGGACAAATACTCACGGATTCCAGCTCGCTGGCTTCGCCTTTGGAGTTGGATTCGAACCAAATCTTAACCACGGTTCCATATTCCGAAAGTCGGAGGACGTATAAATAGAAATCTTGCGCCTAAGGGTATTGTCCGGAAGGACACGTACAAGATTGACGGAGCAGTTCGAACCCGACAATTGTAATCACCACACTCTGCAAAACACAGCCAGCAATGCAAAAGCAGTCCGGCTGGGCGGACCAGCCAGAGCACGCTGAAGAGCATGCTCAAATTTTTCATTGATGAGCCAAGTTATGTCCATTAACGAGATCCAAGAAAAATCCTTGCTCACAGTACCAAGTACCGACCCCCGGCATCCCAGTGAGCCAGTGGCCGTGATACCCCTTATCCTTAATTATCCGCCCTCTAGTTTGGCGGTTCAGAGCGATGCAAATCACACGAGGAGGTTTCCGAACAAGTCGGAAATCACATAACAAGACGGTATATTCATGCGCTGGGGAGCATCCTGACCGATGAGGATTGAGACTCCGGAGGTATCGACTCTATTTTGCTTTCATTCACAAGCCTGTACATGAACTACGTAGAACGTTAATGTGAGATATAAGATGAAGTAAGAACACAGATTGGGTAATTTGGGAACACATTTTCATCCTCTGACAAGATGTTTCACACAAATGGAGTGACTTCTATGGTGTGACGGAAGGTAAAGGATAGTAGAGATTGTACCCCGCGAGGCGCACGTAGTCCTGCAAAGTGATTTGTTGTTTCTCAAACTGTTTTATCTGGCCCTGAAGGCGGTCATTGAGAACCGCCAAAGTAGCGGGCAGATTTTCAGGGATATTGGGTGTTAGGGCTATTGCTTTCAGGGACTGTGAGAAGGGATTTTCTCGAATAATCGGGTTTTAGGATTACTGAGTCTAAGGACTGCCGGGCTGTGATCCAAGTCCAGGTCCGGTGCCTCAAGGTATGCACTCCAGTCATCATCATTTGACAATACTTTGCGTCAATCACAAAACGATCACCCCCATGCGTTGGAACTTCTCATAGAAAGCCACATGGTAATGGTATTTATTGATCCCCCTTATTTGTAAATATCACATCGATAAGGTGCTCTTTTATTCAGATGCGGATTACCGCGGATCTTGTGTTTTCTCCCAATTTTCGAGGAGCCTCATAGTACTCATGAGGATGGCGGGGTCCGGATTATCTGAGAAACCCAGCATTCTTCCGTTTCGATCTCTTCCACGTATCTATCCCTGCATTGATGAAGGACATGTTCGGCCGTTTCCTCATACACGCCGCAAATCGTACACGTCGTATCAAGACCGGACGAGAAGCATTCTCTGTAGGTTCTCGTGTGCAAGTCTCCTGCTCTTGCTAACGCTAACAAAGCGCTTCCTCGCGAGTTGTCGTAACGTACTTCTTTAGAGCCTCTTATCACTTTAAAGTTTCTGTACCTCGCAAGAGTAGACTTCCTTTCCATCTCCTCCTCCCACATGTCGTCCACCATCAAGCCAATCTGTTTCCGGACTTCGTTGTTGAATTTTGTCACACACGGTCGTCCTTCAATATACGTCAGATCGATGTGTTCGCATCTGAACTGCTTCCGTAGTTCGTTCATACGTTGAAATGCAGCTGACTTGTCTCCGGTCATCTCCATCATATCCAAGATGCTTCTTATCCATCTCTTTACCGGTAGTCGGCTAACTCTGCCGAAATACCGGATCTTGCTTTGTGCCTCCCGAGCCGAGAACGATGACCATCCCATTTCTCCCTCGATAAAGCTCGTGGCCACCTTCGAGTTGGGGATTCCCAGGGCCCATCTACCGACCTCGTTCTGGGCGATTGTCGTTTATTACGTGCGTGCACGTCCCTGTTTCTGCCCGCTACGGTATAAGTTCAAGCGATAGACCAACTCCGGTTTCGAAGACTCGCGTGTAGCGACTCGGTAGCATGGGCTGGAAGCAAAAATTCAGAGAATCGCACGACTGAATATATACACTGGAGCTAGGTTCGAATGTGCACTGGGAGAGCAGATATGAACCCCCGTTTGGCACCCCTTGGGTTTTGGGAGAGTCGACGGGTCTGCTTGGCGTTGAACGGCCCGCCGAACGTACGTTTTCTCTCGAGAGAGGCCGCTCCATTGGACAATCGCCGTGCAAGGCGTATTGGGGGCCAGAGGCGAGGCATCGGGCCCAGAATTGAACGCGTCCAAAGGCGCGTAGCTCACCTTTCCGCCGAGTCGTTCGGTAGACAATGTGACAAGCCTATCTGAGATACTCGAGATTCGGCCGAACCTGGATATAAAGAACATCTCGATTAAGAACTTCATTCACCGAAACGATGAAATATCCGAAGCTAGGTTTCATTCATCACAGTTCATGTTCACCTGTCTGGTTCTAAGTGGGAACTCATCAGACCCGTTGCCGTGCAGCTTGAACCTTCTGGTACCAGAGGTCTGGTACCAGAAGTGATTCGAACCAACGACCTGCCGCTCGAGAGCACGTCAACACGGCTACGCAAATCTGCACGCGGCGTGCAAACCGCGTCGACCGCTCGGCTATCTCGTCGGTTTCTTCGAGATCAAAACTCATACCTTCATCGCGATAACTCACATTTCGGGATCGGCGATGAAAACATCATTGAACTCAAACTCGACCTCGTTATTGTGTTTTGGGCATTCGCATAGAATCCTTCCAGTCTTCGTTTTACGGTTGATTTCCGTCACAACACCCCGGCACGCTGCGGCCTGAAACGGCAGAAATAACGTTATGTTCTGGGTGGGTGGAAAGGAGAACATCTCCTTAAAAAGTGGTTCTTTGGAAAAAGTTTTTCAGCATTCGAGCGATTTCCAACGGAGTGGAGTTTGTTTCGGTCGTTTAACCGACAGCAAAACAGTTATTCCTTCAACTCTTGCACATAAGTGCAAAAGTTCGAACTTGAGCACATATTCTCGAAATATGTCATCTTCCCACCAGTTTTCGACGTGGATAGGGCCGATGTAGAACTCTGGTAAGATTCGATAGCCACACTCTTTATTCCTCTTCGCTATTTATTCCGTGATCCTTGACTTCGAGTATTTGTACGGAATCATGGCTGAAATCGTCGCCTGCGCTATCTATACGATTCCTACACAATCATTCATCGCTCTCCAACAGCCTCCCGCAGAATGAGAATGTTCCGAGAATGATCCCGCGAGACCGGCGAAATCGGTTCGTTGTGACGAAAATTCGTCATAAGGAGAGTCTCCTAACGTTGTGAGAGACCGAGCAAACAAAAAGTTCTCCTAAGTTCGTGTAATCCTAAATCCTTAGTAACGCTGTTCGTCGTATTAGGCTCTCACTATAGTTCGCAACTGTGAGCGAACTGACAACCACAAGCACTGCATATCGATACGCGTGGAAGATGTAGAAGTTGTTTCCAGCACAGCATTTCAAAATATGAAAGCCACTGTTTGCTCTGCGAGCCGAATAGTCTTGAGAAAAAGAAAGAGCACGGATTTCAAACCTCGGTGTATCTAATCGCGATCCTACACTCCTTCGACTTCACGAAGGAACTCAACATCGTGTCCAGCCTCGTCGATCCACCTGAAAGTCACCACAAGCCATGTCCCCCAGCATCGGATCTTCAGTAAACAAATTGATGAGAGGCGCATCTCTCTCGAAGGCGCTCCGAGATCATCATCCTCATTGTATGCGGGTCATGTTATCTGTCTTCTAAAAGGAATCACAACTAAACGACCCGCTCGTGGTGACACATGATTGTTCCGACTCAGTTTCCAGAACCTCGAATGTCTCCTTCGCCTTTCCTCGTTTCTCCCTTTGCTTCTTTTCGGTACCCGTCTCCAACAATTTTCGTTGACGAGACCGCGTCTTTTGCCGAACTCTTCCTTGCCGTTGGAAATCCCTGCGTTACGAAATCAAGGAAACGGATGCACAGTTTCGAGGTTTTCAGTGCATGAAGGTACGCACTCTATTGATGAGAAAGTTTTCTATCAGCTCAGAACAGGTCGATCACTGATTCCAAATAAACAGAGCCCCGTCTGACCTCTCGCAATCTATGCGGATTCAAGAAGCAGAGTTCAGGCCTATAAATTGGGACGAAAGCAATCATTTTTTATTTTTCTGTCAAAACGACAACATCGCTATTTAAGAAATATTCGCCAGATAGTCGTTAACTTGACCGGGTGTGAGACGGCGGAATCCCTTGGAATCACAAATTCCGATTTCAATATTGTCTTGGGTCATTTGTCCCTCGAAGCCTTCTTTCAACGTAAGGATAGCCGTGTGCACCGCGTCTTCGAGTTCGACGCTCTCACTGTACCTGGGGATAGAAGAGAAGTCAGTATAGATTTCAATATTCGACGGAACATTGTCGTCGAGGAGAATTCCCGAATTTTAATACGAACTTTTTCTCCAGGAAAGTCTTTCCATTGACGCTGTTCTTCCCCATGGCAGTGGCTTTCCAGGCGTAGTAGGCTCCGCTCGGATCACTCTGGAAAAGGTAGCCACGGTCGTTGTCCCATCCGCAAATCAATAGCGAAACTCCAAAGGGACGTACTCCTCCGGATTGAGTATACTCTTGCATGATATAGGCGACCTGTAATCGAAACAAACAGTCCATTTCATGTTCGACGGTGGGTTTATCGCTCATGGGTTACTACGATACTGTAGGAGTAGTTGCCGAAATTCAGAAATCCAAGCGAACATCCTTGATGTAAGAACCGGAGAGAAACCTACTTTCTGTACAAGAATGGTGGTGGGTATCGGTTCTCCGTACTGCAGATCGTAACTCTGGGCGATTTTCCGAGCTCTCTTCACGAGAAGCCGGTAGTCTGGTCCGAGACCGGAGTAGACCATCCCGATGTGCTCGGTTATCCGCTCTACCTGGAATTCCTCAACCGTGAGTTTTGTCTCTCGAACTCATTTGATCAACCTGTCCCCATCAGAATCAAAACGACCGCGTCGCCTTCAGTCACGACTACAGAAACAGAGATCGAGAAACGTTGAGGCCATGGCTCCAATGAGGTAGCTTTTTTCAATGACAGCGTCGTGATATCGCCCAACAACAACCAAATATCATCATCTCCTACCTTGAATGTCGAGTGCTCATCGTTCAAGATGCTCTTCTGCTTTTTTTCGGTTGCTAAAACGACTCCGTTCGATGCCTTGATACCGACCGAAGCCGCTCCGGCTGTCACAGCGCTGAGTGCGTACTCG
This sequence comes from Neoseiulus cucumeris, assembly GCA_021527715.1. Taxonomy (NCBI): domain Eukaryota; kingdom Metazoa; phylum Arthropoda; class Arachnida; order Mesostigmata; family Phytoseiidae; genus Neoseiulus; species Neoseiulus cucumeris. The sequence continues at coordinate 93,808 of JAJSRV010000074.1, read as the reverse complement.
ATTTGAACAAGTTTGCCGGTTGGGCTGAATGTCGTCAGAGAGAAACTGTATCGTTCAGATCCCATGTTTTCTACGTAGTTATCTGAACAGAAAGATTCGATTTGACGAATGGAAACGACTGCAATCACATCAACCAGTCCCTACAGTGATGTTTCGCTACACGGATGATGACCGGCAGTTCTGATGTGAGTGTGTGTGAACAGACACAGATCCGGGAGCCAGCATCACAAACCGAAATTTTCGCGAAAATCCCTTGCGTTAAGTGAGGAAACGATTGGGTAGCCGGAATGTAGCGCTACGGTCTTGTTTCTGTATTTTTCTTCAGCTTTTTCGGTTGTAGAAAGCTCTATCTAAGCTTTCAGGTGATGATGACTGTGATTTCTGCCTTGTCAGTCGATGACTGCTTAGGCGCTTGAACGATTCGAGGTTGCCTTGGAGAGCGCGCACTCAAATGACACAGGAGGGAGATTTGATTAGCTGTCTGAGACCGGCTGCAAGCGATCCTGAAAAACCGAGCTTCACCGACTCGGTTCACATCGTGACAAAGTGCTACTCGGCACCGTGTTTTGGGTCCCGTTGTCAGGGCAACAAAGCGTCAAAGGAGTGAGGAGAAAAGCGTCAACGCTAGACGTTTCCGTCGGACGCCGTCAGATCGCGAGGTGGGGTTTCATTGATTTCTCATAGGACCCGAGATGGAGAAAATTCTGTGAGCTCACGGACGCTCTCTCGACTCGTTGTCAGCCATGGAGAGATTGGGTCTTTTCCTGTTGGGTAAGTTTAGATCGGAAGAGAAATCGCTCGATGACAGAACATTCCAAGCCGATGAGGAGTTTTTCTTTTCATACGAGCCGGATGGTACTTCGATCAGAAGGCCAACCTGCTCGGCTCCTGGGTTTTGAGGGATTTCGCGACTGTTTTTCGGAAGACTCAGAATTTTGTGCATCTGAATTCACAGAGCCTCCTTTTCCTTCTTTTCCTTTAGATTCGTAGCGAGTTTACGCATTTTTCTTTCGTGAGGGAGCAGGAGTCTCAAGATTTTTGATCAGTCCGTTTTGCGAGGCGGGTCCTCTCGTGCCAGACGCGACATCGGTAGCCTGAGCCATGAACTCACCGGGAGGCAGAATCTTCTGAAACATATCTAATTCAAGTGTGGTTCCGCGTTTCGCGCTTCCAGTCGCGACGGGTGCAAGCAACGCGCAGCTTTACTTGGGAGGAGGCTATGACTACGATCCCCGGTGCAATATTTCACTGACCCTGCGAGGAGAGTGGTATTCTAGAGAGCACGGAGACGACACCTTCACAACAATCGAAGCTGTACGTAGAGTGATTCGCTTGATCCTGTGAAGATCCGATTATCGGCTTTCTTTCCTAATCATATGGCAAGTTCATCGCCTTCGTCTTCCGTCTCATTCACGCATTTTGGTGCTTTTCGCAGGAATCCGTCAGATTCAACTCCTACGATCAGAACACCCAACGGAATCTGCTCATCGACACCAGGTGTATCACCTTGTCGATTTACAACAATGATAACTACACTTTCATCCTTCAACGAACGGATACGCCCGTGTGAGTTCATCATTCAGATTCTTTCTCCGGCGTGGTGTACATACACGGTTATATGCGATCAAATGTCAGTGGTAAACCATAATTAGAAAATAGCGGCTTAAAATGCGTGGACCGTGACTGAGTTTCTCGTCTCCTGCAGACCGTGTTACTATTGCACCAGGATGTTCGTGAGAACGTTGAACGTCATTGACAAGATTTCAAGTAGGTGGAAGGATGCGCGAGCCATCGAGTTTTGTCCTTCGAATGTCTAGCAATCATCAAAGTTTAACGATTTGCCTCCCACAGCCACATGTGTCAACATCAACCCCTCGGAGCGACCGGACATGTCGACCGTTTGCAGAAGTCTCGACGTCAACATGGAACAGATCACGTTATTCTGTGAGTGAAGAGTAACATTGCCGGAAACAAGAGTTGCATATCCACTTTTTTAGAATTCTGCACAATTCAAAATGGAGGGCGGCGCTGCTTTGATATTTACTGACTCTGAGAGAACCTTTAAGCTACAAATCCAACGCCCAAGAACTGTCGATCCTCAATGGAAGGAGTGTGGAAGTTCGCCTACAAGAACACCTATAAGTTTTCTGGTGAGTGTAAACATCCGGATGCCAACATCACGGCCTGCCAAGTTCCTGGAAGTCAGTTTTTCATCGATAATCAGCAGTTTCAAGTGAACTACCGTAAATGTGAGGGCATGGAGGACACGGAAGACGGAGGTAAGTTTTAAGATTTCGAACATGATTCGATGATTCGGAGACGAATCAGGAAAATTGAATAGACTGCGTGTCCATGAAAGTGATCTCTCTTCGAGCTGATCAGTATCGTGTCTTTTCCAGAGGTTCAATTCAAGTGCTTGGGTGATTGGTACATCGGCAAAAACCATTACTTCGCCGTGGTCAACTCTCGAGAGTCTCGTATCGACGAGAAGTACCGGTGTTTCCTCGCCAATCGTGACGATGATACCTTCCTCGGCGCTTCCATTACACCTGAATGTAACGTACTCAAGAATCCCCAAGACGCTCCATCGAGGTATCACATGGAACAAGGTAAATACCGTTTTAGTTTTTCCGAGTTTTCAGAACTGGCGTATCAGCCACCAAACATTTACTTTACGGAGCACGAAAAACATCGTAGGAACCATCTGACTTCGGTCATCGATTCTCACTTTGATTCTGTCGTTACTCTTTAAGTTAAAACGGAAATCATGGAGCCTCGTTGTAAGTTGCCGGACAACTTCACCGGAATGTGGATCAACACGGCCAACTTTGATGCCGACGTCACCATCAACCGAACTCACATCATTGAGAGGTGGAAGCCAGACACCGGTAGGATCAAGGAGCAGATCTACGTCTGTGTCGAGAAACGTAACAACCGGTATATGATGGCTCGTCACGGAATCAACGGATGGTAAGCCTGCGTTTCTGTCTTCTGTCTCCGTGCCTTTCCGTCACGCTGCTTCTAACACTCCGGGCACAGATTTTGTTCTGGCTTTGGATTCAAAGCTTAGAGAACGTGGTTCGGGCCCCAGTTGTGTCGGCAGTTCTTAGGGGTCGAGACTCTGAGGACCTCCGAGATCAATTTTTCATCTTTCCTTACGAGTCTGAATTTTTCGTCCTCAGCCAACGCGATTATGTGTGCTTCGATTTCGTGCCCCGACATCACTCGGTCATTCGCTATCGGAAAGGGAAGGAACTCCGGGATCCCGTTTTCTCGACCGTGTGCTCGTGGACAATGTTCAAAGCGAAACAGGAATGGAGGTCCGTTATTTTCAAAAAGAAATCGCGCCTTCTCGGCGTCGATTCATTTCTCGATCCGTTCAAACTCTCCAAACTGATTCAATTGTGTAGCTTTCTCTCGTGTTCTAATCATGGATAATATTTTCCTCAGATACGACATCTTCGTGATGAAAACCCCCGTGAGCATTAAGTGTCCTGTAGCTGGCAAATTCAAATTCATTCAGACTGGAGACATTCTTTTCGAGACGAGAATCCGAGGGGGTGTCACACAAATGCCGCGTCCGAACACGTATTGCAAAGAGAACATCTCAGGTATGACAAGTCGGCGGATATCGGGAGGAGTTTCTAAGAACACTTTCAGAAAATACGGATTAAGAAAATTCAGGCCTCGTTTCGACAGATTTCTCAGTTTGTGATAGAGACCAGAGTATCATCAGTATTGACGCGGACTACTGCGTCTCCGTAGACCACTTCGGACGACCCGTCGATATTTACTCAGATCCCGATCATACACTCAAATGCATCGGATTCTGGAGAGAAAATCTCAAGAGCTATCTCATCACCTACGAAGAAGAGGACGCCTACAGCAAATACCGCTGCTGGGTTTACCAACGAGCGGACTTGAATCGAGTGCTCATGTCACTCAGTGTGGGAGCTTTCTGTCATGTGAAACAGGACGTTGTCTCCATCAGCTCGCGAGAAGGAGCGCATGTCGCGCTCGACATGGTCGAATACGAAAGAGAGCGTAAGTATTCTCAATTCATCCAGTCGATCGATGATGCGATCGTTTCTCGTTCTGAATCCTCTCATCGTTTCCAGACGATGATTGCCCGATGTACTTCGACGATGGCACAGACCCGTACGCACAGATATCGGACCAGGCAGCCATATTTAATTCAGCCACCGACGTCAGTATTGGAATGAGTTTGCTGATCGCCACGTTCACATTCATCCTGTCGCTCCGAAGATTCCGCGCTTGATCTGAACTTGTGTGCATGAGACAGGATGGATGACGAGAACAATCTCGGGTCTTGGAGTTCTATTTTCGTATCGTCGTCAGAACCCGAGCGACATTTTTGTACATAGGAATCGATATTTGCTTTTCGTCTATTCCATTGGACGAAACGAGGTTTACAACAGCTCTCCTGCAGTTTGTGAGCTTGCTGGCTGTGCAATTCTGCTCTTTCACACTCAAAGCCTTCAGATTCATAATAAAATTGTAAATACCTGATTTTGGGAATCTTTTCTCTCCGAGAAGTGGAGCTATTTTCAAGTACGAAGGGTAATCTTCTTGAGAGTGTCATCTAAACAATAATTCAGGATTCATTGAACACGAAATCACTTTAGACAATTGTCCAAGTTTCTTCGTTAGCCGCTGTCAAATCTATTTGACGAGAAAGTACGGATTCTTTCATCATACTCATGTAGGATATCGTATCTCGATGATGTATATCATCGAGAGAAACAAACTTTCGAAGAAAAATATCGTTAGACCCATTCTGGTTAAAAGATAGACATGTCTTATGATGCACGCACGTGCCCATGGTTGCGGCGACGTGCACTTTTTGACGTGCGAATTGCATCTCGATGTCACAAAGCGAGCATCTGTTCTCAGAATGTCTCCCAAGGATCCGTTCTTTAGGTATTTGATGCGTGGGGCGAGGTGGCTTTCCAACTCCAGAGTCGAAATAGCGATAATCAGAAATAGTTGAGATGCCACCGCTCAAACATCTCAATAGTTCTCGCCTCCTCGCTCTCTAGAGCTGCGGAACTGCGACCTGTACTCAATTTTTTTCCAACTTGATTGGAAATTCAAGAATAAGTACCGAAGGTCTAAGCTCCAGGCAGATAATTTCCAATCCGATCTCTACGTGTAACCCTCAATAGCAGAACGCTCGGGACGTCAATGATGTGATTTATTGCATGGGGATTAACAACAACGTTTCAATCTATGAGAGCCACATGGCCTTCAAGCCATTGAACGTTTCCTCTCCCACGAATCGGATCAAACTCTTGTCAAGAAGGAAACCTCGAGCTCCCAGGCGGAAGTCACTGCCAGGTTGAAGTTCGAGGACGAAAGACTTGGTGATGTTTTGAGTCATGTAAGCCCAATCGATAGAGGATCCCGTAACGTCGTAGATCGTGGTCGCTATCGGACCGTAGCGATACTTGTAGCCGGTGTCATTGCTGCAAAATGGAAACGTAAGAGTTCGACGATCGGGGGAGTTGTGGGGTAAAACAAAGAACTCCACGATAAAAGGGGAAGTGCCCCGATTTTCACTCACAAAATGGCGTCGACTCCGATTTTGGCTCTGCGAAGGAGGTCGGCGTGATCCGGACACTTTTGACGAGTGTAGGAGTAGGGGAACATCCACATCAGACCGAACGCATGCAGTGAGACGTAGTAGTCGATTCTGTTTCGGAGTTTTGTGATATATCTTTCGAGAGCAGCCGTTTCAGGCTCCGAGAAGGGAGCGGCTCCGCAGAAAATGTCCGAACAGGCGTCGGTACTGGTTCCTACGCCGCAGTGAGGCCCAGCTTTGAAATTTCGGTTCAGATCGACGCCGTAACAACCTCGAGCTTGCCTCGAGCGATTTTTGCGCCACAAACGGTTGCTGGTGTGCGTGTACACGTATCCGTCTGGGTTGGAGGATGGGATGATGTGGAACTCGTATCTGTTGAAGAGAGTGGTGATGAAGCACAAAATCCTCGAGCGATCGGTGAGCAAAAGCGCCGGGGTTCTAGAAGAGGAACTGACCTGTCGAGGAGATCCTTGTAGCGGTTCGAGCTGGTGATCAGTCTGTCGATGATGTAGAGACAGGTCGACGTCGAAGCCCATTCTCTGGCGTGAATGCCGCACTCCATGAAGATCACGGACTTGTTCGCGGTCGAGTTGGAAATTCGGATTCCGTAGATGTCGCGCCCCTCAACGGTCTTTCCGATACTGAAGACTTGGACCGTGGGCAGAACTCTCACGTTTCTGCTGTAGTAGTTGAGAGAAGCCACGATCTGCTCGTAGGTTTCGAACTGAAGGAAGTTGATCGGTCGCCCGATAGCGTATGTTGAGTAGGACGAATCAGCTTGATCGCGGTCGATGAGCTTCTGTATGTCGCTTTCGAGCACGTTCAGCTTCGATCCAAGTTTTGAGAGCTCGTCCTCAACCTTGGCAAAGTGCTCTGGGGCCACTGAGAACAGGATGGAGCCTTTTTCTTCGGCGCCATGTGACCAGAGATCCAGGAGACCTTGGTTCCCGAGCCGCTCGGCCGCGTGGAAACACTCCGCCGAGATTCCCTCGGCCGAAACAAGCTTGTAGTCGGTGAATTTCTTGGGGCCATCCAACGGCACCGCGAACGCCGCGGAAACCGCTGCGAGCAGCAATAGAGAACGCATTTTGAGAGGCCCTTCATCGCATTCGAATCGCCTTTTGCTTTTTATACGTGTCACCTAATCCTCAGATTAAAGATAAGATTTCCATCTCAACCTAATCCGTTGACAGGGCTGAAAGAGTTGTAACTTATGACGCTATTGTGGTGGCGTGAGAGGAGGTATTTGCGTTCTATCGATTGAAAACCTTATGATTTGGGCGGGATAAAACTGAACCAGTCGACAAAACTTCATAATGCTGCAATGTCGACGTTATCCAATGCCAAATATCGTCGAATGTATCCATCCGCGCTTTCCAAGATGTTGAGCCGGACGCAGGACACTCGTGAATTATCCGTTTCATCACGAGGAACAGATTCCGAAGTATCAGGCGTGGCCCTACAGATAAAGTTTGTTTCTCTAGATAGATAAAATCTGTAAAACTCTCGAAACTGGTCATGTGCAGGATAGATCAGTGGCCAAATTGAGTCCGCCTCACGACAGATGGAAACCTGTTTCAGGAGTCCTGTTGAGTTCCTGAATTGGAGCTCGAGTCAACCACCTCGCCAGTTGAAACGATCGATACGTGTGAACAATATTGATGAAAGCGAGCGGTCGTTCTCTGGGTGGAAGCAGAAGGAGCAAAAGTTAAAACCGCGTTTCCGATCGTTCTCCGCGGACTAGGACAACGACATGGAGCGAAGTAGCAAAAGCATTCAACTCTGATCTGGCGTGACATCGCCTGAAATGAAGGTCCTCGCTATTTGAGTCCGTTTACGTCGACGACGACGGTTTCGAATCAACTGCAGTGAGTGTTCGACGGCTGTCCAGATAGCCAGTCGCTTGGTCGGCAGTGCACGATTTGGTGCGCAAGCTGGTCGAGTCTATTGAACTCTGCACGAATGACTGCTGCTGCATTACTAAAGCGGAAGAGGGTAGTTGTGGGCACTGATGGCGAACTATCAGGATTGTTTGATATCTTTGAAAGAGCGAGAGATCGGATCGAAACTGCGGAAGCCACGTGTCTGTAATGAACCAGAGCTCTGTCGGAAACCGGTGCCGCCTCTGTCCATCCAACGAGCGTCGGCCATAAGTCTCTGCACATCTCTTGAATCGCAGTAGATCAGCCATTAACAAAAAGAAACACTCCAGACTGTCTAGACTCTAGACTAAACTGCTCGTAGCGGGGAAGAAGAGTGTTCGCCAAGGGTACGAGCCACGCTGAAATTATTTTTTCTCCACGGACAAATTCGAAGTTCGAAATGTCCTCAGCCCTGTGTTTCGCTGCTCTGTCCGGAGATTCCGAACCGTTCCCTCGCACTTCGCCTCTCAGGCGAAATTCCCCCGCACAAACTAGACAAATAAGTCTCCGCCGCGCCGGAAAACTCCAATCTTTCCTAAGTTTGCTCAGAAAGCAGCGAGGCATCGTGCGACCGACAGAATCGAAATGAGTCAGTACAGTGCCGAAAAAAGCTCCGCACGACAGGAACGGCTGCGAGAGTAATGTACGTCAAGTGTGCCAAGGACGCAGTCGATCGCACCGAGCGAACATCTCATCGTTTCCGATTTGTTTTGTGGGTCCCCATCGTGACCTTCTATGATTCTAAATCGAACGATGCTGCAAGAACAAATCCGTCGATTACCTCTCTCGACCAACTAACTTTCTCGTTCTGAGTAAAACCCTGCTTTGTAACGCGGTTTGATGTTGTTGTGAGTGTTTACGCGAGGAGGGCCACTCGCTTGTTGCGATGACGTCAGATGCAGTGGAGCTAACTAGGTCACTGAGGTTGGATCCATGCCGTCGTCGTTTATGCCGGGACGGAGTGGAGGAACCCTGGCTAACGCACCTGTAGTACGCAGTACAATAATGAAGCCTTTCAATCGTTTCTCTGAATGAACCACACCCTTCATTGTAGCCTCACAAGAAGACCTTGAATGGACCAATCGGATTCTCGGAGATCGCTTCAGGACATAAATTCCTGCTTTATCATGACTTCGCACAAAATCGCCAGCAGCCAATCGGAGAATCGAATTTGCAGTTCCATCCACGAATCCTAAAAACTCGGAGTCAGGGTCGCATGAGGATCCGTGTCACACACGCGTGGGGACCTGACAAACCGAGTTCCTCGAACTCTTCTCTTGTCTACGGTTCTCCGAATTCATTCCATCGACGGCGTCTGAGAAACAAAACAGAAAAACACGAGCGAGTTCATGCTGAAATAGGACCGAAAGAACCGAGGTAAACTCTAGAATCATACGGCTCCATTAGGCCGCTCTATACTCCATTAGAGAAGTTTGGACAATCGATATGATATCCGTAATGTCGGACACAGAGTGTTTTCAGAATCTGCGCAACCACGTCGCTCACGAGCAATCGCGCATGTCGATTTTGTGAGCATTCATTCGTTCCCGTGATCAAGCGGCTGATGATCACTTCAACGCACATATCATGCGTATTCGTACAAACCCCATTCGTACACTGTTTGTAGTCCATTATGTACATGTGTTTCCTCCATCACTGACTACGCACTGAGTTCGCTGAGTCATCGCTGAGCGAGAGGCTTCAACATTTATGGAACCCGCTTCAATACATTGTCATACTCTCGAAGATTTACCACTTTGGACTGTGCTTGAATCATATCAATCGAAAAGTTCGGCAAAGAAGTGACCAGTCATGGAGCGGGGCTGGGTATTTCAAGATCGTCCTAGGAGGAAAGGAATCCGTCAGCACGGGGTTTGAAATCCAGTTTCCCAGATTCGGATCGAGTTTCTCAGCAGGAAACCGCTCCCTGGAAATTTCGGATAGGCCCCACGCTCGGGGGTTGGTCAATAAAAATTTACCAAGTCAGGGAACAAAGCCAGAGCTTTTAAATATCGAAAGGTAAAGGGCCCAAATCCACTAAGCCGTTCGCTAAATCCTTGTTTAAGACTTCTTGGCTTTGAGACGAGTCGGGAGTTCGATATTGAAGAAGTAGCGGTATTGACAACGGTTGAAGTTCCGAGCTCGCTCCGCGAACTAAGAGGTAGGTGCAAACTACGTGCTCCACCCGGAGTTCGCCCGCACTCATCAACCTTCGACCTCGAAGGAGGTCGTCGAGAGCAAAGACACTGAAGGATCTCCACCTTTTCTGGATGAGCCGCTGTCGTCGCTCATCCTCGCTTCTATCGGTCGGTGAGGCTGCCTCGCGCAGCTGCGTCGAGAGGAAACCAAGGATACGGAGTGACCTCGCGAGGTTCTGCACCTGGAACTGTCGTTTGAGGTCCTGCGGATCCCGCATATCAGTTATTTCGAGAAATGCGGAAAATTCGAAAACTCACTCGGCCTACTATGTTCGATCGATTCGAACACAGTCCCTAATATCGAAAATTTCTGAAAATTTTCCGATTTTCGGAAAGAACCGACTCGCAAGTTGTGATCAGAAGACCCACTGGTTGAATTTCGAAAGGAGTTCCGTTTGTTGAAATGATTTTTTGATCGAGTGGACTCAAGGCGAGGCCACTTACAAGCGTACTGGAGACGGAGAGCCTTTGTGAAGGGTTGGTCGACCCGGCTGGCGGGCAGACAAGCAAGCAGGCAGGCGAGAAGGACCCGAACACGGTGAGGACGCGTTATAGCGTACAAGGCCAACTCTGATACAACCACATAAGATTTCCCGGACCCTAGATTCATTTGTCCCGACGCCGTCCTTGCCCTTGGTCTTTCAAAACTAATTTCCTCTTCGAAGCGGCATGCAGTAGTTTGTTCCGGCTGACTGAAACGGGTTTTGAAGGAGACCAAAATGCTTCCGTCTTTGTTCAAACTGAGTCACCTGTCAAGCTCGGCCGTTCGCTCCTTGCATTTCGCTTTTCACCTAAACGAGTTCGGTTCCGAAGTTTTGTCGGCCGCGTCGACGACCTTGACACTGTCAAACGTCTCCACTAAAGGAGTTTCGAGTCCGATCGTTGATTTGTTGGACGATTCGAATTCTCAACTGAATAGCGTTCACGTTTGATTGTGATCTGAAGGAGAACTGACCGGTGAAAACCGCGCGTTTCTTCGCGAATGCATCAAAAACTCCTCGGATCGACGCACGCAGGCGACCTTGAGTCGAGTTCAATCACTCGATGTTTACTTTTTTTCAGCTTCGAATGCTTGCACGACGAAGAAAGGCAGAGGGAAAAAGAGAGAAAAAAAAGAGGCTGTGTGGTTATCAACGCAAAAGGATTGAATTGCCGATCCGTTTTTTGGCGTTGTTCGTGACGTGTGTGCGTTGGCGGCTCGCACGCGGCCCCCGCTCCGTCGTTGTACATCTGTCTGGGTTAGTTGTCGTTCTTCTTGTAGGTAACTCCTCCCATAAGGGCGTAGCGTGGCGGGGAACCATTACTATACAGAGTTTGGGTTGGGCAGAATTCTTCTTCTGTCATCCCGCGAGACTCATAACTTAAGTTCCGTGCCTCGTTTTTATCCGAACGTCCGATGACACAACTTCTTGTTGCGACAAACACCCGCGGAGGAGAATTCGAGGACAAATCTCTCTTCTTCCGTCTCTCGTCTCCACGTCATGGAAAGCTGATATTGGACATACAGAGCCCGTGAGATGTTCTCCTGGCTCCTGGTTTGTTTCAGAAAAGATCTAATTCGTTTGTTTAGTATAAAAGACAATCGAGCACTCTGATGTCGCGGCTCAATCACATTTTCGAAGCCAAAAACACCTTGTCACAATATTTCCGTGGAAGCCTTGCTCCAAGGTCGGCCATGACTCGAAACAAACTCCTCCGAAGAAGGAAAAGCTTGGGGAGGACAATTCCCACCCATCCGCACGGAGATTCCACTCCTCTCGCCGATTCTCGTTCCTTCAGGAAGACGAGAGGGCCAGACCGCTGACGTGCAATATCGCGTGCAGTTGCAAATCGACCTAGAACCGTCCAGGAAGTCAGTGGCGAGCTTTTAAAAACCTGCGCACGATTATTATTATCGAAGAGTAGGTTACTGGAGACGAGGCAGAGGCGGAAAAGTCCGCCGGCGCGGCGGAGGCCATTCCATCATGCGGATGTTTTTAACAGCTCTGTCAGAATCAGGAAGCTGCCGCAGGACGATCGACCGTCCATTTGCGCAGGACATTTGCAACATAGTGGAGTGTCCAGCTGCTCTGACTGAGGTTCGGAGGGCAATGCCCAGCGACCTCTCGCTTGCTGCTGCTTTTTTTTTTTTTTTTTTTTTTTTTTTTGGCGAGCCTCAACCGACGACGACGAGTGGCCTGAATTAGAATTGACTGCTTATCGTTCGCTGGTATTTATGATCACGTCCGTCTGCCTTTTAGGATCTCATCGTCGGAGACCGCGGAAAACGGTCGCCCACGCGACAAAATATTGAAATTCTCTCCGCAGTCATTCTCTCCTATTAGACAGCGGTGCGCGACGCTCGAGATGAGTTTGTCGAAGCCGGTTTTTCTTACTTTCGGCACGCCCTAGAGTCGTTCGTTCGCCCCGTGTTCGCTCGCTGTCTTCCTCGACAACGTTCGGTGGGCCGGCCTGCCTGCCGTGACAGGAACATCAGGCGATTGGGTGTGGAAGGTCGACCAAGGACAACTTCGAGGTTCGTCGGCCTCAGCTGGAAATTGTCAACGCTCTGGAAAGACTACCGGTCGACCCAAAGTCTGCCCTCGTCGCCGATCGGTAATCAAAGCTGGACGATGTCGACCACGTTGAACTCGAGGGGGGGAGAAAAAAACGGGGAAATCTCCGAAACAGGACGCGGCCCATGTTGTACTCGCTGCCGAACGCAACGCGTTCTTTTCGCGTGGTGGAGCGTCACTACCCGAATCGGGCCCGGGAGAAAAGTGCAGGACCGCATTATTCACAAAGATTCCTTCCTTGGAAATAATCCCAATATTGGCCACGAATGTCCAGTCGAACTCGAACTCAAACTTCCAGGAGTGTTTCGGCCTCGGATTCTACTTCGGGTCCCTGGCGGACGTTCGCTAATCGTGCGTACCGCTGTGGATTCTCGAAGTCAGCTGACGTGATTCAATCAAAACCAAAACTCTGAGCCAACTCGGAGAAGAAGCAGCGATCACAGCAATCCACTGAAGTTCTTGATGCTTTTCTCGCAGCCACGGGACCGACGCAGTTCGATTCTTGAGGAAACCGGACTCCTACGGACTGTGAGCTTGACATATTTCAGACTTCAATTAATAAATCATTCCTCAGAGCGTCGATCTTGATCATACATGTATCTGATTGAGGAGAGGTACTCTAACTCCATAGCGTGGAAAACCTTGATGTCGTCACGAGGATGAGTAAACGGACCGAAGGAGAAGTTTTCGTTATTTTAATTTCTTTTCTGTACGATATTGATCGTAAAAAGTTTTCTTTTCTTTCCTTCTCCTTTGTTCCAATCGTGGAAGACAGCAATCGATGTGAACTGTATCCGGGACATCCGCAGTTCTGACTCCAGAACAAAATCATTCCATATCCTGACACTTGCTCTGTGCCTTAACTGACAGGAGAGTGCAACAAACAACAAGTTTTCGAAGCTTTTTTTTTATTCTGCGGCTGAACAACGATGAACTTATCACATTCTGCTCCGTTTTCGGCGGTGTCGGCCGGTTGCCATCCGAAGTAGAAAGTTGTGTTCGATCCACTCGAAATCCACAAAATTCCATTTTTCTCCCGTTACTGGCCTGGCTTATAGCCGATGGTCGTCATTTCTTTTTCCTGTATTTGATGTTGGAACGAATCAGAAAGTTAATTTGGCAGCTGTTGGCTGTCTGAGAGAGAGACTTCAAAACACACTTCTCTTTGACGTTCTTGCACGAAATTGCTCCGATCGTTTCAGAGAGAAATTGCTTTTGGAATCACGGTCGAAATTGACGGATCGAAACGGAAACCGTAATGGAATACCACCGATATAGACCGAAATAGCGGAAGCGGACATTCCCAAGGGTGACTTCATTCTGGTTTCCAGTTCAGGGTAGGAGAGTTCGAGCACCGGCTGATCGGAAACTCGGCGAAGTTCAACTTGGTGGCGGACCTTTCCCGAGTGCCGCCCGGGGCGTAGCGCCCCTCTCCAGGCTCCTTCGTCAAAATTATGCAAACGGAGAATGCAACATCGAGGATTCATCGAGGAACACGTCGAGCGAAACGATTTCAAAAGAAAGAACATGACCGACATAGAACGGCCTTGAATGCTCCTCGTAACCACGTGCCAAGAAAGTAACGCACCGCTTTCACAAACGGATTAATGAGAGAAAAAGTCCAGAAATATTTCCCGTCTTCTTATCGACGACATCGTTCCCAATCCTCGAGCGAGAAAACAACATTTGCGTAAGTTTCGATCGTAGGTAATTAAATTCTGTATCTTTTGCGACAGCGGGATCAGATGTCGAATCACAAAGAAAGTCACTCACCGCATTTTGATAATAACTTTTCGAGCTCAAACTCCTCGACTCAAGGCGGTCGATAGCGATAGTTTGCGTCTGAATGGGCGCGCGTGGCTTAGTCGGACAATTTGGCTGATGGTCTCTGTGTTTTTCGGAAGCCACTTCCGTCTATGGACCCGATCGATCCTCGATCATAATGTGTCAAGCGGTCACTCGAATCGTTGACCTAACTTTCAAGTTTTTTTCTCTTTTTTTTTTAGCGCGTGTTCTCCGTTCGGACACGCGATCGCTAGAGATTACATTGTTGGAGAATTCGCTGCAAGAAGTTTCTTACAAAATCTTGGGGAACAATAATGCCGAGTGGCATCGTCCGCCTGTTGAGGCCAAGGCTCGTCCGCTGTGGTCGTGGGGGCAAGATATTTTTTTTTCCGCAGAACGCCGTTCCCTTTTTGGCAGAACTATTTCTGCGCGTGATGGTTTTCGCAGACCACGAGCGAGCACGCGGTCGGTAGCGCGAGACACCGTCGACTCACGCAACGACTTCGACTCCACCCTGGCGCTCAGGGGCATCGAACGAACGAACGGAGGGACAGCGTCTGAGAAAACGAGCGACACGAGACTCGCCTCGAACAACAATCCGTCTTGTTTCGTGCACTAGCATTCCTCAAATCGCGAATCGACGGAGAAACAACGGTGTTCTGATCGTCGAATCGATCTCGTATCAATCTGATCGGATTACGGCCGATTTCTCCCGGCTTCGAGATCGACGATCGAATTGGACCTTCGTGAAATCGAAGAACGAATATTCGTTTCGATTCGAATAACGGAACTCCCGAATGTGCGGAATTGGAGTATTTACGTAAAGCACGGATAATGCAAACTTTTCGCGACATTTCAATGTGATGCCGGCCGCGGCGCTGTCAGTCGTAACTCGTAACGGCGTGGCGGCGGTGAATATGTCAAAGTGTCAAACTCCGCCCTTGCAGTGGATAGCTGGCAAGCATTCCGCTTCTGATGAGCTGCGAGCTGTCAACATGGAATCGAGAAACATTTCAAAACAGTACTCGCGTACCCTGTCGACTCGTTTTGTAGCGGAACCGGAGCCCAATGTTTCCGCGAAGGGAATGAATTCGATCTGGCGATCGGAGGGCCTCATGTAAAGCTTGATCGTCAATGAACGCAACAGCAGGCTGAAACCAAACCCTGACAGACTATTCGACCGGCAGTCGGCTCGTTTTCTCTCTTTCTTCGGTGGAAAACTTTATTCGTCGCTCCACACGCGCCCATGCGTGTCTGCGACGTGACCTTGCCCGTGAGCTGCAAATGACCGACGAGAAAGTCGTCTCCGAGCTTTCGAGTTTCTTCGGAAATCTCGGCACCTCATCGAGTTCTCTTCCAATTAGTGATGAGTGGCCGAAACTGGTCAAGAGGGAAAGGTGCCGTTTGTCGCGCGATAACGGCGTGGCTGACTCACAGCATGTCGAACAAACTTTTGAGGATTGCGCGATGATTCAGCAGACTCCCATTGGATTGAAACAGTCGACGGAGCTACGGAAATGTCAACATCCTTCTCCGTGTTCAGGCTGTTTCGAAAAATGTCTTCCTTTGCTAAAACAGTTTGGTCGGGGAGGAACTTGACAACAATTTTGGATTTGGTTGAAAAATTGAAGTTCAGGACCGCCCTGGTCGCGGGTTTGTCTCATGTCTTCCAATCACGCTTTACAGCTCATTCAATTTTCATTAACCGTCGAAACGTTTTCATCAAAGTAAATGCTTTGGTGGACGAGACTGTCGCGGCCTTCATTAAACTTAATAACGACTGATTGAAAGGCGTAATCTGTTTGATTCGCGCGCGTTCCTCCCTCCCCGGAGAGAAGACGACAGGATAAAACAGCAGCTCTAAGTGGAGTTGATTAGGATACTCGTACTCAACTTCAGCGTAGACATTTTCGCGCTGCCTCTACGACTTTGGAAGTTTGGGAGATTCTCACACGACGGTTAGAGAAAAGCTGTTGGAACGTGCTCGAATCTACATCGTTCTGACGTCAAGGCGGAGCAGCGATGGAAATCTCGGAAAACGTTCTCTGGAAAATGCCGCCACGCTTTTCATACGCTTCACGAGCCATGAATGATGTTTGAGAACATCCATTCGACCAAGATTCCGGATAGTTCTGCTCAGGTTAATTCTTTGTAACATGACGGCCAAGTCCATCGAAGCGAAATGCTCATTCTGACGACAGACTCGCGGGCACGGTCCGTTTGACCCACGCTTCAATGGAGATATTTTCGAGCCAAGTTCGTTGCAGGCGACATGTTTCTCGTCAAAAACAATTCTCGCCCGAGCTGGTTCATTTTGTTTTTCAAGTTTTGCCAGCCTGTCTGATATCATGGTTTCAATCTGAGAACGAGACTTGATTCAGCTGCTTTCAAAGCTCTGTGGATTAGGGGTGAGAATTGTCCTCTTCTGATTCGAGAATCAACATCTGATCCGAAGGACTCGAATCGATCAGCGAATGGGTTTCGAGGGAAATGTCTTGAACATCCTTCACTCGAGACAAATACATATGTGTGGCTCAGCTGACTCGCTCCTGAACTAACTTTCTTAGATGGCAAACTGAATAAATAATCTCAGGGGACATCGGACGATTTGCCAGAAGCAGGAGCTACGTCCAAGGTTAAACGCTGATTGATTCGATTGCACAAAACAACGAGGCCGTCGGGGATCTCTCGAGAAATGGCAACTGATCCAACACGACCGCAGCTCACCAAAGTTTAGTCAGACCGAGTGCTTTTCCGATTTTTCCATTCCGACGAAGCTCAATCACCGCTTTGCCCATCTTCAAGACCCAGATGTTTGCGAAGCTGATGGGCTGGCGATTCTGGACGTTTGTAATCTGCACTTTTGTCGTCGTCGTCGTCGTTCCTGTGGTTGCCGTTCTCGGAGTGTTTGAGGTCCCGATTGTCATGGCAGTGCCTTCGGAGCGCTCGTCAAGCGGAAACGCTGATCAAATGTCCTTCGAGCAGCGAGGGTAAACACTTCCTCGACGAAGAAAAAACGAGACGCTCTTGTTGGAACTCGCCGTTCTTCCTGCGAATTCATGCATTTCAAAACCCGCCGCCGTTCTGAATTCGACTCGATGGTTTGTAAAATACGACCCGACTACTTTCTGATGAGTCACACGGACAATTCCCCAGAATTCGGCGTTGCGGGACACCATGAATTATTTGATTTTCCTCTCCATCGAGGAAAGTAAGAGCGAGTATCGATTTGCTGACTCGAAGTTGTTGTGCATTATACATTCGATTGACGATCGAACGAGCCGCACTACATGATCAGGGGGTTCCCAACATCTCTTAGGTAATATGATAGAAATTTTCACTGAATCTCTCAAAATCCTCTACAAGCATCAAGGCCGCCCGAAACGATACCGGTCAGATCTATGTGTTTATCTTATTCAAACACCTCGGTTTAAACCTAGAAATCAGACTCGCGTCATGAATCATTCGGTCGAAGTTCAAAACAGGGCGTTCGGTCGCTTTCGGCTGAGAGAGAGAGAGAGAGAGAGAGAGAAAGAGAGAAAGAGAGAGAGAGAGAGAGAAAGAGAGAGAGAGAGAAAGAGAGAGAGAGAGAAAGAGAGAGAGAGAGAGAGAGAAAGAGAGAGAGAGAGCAATACAATGTCACTGGACGTGTCACGTGTAGCTTGGCGCGTATGTCGGTCGACCAGAGCCACTGGGGCCCCTTCGGATGAACAATCGCACCGGTGTCTAGCCGGCTGTGTTTCTGGTTAACCGGCGAGAAGCGGTTGCAGGAACCAACTGGTTAGCCAACCGAAAAGTCCGCGGCTCCAACGCTAAGATCCGTCTTTCAGATAGGAACTCTCGTATATGACGTTTGTAGAGTGCTCTCGTGAGCTGAGAACTCATCGACAGTTTCCCCGTAGCTCTCGGGTTTCAAAACAGAATTGATTCAAGAGCGACGGCGTCGATGCTCTCGAGTACGGAATCGTTGACCACGCGTTTTCATATAATGTGATGTAATAGATTGACGAGGCCGATGGTAAACATCGACATCGAAGGTCGTCGAACCGATCGACTGACTGACTGACTGACTGACTGAGACGGCTCGTCCATCCCGACCACGGCAGAGCCAAGAAACTTGAAATTTGAAATTTTGGGAACCTTGAATTGAGCTGCGAGTCGCGGACAGCGTTGTCGTTCGTTTGTTATGACCCGAAAGAAATGAGACGCTGTCGCCTACAGGAAGGCGGTTATGTGATCGCCCGCTGGAGCTTCCGTTGACACAACAAGATACTTCCGTCGGCGTCGCTGAGAGGAGAGAGAATATTCTGAGTTGGAAACTGCGAAAGTGCTTGTCACAAGATTCATCGAATGATCGATCTATCGAAATCACTCTGATCGGCTGAGTTTTTGAGTAATAATGGCTCTTTGTCGAACGAGTCGAGCGGTGTCAATTGCTGTCCGCTCGCTATAAATGTAACAGGTCGAGTTCCAGAGATCAATTTTAGAACTTCGCTCTCGAAATAGCCGCGGAATTCCATCTGCAACGCCTGACGATGATTGGATTGTCGACTTTGTTCCTGGACGGCCAACGCTAGTTCAGCGGAGACGACATCCGAAGCCGTCGAGGACTTTCCGAACACTCCGTCAGAAACCCAGAAAATTTCGCGTGGTATTCTTGAAGTGTCAGCGATCGAATGGAATGAAAACCCAAGAATCGATTTCCTTGAAATCTGGTTCGAATTTCTTTCCATGACGACCTGGAGACCACTCACAGATCTCACCTTTGGACGACAGTAGGCCGTAAGGCAGCGAATATTTCGTCATAAAATGAGGAAATCAAACGATGTTTCGGACGACTTCAAGGCAACACTCAAGAGATCACTCGAGAGCCGAATATTTGTGTTTACCGTCATCGGCACTACAGAGTTACGATGATCCTTGAACGCTCAATTCATGCCGACTGGAGCTTGCTGCGCAGTCCTCGCTCTCCGGGAGACCTAGATCAACGTCGTATCCTTCGCCACAATCTTCATCGATCCAATATTCATCATCATCATTATCAAGGAACTGATTCAGTTTTCTTCTTTACAGCTAGGAACATTCCTAAGTGCGGAGCACGAGCCTCTCAAAGCTGCTTTGGAGCTATAATGGGTTCATGGATCGAGGTGACTGTTCCGTCAGGAGCGTAAGCATGACGTCATTCAAGTGTCCCACGATCTAAAAATGTCTGTGACCGCTCCAACATCGCGCCTCATACAATATATTGCTTGTTCATTCCTGGACGACTCGAATCTCGCGGAGCCAAACTCGACCCATTTCGTAAATTTGGACAAAGAGCAGCGGCATGAGTCGCGAAAACTGTTTTTTCTTCCGCGTCCACCTCGAATTGAATCAAAGTCGTTAGAAAGAGCGAAATAACTTTCACGAAATTTCGAAAATGTTCAATGTCAAAAGTGAAATCGAAACATTCGTCGGTCCACATCGGATCTCTGGTTCGACTCAATCTTATCGATCGAAACTGAGCGGAAAAGAGCTTTCTACACGAGGTCCAAGCTAACTCGAGTCGAAAATGCGAGTCTGAGGTCAGAAACACGAACCCTTGTTCACAAACATAGACATTTCGTTTGAAGGCTGACGTACGAGACGGCTATCGGGCGAGTTTGTTTCGTTTTTCTCCTCTTGAAACACTTCGATGCGATCGTTTCTGATTCAAAGGTGACGTCAAAGGTCTGCTAACGAAGGCTAACGTAAACAAGACAAACTCAAAATCGAAAGTAGCTGACGTGAATCATGACAAATCACGACGTTACTTGTGAACGTTTCAATTAGCTGTCAAGGTTGGAGATTTCCGGCCGAATTCGTGCCAAATCCAATGTCTGTTCTCTTTCGGAGATGAATTCCGCGATCGTCTTCTACTCGCATCGATTGACCTCATCATTTGGAAACAACATGTTTTCGGCTGATTTGGCGGATAATCTCGTACTTTATCCCTCTTCCGGGATGATTCGAGAGCGGGATTGTGTTTAAAAGGCTCGCCTCCTACCTGCGGAGCATGGATCGGATTGTACGACAAGCGAACAGTGTAGCTGGTAATCAGTGACTGAACGGTAGAAGGTTATCAACTATTCACGAAGCATCTCATAGCTGCAGATGCTCTACGCGGCGATGATCTGTTCAGTCAAGGCAAACGATCTTCTGACTTTCCATTGCTCGGATGTTTTTCGGTTTCTTTTTCGTTCCGACCGTGGTTCACCGGGCTGGCGGGTTTCGGGTTTTTGATCTTTCGATTGAGATCTACGCTCTCGGTTCCTTCATTGTTTGAGTCCTGGAAAACCGGAAATCTCTCTCGAATCTGACCTCGGAAAACGGAGAGATTCGACGAAATTGCTCAGCGTGTGTTTCATATCGATCCAGCTGAATGCCGGTCTCGAAAACTGCTCCGACGAACAACAATGTTCGTATCTCGAATCTCGGCGACAGATCTTTCGGGGCCCTTCGAGAACACGAGCTCGGAACGAAATAAGTTCGTACGGTCTGGACACTGGAGGAAAGAACGCGTTTTGTTTTTGGCAGTTTGTGGTGAGCTAGCTGGGAAGAGGAGATCAATTGGTGGAGACAAACGTTCGGTTTGATTGTTGTATTTTCTTCAGCGTCGAGGAAAATGCTTGTGTGGATGTCGTAATCGCTTAAAGCTGACGTTGTCCACCGCTTCCTGAGAACAATCAAAGACGATCTTTACAATGAGGCAGAGCATGCCGTGACTGCCGTCGGAGAAAATCTGTTCGAATCCATCTCTGACCATTCAGTTTTCCTTGCGCCTAGATTGAACACGAGTCGAGACAGTAAACAGCAATCCAAGAGTCGGAGAATCCACTCGAACTCTCCTCAGCGCTTTCCAATTACTTTTTGGGAAGTCGTTTTCCCCCGGAATACCTCTCGGGATTGACAGGGCTTCGGCAAACTCACTGGAAATGAAGAGAAACGAACGAGGAATTGCTTAAGTTCAGTTGTGAGTTTTTCGTACCAGACACCGATTACGGCGCAAAGTCCTGATGTTTTGAGTTTGAAAGATGGAGATTGTGATTCCGGATCGTTCCGCAGGGTCATGTTCCGAAGCGCTTCTCGCGTGGGCGCGAGGTTTGCTCCCAGGAAAACCCTCTCGCTTTTTGCTGTCCAACGAGAACAGCATCGGCGACTCACGCACGCCAACCATGACTCATGATCCGATGTGTTGTGCGCGAATCGACCAATATCAGCTCGCATCTCTGCAGCCGTGGCGCCAACGATAACAACGCTGACTACGCCAGCCGGGCGGGATGGAATGCTGGCCGCCTGGCTAACTGCTGCCTAGCAAGCTGCAGGGTGCTTGCGATGCTGAAACTCAGACAATGCTATGATCCGATTGCTCCGTTCGACCGATAGCGAAGTCACCATGAACGCGCCGTGACGTTTCCCGTCATAATGCAACGTCGAAAGAGCCAAAATCATTCGTTTGCTTCCGAAAACATTGCGCTTGCTCGACATCCGAACCATATGTCTTCGAATTCTGTGGAAATGAAAGCACTTGACACAACTTGCAGAGTTCTCCGCCGACTTCTTTTTGCCTCTAGAAAGACTTTCTCTCGAGATATGTACAAAGACCAGAAAAAGAGCGTTCGTTCCTCCCCGAAATCAGAGATAAGCTTCACCTCCTGTGAAAGCTGCTGTCCAGAAGGATCTTCACGTGCGAAGAATGGATCAAGCACTATAATAGTAATACAATCGGCCCGAGTGTTACCGGGTGGGAACACGGCGAACGAAGCAGCGTTGGAAGTGACTGATGTCGTCGACAGCAGCAGAATCAAAGTCGAAAACATCGTACGAAGGGTGATTAGGAAGATTTTTCTGGAAGCTCCTTCTCACAAGGATCTCATCGCTGTGTTGTTCGTTCGAGTCACGATTTCCGGCCGTTCGGTTTCCCTTTTTTTTTTTCTCAATCTTTTCCCCGCTTGTTGTTTCTGGGCTGATCCGACCGATGCGACCAGCGTTTGGAGCCACGAAATCTAGCAACGGGAATAAGAATGTTATAGAAGCAGCACATCCGAAAGGTCTTCTGCGTTTGGTTAGCCGAATTTTTCAGCGCCAGACTAAACAGACCGTCGACTGCAACTGCGCTCAACAAAACGGTGGATTCGATCGAAGAGCGGCTTCCACTAACAGCTGCCAAGTTTTCTTGGCAGAGCTTGCCTCGATCATTTCAGCGTCGGCGCGAGATTCCAGACAAAACAAATAAATCCGAGGGGATTTAGTGTTCGAGAACGGCTGGAAGTGAGTGGAGAATCCGGATGGTCGACACTTCGGAAGTGAGATGTCTGAGACAACATTTTTGGATTCAGTCGACGGCATCGATCCGAAGATTCAATCTTCGCTGGTAACCCAATGGATCAGACTGCGTGATCGATAGTTTGTCATTTCGATCAGTGATCGCCAGAAGGAAATCCCTGCTGCCGCTAGAAGAAAGCAAAAACCGAGGCGATCGTATATTTGTGATGGGTATTTAATTGCTGCTCATGCAACACATTCACTACGGCGAGCCAAAACAGCGTTGCACCCAAGTCGCGACCAAGGACGTTCGAATCCGAGAGTTTTGAAACATGTTCGGAGTGACTCGGAATGTGTCGATACATCTCGCAAGTCTGTTAGGGGTTTCGAAACTCTTCGAGCTGATAGATAGATAGATCGAAAGAAAGAGAAATTCTCGAACTATATACTGCCTGAAAAATCCTCATATTTGCATCTAATTAACGCGATTTATGCCGATAAGTGATCATCGATGCATTTTTGTTTCATATTCAAGCGAATCATCGATTCCAGAGTTTTCTCGTCTCTGCTTGGACGAAGATCCTGAATGGAAACGATTTCATCACTTCATCAGATGTAGAGAAATGAGCTGCGAAGAATTCTGTGCTGGAATCATTATATCTGGATCAAGAAGATAACTTCTCGCAAAGCGTTTCCCTTCGAACGAAAAGCCCCGTGACCTTGCACTTGACATCTTTCCCCATGAAGACCAAACGCATCGTTCTAGCTAAGTGGAGATCGAAAATACTGAACATTTTGTAATAATGAGCTTCATTTATTTACAAAACAGAGCATATTGGTTGTTTGCTTGACATCATCATTGGATAATAAACCTATTCCATGATCTAGATATAAATAGTTTCATGTAGCAACTTGATACCGTTCTTCGGACACGGCTTAATTTACCATTGCTCGCTGTTAATAAGTTCCCTTATCGAACATATACTTTTATCGTCATTGAAATTATCTTCATCATCATCGTTCTCGTTTCACTTATTATCATGAAACTTCATCGTCTCATAGTCATCATCGTTAAGTCGCTTTCGATCTAAAAAATATCTCTTTGTCAGCCTCTCAGTCCCGTCCAGGGTCAACTCGCACGCGTTCCATATTTCCTTGCTTGCTCTATTTTTTCTATCTTTCTCTCTCACTTTCTCTCTCGGAAACAAGATCAGCGTTCAGCAATTGGATAAGCATCCTCTTGAACTGTGTAATAGCGGAGAACTTCATCTTGTGAGTCTTTGAAGTTCAAACACTCCCTTGGCTCTATCTACAATTCATCTGCGTTACATGACTTGCTTTAGCTGTAGTATTGTTCTTTCATCCGATGGTCGACAAGTGAAACGCGAAGAAAGAATCTCTCTCTTCGACAACATTGTTGTAGTTGAGATGCAGATGCTTAGGTTTTGTCATTTAAACGCTGTCTGTCGGTAAAATAGTTTCCATGGTAGTTTGTAAATCGAACGATTCTGTTTTTCAACTACTTAGATAAGCAGCACTTGACGAAGAGCAGGCTTGCATGCTTGCCTTCTTGGTAAAAACCTCTTTCATCCTTTGTTTTCCTCTTCTGTCGAATAAACCAATACTGTGTTACATTCACTGCCGAGAGAACGCGAACTTGGTACGATGGATGCGTATAAAATTGTTTAGAATCGGATCAGACTACATTTAGAAAAATATGAACATCGACACCTATCTCGGTGTTTCCTCCTCCAGTGCGCTAGCTCAACGAGAAACACTGACATGTTAGAACTCACGGAAGAAAAACGCGAGAATGTTGTAATGCGTCATTCGAATCATGGGGGGGGGGGGGTGGTGGACGAATCGGAACGCGTCAACTTCCAGCGCACTCAAGCGCATTCCTCCTAATACTGCCGAACTTCAAAGCTCACTCCGCTTTCAGCACCAGTCTGCTCGAACAGACTCACTCGCACACTCACACTGTCTGACGATGATCTAGGGACAGATTTTTTTTGTGATTCCTATTCTGATTTTTGTTGTTGTTGTTGTTGTTGTTGTTGTTTTAGTTATTATTTCGTATCACAGAAAATTCCAGCCCTCGAAGCGGGACACCGTCTGTTCCCGCTCTGCGTCGAAGTTTCTCTATCTTAAGGCAGTCACAGTCAATCGATGAATGAAGAAGTAGCAGAAGCGCTGTTGGATGGGTCGATTGATTCGTGCAGATATTCAGCTGGATTTCGAGCCCGAAATAGCGGTCGGAGGACGGTTTGTGAAGAACTCAATCACTTCGAGTCGGATCAACGGAAAACGTGGCTCGAGAGAGTCACACAGACCCCAAGACTGATACCGTACTCGATATCCGGAGTTTCCAGCTACCCAGTTCGCGCCTCCGCGGAATTTCCACAACCACGAACAGCCGCGTCGGCTTCTCCTCGCAAAGAAACAAACTTGAATCGAAACTAAAACAACCGAATTGTAGGAACATGAAAATCATGAAATGGGACGCTGCTGGTTTGAAAGCCGCGAGCGAATCGGGTTCCTCATGTCTGTCTGTGTGTGAGTTCGTCTGTTTTGTAATCATGAGCCAACCTTGATTCTCAACAAGGACCACGAACATACACGAACATTTGACTACTACATAGGTCACTCAAAACAGCTCGACTCTCGTAAAAACCCGATATCCAATGAGAGTTGTTGAAACAAACAAAAGAAGAACTCAAAGCGACGGCGGACTGAGCCGTTTCCGCTCGAACTCAATACAGCGATTATCAGAAGCTTTACATTAGGTGATTTCGTTCTGAAGTTCCGGATCCGCATGATGGGTTTTCATGGAAAGTGTTGTTTTTGTACATCAAGTCATTGGACTAGCTCGCGTTTGGACTTCGAAACATCTCCTCCACTCAGTGAGACTATTCACTAAACATATGTGACCTCCATGTCGGATGACACTGCTGCCGGAACGTGTGTGTGACCCTCAGCAGAAACTTCAGGTTGTTGATGACGTTGAACATGGAGGTGGTGCTGCCGTTGTTGCTGCTGCTGCTCCTGCTGTTGTTGTTGTTGTCTGGACGCTTTCCGACTTTTTCCTCGAGCTCTTTTTTTCGACTCGAGTTCAGCGCTTCCGCCAGCAGCGTCTTCATCGGCGGCGGCGGCAGCAGCAGCAGGAGCAGGAGCAGCGGAGCTGGCCACACCAGGCGAATTGGTGCGTTTGCTATTCGTGTTTGTGGGCGTCACCATAGTTCGACGATCCTTGTTGTTGTTGTTGTTGTTTTTGTTGTTGTGCTGCGCCTTACGGGCCCGCACTCCTTTCAACCACTGCTACAAACGCTCGGTTTGGTGCTGGTTGAATGCGTGACGTTCATTGTTGTCGTCTGTCGCGTCGGTGCGGTAGACAAACGCTCGCCGAGAGCGTTTTCCAGCAATCGAGAGGAAAACCGGGAGGAACACCAATGAATGCAGCGTTCCGAACACGATGATACCGAGATACATTCGGAAATAGAAGATTTTGAAGATTTGCGATTTGGCAAACGCCAACACCAAGATACCGCAGTCAGTCAGGGTGATCCCCGACAAAATGGAACTGCCCATCTTCGTGAGAGCGAACTGAGCCCTTTTCTTCCGGTCGAGACCTTCGTTTAGGGCGTACACACGAACAAGATGAGAGCAGAACTCGACGGAAATACCGACACCGACGACGAGATTGACTAGAGAGACCGCGTTCAAAGGAATATCCCACCAGTACATCATGCCCATGAGGTTGATGAGGATCAGAAGGATGGTGAAGGTGACGATGGCCGCCGACGCCCAATCACAACCTAGTAGCAGGAAGGTTACGACGAAAATCGCGCCCAACGAAAAGCTCAGATTCTTGAACACATCGGGCCACATCGTGAGGTACTGCTCGTAGAAAACGTGCACTAACGAATACGGTATGATTTCAAGGTCGTCGTTACCGGTTTCGGTGCGCAGCTCCTGGGTGAGGTTATCGGCGACGAAGCGGGCCCAGTGTAGTCCTTCGTAGAAATCCTTGGACGTCCTGAGCACAGAATGGTAGAGCGAGTATACGGCGCTCTTCACCTCGCCGTTTTGGACATTGACCGAGCTCGAGAACTCGGCGGCTCCGGCAGCGGCGCACCTCGGTCCGGGTATGTCCTGAAGGAAGTTGGGCAGATTTCGGCTGAAGTTGTTGCCGCTGAGATCCCTGACGGTGTCCTTGACGATGCAGGACTTGCATTCCGGATGCAGGGACTCGACGACGTCCCTCGAATAGCACAGCTGCTGAGACGTCTGGTTTGTGTAGCAGCAACTGGACGACGTCATGTAGGTCATGTAGCTGTCGATCCAGTTGGAACGGAGTCTCGTCATGTGGGTGCGATTGTTTTTTGTGAAAGCGTTTATCATGGCAGGCATCGATCGTTCGCTGCACTCGGCGTGGTCTCTGCACGCGAGCCGCCGATATGCAGGATCTTCCCAGTGGAAGTCACCTTTCACCATGAAGTAGAGCGGCGGGCCGACTTGCAAGTAATTGTTGAGGTACTCGAAGTAGCGTTGCATATAGGAGTCTTCGGGCATTGCCACTTGCTGATCCAAGCCAATGGGAATTTTGTGAATCACCGAAAGCGAATTGCAGGTCCAAGCAATGAAGGCAATCAACACGATGGCTCGAACTACGTCTTTGAGAAGGAACGGTGCGTAGACGCTTTCGAATAAGGCATACAGTAGTGAGCTGTTATCTGGATCGGGTCTATTGTGTTGCTTCGATAGCTGCAGACAGAAGAGCAGATCAAAACGGTTCTGCTCCTGACGACGAGTATCGAGGACAAAAAGTCCTATGAAACAGGTCATTTGAAGGAAGAAATTTATGATCAGTGCTACGCCGGCGTAAAGTGCGAAGATCTTCACTGCGGGAGCTGTAGAAAGGGCTCCAATGAAAAAGCAAGCCGACATACTGACACTGGACAACAGCATCGACGGTGCGACCTCACCGACGACCCGGCCGACTTGGTCTTCTAGGTTCTCCGTGGGGCCTCTCGTGTCTCGCTGGTAGTACTGCACTAGGATGAAGATGTTGTCTACGCCGACCGCCAGAACGAGGAACGGGATCACCTCTACGATGATCAGGGTCGCAGGTACTCCGGCGAGAGAGAAGATTCCCAAGGAGGCGATCACAGAGATTAGCACGATAAGAACTCCGACCAGGCCGAGGAAGATTTTCGAATCGACGAGAAGTCGCGCGCACGACGAAACATCGCCGAGAGCCATCGCGATATAGGCGAACATGATCAGATATGAGGCGATAACGGTCACGACATCGGAATGTGATCCGCGTTCGAGTTCGTCTTCGATCGAGCGCTCGCCTTTGAAGCCGATGTCGAAGGTGGAAGCGTTGTAGTTCTGGACCAGGTTTATGAACTCCTTCTCCCACGCGAGGGCTTCGGCGTTCTCTTTCGAGCTGAGATGATTCTTGACTGGGATGGTGATGACGAGGGAATGCGCGCGGTCGAAGTTGTCACCCGGGAAACCTCCAAGGACGAGAGCTGTTGTGTCGATCGGTCCCTGGTAGCGAGCGAAACACGAAGTTTCAGCCACGGTGGCCGAGGCGCACTTCTTGAACACTTTCAGGTAGTCGGGTCTCGCGAGCTTCTCGGGATCGCTTTGCCAGAACTCGAACACGGTTTGAATGGCACAATTCTTGTTCCGCGGGGCGAGCGGTGCGTGGCAAATGTCCTGCAAAGTCACCGCTTTGTTGAGTTCGCCGGTCGTGTTGTTGTTGAAATCGCCTCCGCTGGATTCTACGAACGCCGTGATGGCCTCGATCTGGAGTTGGAGTTTCAGGGCTTCTTTGAGGAACCCGTGTTCTAGGGCTGGCCCGTATTCGGAGTCTGTGACGCTGTCCCTGAACATGCTTTGATTTCTGGGCGTGATGATGATTTGCTGGATTCTAAAGAAAGGACCAAAGTTTTCGTTGAAGTAGTCCATGTGCTGGCGAGCTAACGATGATTTCGATACCCACAGATCAATAGGATCGGTGGTCACTTCAAAATTGAAGAAACCGAAGCACATGAGGCCCGAGAAGGCGATGCCTGCGGCCATCACCTGCAGAGGTCTCTTGGCGACGAATTTCCCCCAACTTGCGAAATACTTCTGCAGCGTGAGTTCCATTTTTCGTCGGAAATCCGCGAATTCCTCGTGAACGCTGACGTCTACTCTGAGAGCGGCATGCGGGTCGGGCACGCTGCTCTGTTTGCTGTAGAGAGCGAGCTCCTCTTGCGGGGTTGGCGTTTTCTGATGATCTCGGTTCAGCGGCGAAGTGTCGGTCTGGACCGCCGAACTGAACGAGCACACCGAGCCCTCGGAGTTCACGTGAGAGCTGAGGTTGGATTCGACGATCTCTTGAGTGTGGAGACAGAAGGCTCCGAGAACACACACCGACAGAATGACGAACAGCATCAGCGAGATGACGACCGAGCCTTCGTAGTGGCCGATGCGGAACTCTTGCTCCGGAGGCGGCAGTTCAACCTCGAGGCTGGACAGCGTGCAGATCTTTGGACAATCGGTGCAGCTGCAAGTTTTGTTTGAGTAGGGATTCTGTTTGCCGCAGTCGTAGTACGGTGCGTTGTATGGTTCCAAGGCGTAGTTCTTGAAAGGTTTCGTCGAATTCACGATGTAGTAGCGCAGATCCAGCGGCGAGAGACCGTCCGGTGGTCCGGCTCCGATGGTGTCCAACCATGTTTGCAGCTCGCACGGTTTCTGGTTGTTGCACATGAGTTCGATTACCATGTCGGATGCGATCGTCGATTTGACGTTCTTGCAGCTCTCGTAGAGCCCGTAGGCGAACTCTTCGTGGAGCACGTAGCGAGCCGCGAGCACCGTTCGGTTACTGAACGGCATCGGATTCTCGCTCTCGGTCGTCTTGGTCACCCGCATGAAGTCGCTCTGGCTCGGGTGACAGAAGCCGCAGAAAATGTTGACGAACGATCGGTAGCAGTTGTCACATTTGTTCATGCCGACCGCCTTGAGTTGCTCGAGTTCGCGGTCGAGCGCGAAAAGTTGCCTGTGATCGCAGCACAGCTCTACTTGCGACACGTTTTCGGCGCCTTCGAACAGGTGCGGGCATAGCTCGAGGGCCAAATCTAGAGCTTTTGTGTCGTCCAAAGGTTGCGGTGGGCCCTCGTACTTGCACGGCACCTGTTTCTCATCCTGCGCGATTGCGCACTGACCCCGGAAGGCACATTGGTTCTTCACGGCATCTGCTCCTCCTGCCGCCAACAGAACAACCAGGGAAACAGCAACAACGATCGACCGAATCGTCGTCGCACCACATTTTGTCCACAGTAACCGGGTCATTATGTTGAAGAGCTGGTTTCTTGTTCTTCTCCACTTTGAGGCACTCAACACCGACATAGAAGAGTCTCGTAGATCCTACACTAGAATTCACGTTTCCTTCGTCGTTTCCAACTTGATCCGTCGCCGCTTCTCGATCCGTCGAATTGCGGCAACTCTCAACACGTCCACAATAGCAGTCTGATTCACTGTCAATTCAGTTCGACTACCGTATCGTTCCACTTGAAGTTTTGAAGACTGTTGCGGAGCAGTGGTCGTTGAAGTTGGTATTTCTTCTGAGTAGTTCGTAGGAATGACCGAAAATTTGAGGAAAACTCGACGCCGACGCCGTGCACGACGACGACGACCACGTCCTCGGAGAACAACAAAACAACAACAACAACCACCACGACAGCTCCGCGTCGATCTATCGACACGACAACATGCACGAATCGTAGACCTGCTTCACAGTCTGTGGGGTTTGTTTCTTCTCTTGCACGCACTCAAACGTTGAAACAATCTAAACACTGAACAAGTTCGATCGTCATTTGTCGTTTCGTGCTTTCGCGGGAGCTGGGACAGATCGAAGTGAGGGCACACGACTTGTGTGATAGTTTCTTACGTGCCGGTTAGAGCTTCGGCGGCTGCTGTGGTGGTGGTGGCGGCAGCAGCAGCGGCGCTGTCGACTACTAAGGCTGCCGTCGACTTCCACTGTCAGTGTCGTTCGCGTAACAGATTCGAAGTTTCCGAAACTTGCGCTGAGATCGCTGTAGCTTTAGTTTCGCAGGTGGCGGCAGCAGCGGCGACGGTGCATGAGATTTCGATGAACGAAGTACTCGGTCTTTGCATCGCCGGAATGCCTTCACTGGGTGTTAATGTTGCTGCTGGCGATGTGAACACTTTCGAACACAAACACTAGTGGAACATAGTGTGTAACGTTGTGGCCGCTTCTGCAGCCGCCGTAGCTACTTATGGTCGATCGGTCTCCGACTCCTGGATTAGTACAGCGGCGCGGAGAGCGCCATGCTTTCTTGCACGCCCGCACTCACTCACTCGCTGGCTGGCCCACTCACTCTCGACGACGACGTTGACGGCGGCGACCGTGATGACGATTACCGCAGAAACGAGCGAACTGTTTGCACGAAGCCAGTCGGTCCGTCCGTAGGCCAGTAGACAGACAGGCAGGGCGGCCAGTCTGCGAACGAGCGAGTTTGTCCGACTGACTGAGAGTGAGTCAACCCTCTACTCTTCTTCGTTTGCTCTACGGGTACTCTACGACGACGACGTCGACAACGACGACGACGACGACGGCTGCTGCTGTTACTGCTGTGCCGCTTGCTTTGCCAGCCGACAGCAGATTTACAGACGACGACAACGGCGGCGCACACACAAGCAGCCTGCCCACAATGTGACAGCCAGGCGCTTGACGGGCGGGCGGTTCGACAACAAGGCGAGGGTAAACAGAGGTGCGTTCTCGTGTACTGGTCTTTCGGAGCATGCCGTCAACAAGATCCGACCGCGCGACTCACTGAACCCGCGAAAATTTGAAAGAGGATCCAGGTGAGTTCCCGGTGCTGAGACCGGTCTCGTTACTGCTGGATTCTCTCGACCGCGCAGGGTTTCAAACATCGAAAGACTGGTATTCGTCACTTGTATGGATGTCGCGAAACCTCGACCTCAATTCTGCGTGACTTCTTCCCTGATCCGCTTGCTATCAACTGTATAACACGAACCATTGTCCGGCGACACGGACGACGAACGAATAAATCTTTGTGCCTGCCTCTCAAATCGCAGAGTAATACATGTATTGCATTTCGATTCTCGTGTAGGGCATGGAAACAGAAGAAATCTCTTCCAAGCTGCTCTGGATGGAATCCCTAAAAGGTCCGCCGTGCATATCGGAACTGAATGCCGGACTATTTCAACCAATTCCGATTCAACCGATTGGCTTAGGCCCAGAGGTGGGCCTGATTAGTTCTTCCTCGGCCCGTAGAGGGCATCGGCGTCCCTCTTTACAGCTTGTCCCTTGCGAGATGGCTTACATCCGAGTTCAGTTGCACCGAAGAGGACAAATAAGCGAGCAAGGTGGTCGAGCTGGCGTAGCTGAGCGCCCTATGTATTGAACATTTGTTGGAACAGAAAAGTTGTTAGCGAACATCGGGTCGATATCGTTTCCAATGTGAACGCTCGATTCGCCTGAGAACTCAGCCCTGATGCGAACTCACAAACGTTCCGAATTCCGTCGCAAGTTTTATCACGATCACTTTGGTAGGATCAGCTCGTCCAGTGGATAAGCATGCTACTTCGGTTCGCTCGGTAGCCGAACCGAGGCAGAGATTGAAACTGGTAGTTTCAAGTGAAATGGGAGATTCTCCGCCAAAGCAGCGAATTCTATCGGGAGGCTTGAGTTGATCTGTCAGCTTGCCAATGAAGAGTAAGAACCGGGTGAGTTTCGAAACAGACGACCACATGTCAGGCCCCTCCCTTCGTATCCTCTGTTCGAAACTCGAGTTTGGAACCTGGGCAGCGCAAGTGGACGCTCGCAGCTCGAAACGGACAGAATTCCAAAACGGTTCCTCGGAGTGGTTTTCAGGACGCTCAGGCAGAAACTTTACGGACTGAGGCGCCTTCCGTGTCGAAAGACTATCACGGGAACGCGCGTGGCTGCGGCTCTGCCTGAACTAGGTCAGTTTAGAGAGATGATAGATCAGATAACATCCCTCCGACGATTAGTTTCGATCGTTCAAGAGACGTCAAAATCTGGAGCCTAGTAATATTTATCACATAGAGTACTTGTGTGTCGGTGTTAACGAACTTCGTTTCTTGACTTTTGCAGGACGAGCTTCCCGGTTTCGGTCGGAAGCATGGTGCGCACGAAAGTCAAAAAGATCACTCCCGAACTGAATCTATTCAACACCGTTTACGAATCGATCCCGGCTTTCACGGATGTGTTCGACGAGGAAACGTTCTACATCTTCGCCTTTCTCGTAGTGTTGTCCTCGTTTTTGCTAGCTTTCATAGCGAGTCGCTGGATCAAACTCAATCCGAAGTTCGACTGTTGACAAGATGGGGCTGCTGTGATCTTTTTATGTTTCTTACTTTTGTAAATAAAGTGCTCCATAGAAACAAAAGCTCATGAAATAAATTATTCATTTTCTAGAAAGATCGAGCACAGCGTTCAAGTGGATATTTGCAATTGGCATCACTGAAAGCTATGGTTTTCGGAATTCTGGCGAAAACGCGGCGGTTGGGTGAATGCCGCTGATCGGGACACCCTGAGCTGTGTAAGATTTCATTGCCGTAACTTCAACTTGTTGTATCCATTCGTCGTTATTCACGACATTTTTACCCGGTCTCTCGAAACGCAGAGCCAATAACAACCGAAAGCAGCGTGAGAGCATGCAACCATACGTTTGACCATGGAGGAATTTTCCCACGGAAACCGCATTATATCGAATCAAGCAGGAAGCTTCGCATGGAAGGAGAAGGAAAAACGTCGAGCTCAATATGTTGGCGATTTCGGCTCGGCGGATGTGTTCCTTGGTCCAATTATTCTCACCCGGGCGCCGTCATTGAGTCTCGAGACCGAGATTATCTCAAAGCGCAAAATACTCGACAAACGTCGACGCTTACATCGAAAATTACTCTTCATTTAAGGGAAGTCGATGAGCCGCAGACGTAGTTCTTTCGGCTCGAACGCCTTCAAAACATGATTTACAATCGATGATGTTCCTGGTTAGGAGTCTCGTTGGTCACGAGGTTCAGTGCTTCCGGACGGTTGAGAACCACTGGTTTAAACTCTAGGGCAGTGGTTCCAGAACCTGTCGAGCCCGAGGAACCATATTGATCGATTGTACGGCAGAACACCGGAATCTGAAGCTCAAACCTCCTGTCATCACCACTCCAAATACATAACTGCTTAGCTCATACAGTATTTCGAAACCCCTCTTTGCCCGTTTTCATCATTCATTTGGAGGTTCTGGATGGCAGAAGAGTTGGATCTCGAAATCCGATATCACTGTGAAAGGAAACGGTAATCCATTTAGGTATATGTGATTTCATTCGGTTGCGCTGTAATGGAAGAAAGGGAGCTCCGCATATTCTTTGAAATGACTCAGAAACTTCTCTCCACACAATCGACTATTTGAAGGAAATCACCATGAATTCTCGAGGTCCATATAGAAGACGTTAAGAACCGATGCCCTACGACAAGAATATGCGATGGTTCCTCAACATTTCATGTGGACTAATAAGGAGCAGGACAAAGTGAGTCATCGAATGCATTCTTTCACCTTCCTTCGGCGAGGAGATTGAGGGGCGATCATGTGAGGGAGATGTCGAGGGTTTGATGCCTGAGATCGGTCAATGTAGTTGGACGTGAAACTTCAACAGATTCGAAGTGTCCAAAAGTACTTGGAAAGCCACCTTCTTGCAATGCAGTGATCGTGATGCCTAGAAGACTAAGGAACCACATCGAAGTCAGGCAAAGGGATGCGGGAAGGTGGGCTCTTGGCATACCACACTCCACCGTATCGAAGGAGAACTAGGTTGGAGTTCTTTCTATGCCAGGGTAACCACTAGCTATGTGATGTATTTCGAGAGGGTGAGACAGATGGACCCAAGTAGATGGCCCAGACTTATACTCACGGCCACTGAGATAACGAACACGAAAGTGAAGGCAACGGAGAGACTCAGAACCTTGAGGACTCAGTATGACCTAGAAGATCTCAGAATGACCAGAAATACATCATTCATACCGATGTGGAACATATTCCGCAAAGAACTCAAAACGAGAGTGCAGAATAAATTGGATTTCATATGGAAACGGAATATGGAATCCAAATCCACACTGGTTGTCTATCGTCAGTCCAAAGAGACGAGAGGTCTCGGAATGGAAATGTACGACAACTCGCGGGGAAGTCGTCTCTTGGCACTGGCCAGAGCGGGAATGCTCAACACGAAGAGCCGACAAAACTCCCGTGATCCTTCCATCAATATAAAATGCGCTCGATGCGGAGCCCCAGTAACCGACAGACATGTTGTTCTGGAATGTGATGAAGGAAAACACTCCCAGCAGGAATTTCCGCGCCGACTAGGACTTCACCCCGACACAACACCGAAGGACCTCAGAAGGACGAAGGAAATCCTAAGAAGATGGGAGAACAACGAAAGATGATCTGTGAATGCAAAACAATTCACCCCTGAAGCGAAAGGGATCATATGTGCATATGAAAGATACAATAAATCCAACTGGAGGTGTCTTCGAATAACTGTACCCCATCCACATCCCGAATTGAAGAATGTGCTCACATGGGCCTGGAGTATCTCTCATCGATTTCACGGCGAGGGGTGGCGCCGAGAGATGGTCCACCAGACGTCTCAAGGCTCCAAGTGCTGGACGCTGCCTACTGTGCATGTAATAGACTTGATCCGATTTTCGCAACAAAGTTCATCTAGATAGGTCGCATCACGAAGACAATTTATTCCGAATAAAAAATGCGCATCGAGTTAGTTTGCACAGGAGATACATTAGCTCAAAGAATGATCAAGTGTTTTGCACTCTCAACCTCGAAAGCAAAATGATCAAGTGGTCCGTCTGTCGTCTAATCTAAATTGGACACCGATCCCCGAGTTGCTCAACATACGCGTCCAGAAGGATTGAACTTCCCATTCCGATTCAGTCCGCAGCTTTTAGATGTTCAGTTGCCGAGTAATGCGCTTTCAGAGTTGAGAGTGCAAAATACTTTATCTTTTTTTTAGCTAGTGCAGCTGCTGTCTCCCTCCAAGTCTGAACGATCGTGCCGAACCGTCGTGAAAATACAGTAGAACCTCGATTATAATACCTAATAATTGATGTCATTTGGTGAAATAACCGAGGGTGATATAATCGAGGGGGCTTCAAGGGGTGTCCCAGCCAAGGTGCAAATCCTCCCAAAGGTCATAAATCCCCCGTAACGCTAGATTTCGTGAAACTTGGTCGCCTTGGAAACTTGGATGGACGGAGTTTTTCAAAAGCGAGCGGTACGGGAGGGAGTTGCGGCTTTTCGGAGGCAGGCGACGTGGAGTGACACCCTGACTGGGAACTTGCGGCCAATTTCGACGCCCGTGATGCTCCTTCAAGGCTCGACCCTCCGAATGAGGGATTCTGCTATCTGAAGATCTGACCCAACTTCCGAATGCTTGACCTCAGCCTCTGAAGGAGACTCCACAGCTGGTGTCTCCAGAGGAGGCCATCATGCGCCGCCAGCATCAACCTGGGCAATTACAGAATGGATGATTTGGAGCATTTCCGGCGTTCCATTCAAACTCCGAAAATTGTGGAACTCGCCCAGAAGGACGGAGCGCAACGGTCCACCATATCGCACATCAGAAAAAACTCTTCAAATATCCAAGCCCATGTCGCAAACCCTTTCTGCTCAGGACAGTTCCGTTGAAGTGAAAACCATGAAGGGAACACGATGGACTTCTGGAAGTCGCAATGTTTCGTTGGTTCAGACGGAAGCGGAAGCGTTTGATGGGATTCACAGTGTCGGGCTTTCTGATCTGCGAGATGACAATCGAGATGAACCGGAAATTCGCCGGGAAATGCCGTCAGGTTGGAGATTTTTGAAGGTTTAAAGTGCTCCAGGGCCAAGAAGTGATCAAGAAGATATATAATGGAGAGGTGATATAATCGAGGTTGTACTGTATCTCCCATTTCCTCTAACATCACTGACCAGGAGAAAACACACGACGGGAGTATCGGTACCGGCGAAGGCGTAGCAAGGCGATGCGCCGCCCGAAAAGTCCGGGGAAATCCGCCTCCCCAAGATGTGGCGAAGTTCGGGAATGTCACACCAGGGAAAGTCCATCGGGATAAACTTGAGTCGATCGACATGTATAATCTAGATCTTCCCGACATTGACTTCCAGCGATTTGGAATCTACGCTATTCCTCTCAAATGTCACATCGCCGATTGAAGAAGGTACAGAGGGAGATTCCGCCCCTATGCCAGTGACCATAATGTATCCACTCGAGTTGAAGAGAGACTCAACTCGTTGAAACCTAACCAAACCACGAAGAGCAAATAAGTTCCAATCTGGACGCTCGAATGATCTAGGATCGCAAACTCACGAACTCTAGCCGATTTATGAGACTAATTGAGGTGCGGACGTGACGCTGCGGTCGATACAACGCTTCTTCCACTACCGTATCACGAACAGCGACCGAACGAGTGATTTGTTGATGCTTCGAGTGTAATTCAGAAAACGTATACCCAAGATGAGCATCTCCGAGGCTCGTTGAATCGTGTAGGGGAGCCCTCTACGGAAAGCTAAAAATAAACTTTGAATGCGATGTATCAAATTCAGGATGGCAGTCAGACCGAAACCGCCTCGTAAACAAAAACGCGAATATTCATGCTGAATATCGCATTATAATGCTGGCGAGTTGATTTCTATTATTTGAACTTCGCTTAATGGCTTAGTCACGGTCAAGCACGAAGACGTGCACTGCCATGCCTTGTTGGTTTGGACCCTCTCTTCAAAGTCACCGAGGTAAGGGAGGGTTGGCGTCTGCCGAAGTCTTTCAAAAAAACGTTAGCCTCTGAAACTTGTGGACGCAGGCATGACCAACCCGTTTTGGTGAGTACCGCGATGCATTTTTGAAAAAAAAACTAATTTTGTCTCTTAACGACGTCTTGAGGGCTTTCGCTGTTTGGCAGAATGAAACGTTGCATCCTGCCAATTGTTGCAAAGGATTCCAAAAGATGCCTTTTTGTGCCGCCTCGGAATCTTCTCTTGAAAATCCCCCGAGTTACTGCTTGGCAATCGGAGGTCGGTCGGTTCCGTTGAGCGTTCGCGCTCTTTCTTCACTATCGAGAGAGTTGGGAGTTCCAAGAGAACGCTGATGACCAAGAAACCGGAGGAGCTGACGTCTGATCTTGAGCGGATCACGCAGCTACCCGCGCTTCGACCTCGAAGTTGACAAATTCAATGTCAAGCCTTCAAAGAACATTCTTTCGAAATGATGGTTGACCGTTTCGCGAGCACCAGACAACCGGGCAGATACTTGATACGAGCCGTTCAGAGCGTGACGTCTACAATCAACCCGAACCGTGCAAAAGGGCAAATGTCGTCACGGCCGTTGGCGTTTACACACACATTGGCAGGAGGCACGAGTCGAAAATTACGTCTACACTACCTATAGCTCACAATCAGAATCAACTCGGAACGGTCAAGAATTTTAAACCAGTTTCACCAGTTTGGGCTTCAAAGTGGATTCCTGAGTTCAGGAAGCGGATTCCGTCAACTTCCGAAGCAACGAGGCAATATCCTTTCTCTGACGATGCCTACTCCTCGAATCGAAATGGGAATAGTTCTCGTCAAGATGAGATCTTCTTGAAACAGTTTGAGATTTCCCCTAACGATCCTTTAAGGTTTTTTCAAAATAGAAGTTGACAGAAGTATTCAGAGGATCACGAATCGGAGCTTCATGAAAAATGTGCGGCCACTTTCGAGCTCGGGGCTGACGGAGCACCTGATCAAGCATTCAAACGAGATTCTGTGCGAAAGTTGTAAAATTTTGGTTGTCTGTCCGTGCATTAATCTTGGAGTTCGTCATGCGGACAGTTTTCACACGCGAAGTTCGTTGCATGCAGGCATCATTCGTCTGGAATTCTAGAAGATTGACTTTCGAACTTATCAGAATAATTTCAGCTGCAGGATGACCACACCTTAGAAACGGCGGTGCCGTGGTGCCATCGGAGGATCAATGATGGTGCCTGCACAGCCCATAGCGGCTCTGGTTTTCTTTCTTTTGGTTTGCGGCGACGCGAAAGTCGAGACCAGGTTGGCGTCGGGTTTCAATCGGAAGGATCGCGAGCTAGAAGGAGCGACATCCATCTGGAACGGAACTCTAACATCTGCTGCACTTTGCTTGAGTGCATGCATGAAGCTGAAGTGAGTTTTGAGCTTCGGGAGATGTTCTGAACCGAAAACGAGCGTCATTGAAATTCATCATAATCGATCAATTTATTATCCCACAAAGCTGTCAATCACTGACTTTTGGAAGACGTGAGTGCACCCTCTACGCGACCTACCTCTGTCACCCGCAAGATCGTTTCCACCTGACGCTGGTCAGCTCTCCGGGCGTCACCTACTTCGATCTCTACTCCAATCTGCATAATACACTGGTTATAAGCAAGAAAGAGGCATGCGCGATGTATGGGCGTTGCTTGGAGAAATGCGACGAAGGTTCCTGGACGACAACGTCAACCACAACAACGACGACGACGACGACCACAACAACCACAGAGCTTCCATCGAAGGACGTGAAAGGCGGCAGCCAAGGTAGAACCGCCGAAGTATCTCACGGAACGTTTTCTTGTTCTGTGTTTTCATTCGCACCTCTTCCCTCCGGGATATTTTCCGGATTCGAGCACATTTCCTACTTGGCACGGTTTCTTGCTTCGACTTATCCGCGTTCTCACTTTTTAACTCATCTCCAGGATCGTTTCCAAATCTCGCTAACCTTGAGCATGGTTCGTCCTCCAATGTTTCTAAATCGCATCCTTCAATGCCTTCCGTCACAGGGATGGCAGCGCTGAATGACCGACAAAACTCGGACCAAACCTCGATTCCCATGGCTAGCGAGATCGGTAATAAACAGACTCAAACCCCTCTAGGTTTGGGGTCTTCAGATAAGAACAAGGCGGGAGACGGAACTCGCTCCAAAACTTCGACTCAGTCGTCCGCTGATGACACAGCCACTGTGACATCGGCACCAGGACCAACACTTCCTCCGGAGAAATTGGGCTCAGGACTTCTGCTCATCCAGACTCCCATGACTTTCGACGATGCTCTGAATCATTGCAGAAAGAGCAATATGTCTTTGGCGATGCCCGAGAGCAAGAGAGAACATGCCGTACTCGTCAAAGCCATGAAACGCAGGAGCATCGCTCGCATGTGGATCGGAGTCAGGAAAGTCACAGCGTTAGTTATCGGCTGAGGCATCACGAGAAAACGTTCAACTAATGTTTGAGATCATCAGTATTAACTCGATTCGTGTTCCTCCAGGAGCGGAATAGACGCAACTTACGTCGATGGCCGTTCGGTATCGAGACAACTGCTGCTCTGGGGCGAAGGGCAACCGAACAACTCCAGGGGCGGCCAAATCTGCGTCGAAATGAACGCCAGTCTCAAGCATCTTTGGAATGATTTTGATTGCTTCTACAGAAATGCGTTCGTCTGCCGGTAGTGAGGTAATGCAAATGGAAGCCTTTCGATCGACTAAGCTTGACTTTTACGACGCAATGTGACATTTACGCCTCGTAGGATTCGCTCCTCTCTCTCTCTAAATCGCCTGCAATGTCCCGACTTCGTTCACTGCTTTTGCTTTTTCGATAAGTTCTCATTTGTGAAGAGCCAGTTCTTGGGACATAACGGTGCATGAATGATGCTTCTCATCTGATTTTTTAGACTTTGGTGCCGCTTCCAGGATAAGGCCCAGAAACAAGCGGGGCGATGAAGCTTCAATTTTAGCACGTTTAAAAAGGTTCCATCCATCTCTAATGGATGATGTTTAACCTTTTTCAGATTATCTCCGTTTAGCTGAGGAGAGTTTGGGTCGCAAGAATAAAAATTTGATAAAAAGTGTTTGATGTTTCCTGTTGTGTTTCAATAGGAATCTTTTCTTTCGTCGTTGATTAGAATGTTAGAATTGAGGTTAGGGAACTTCACAAGCTTGTACGGGGCGGGCTTTTTTCTGGTAGTCTCAGGTTTACGAGGGAACCAAGATATCACCCTAAGAATGAAGATATCACCGCTGCTGTGACTCAAGGATTCCCTCGACCATACAGCCGGGCACGCGAAATCTCGCAGCAGCACTGCGTCGCAAACCTCTGAAGCATTTCCTCTTTTCATCTCGAGAGAAGTTTCTGCTGCTGATCGACCATTGCCGTCTCCGAGAGCCAAACCGGCCGCTGAGGAGCAAAGCGCCGCGACGTCACTTCCTGTGCAGAGAGCTGAATCTGAAACTGCTCTCCGAGGATTACGGACACGGAGCATCCAATCGAACGAAAACGCTCGATGGAACGGCACAAGAATCACCTGACAATTCGGGGGTCCACCTCATGAGGAGCAAAATTCTTGCGCCGCGAACGATTTGTAGACTCGACAACTCCATCAAGGCGTCGAATGGACGAATGAGTTTTTGAAAGAAAGCAGATCATTCGAGAGTTCTAATGATTATAGGACTGACGCGGTTCCGCTGCGGGAGCACAAAGGGAACGATTTCGATCCCAGTCACCTCTTCAAATTGAATATCACGACGAATACCAACTTCGACTGATTGTGAGTGCCTTCTAGTATGGGATCTAGGCTCAGCTGATCAGTTTGACTCATTTGCCACCCTCGTCAGATTTGATCTTAAGCCAGCTGGTTACTCCTCGCATTCCCCAGCGCTCTCTCGGAAGTGTTGAAGAGGCGGAGGAGGCAATCGAGGGAGCACTTGGATACAACTTGCATTTGGAATTCATGAGCGATTTGCCAGGGTACATTCGCTGATAAACAAAGGCCGGACTAACGACCCAGCACGTGAATCCCGTGATTAGTATCTCAGATGTTTCTCGTCCAATGAATCTCAGAATTTTTGGGAGTGTACGAACTCCAGCACGAGACTGCAATCCCAGCTTAGAGAGCAACTGCACTCGGACTTGCTTGAGCCCAATCAATATAAGGCTTGATGATCTTCGCATTCACTGATGATGAAGCTTGTCAACTATAATCAGACGCTCCCAGCCGGAACGGCGGGTGGTGTCCTCAAATCCCCCCGGACATTTTTTGTCATCCCGCGAAAACTGCGAGGCGTAGAAATACGAAATTGTCCAATCACGGTGAGCGACAAATTCTGAGAAATAGTGCGAGTACTTTGAAGATGCAATCTTCATGATCCGTTCTGAAATT
The DNA here is from genome assembly GCA_021527715.1 of Neoseiulus cucumeris. Taxonomy (NCBI): domain Eukaryota; kingdom Metazoa; phylum Arthropoda; class Arachnida; order Mesostigmata; family Phytoseiidae; genus Neoseiulus; species Neoseiulus cucumeris. The sequence goes on along the minus strand of JAJSRV010000074.1, from coordinate 52,198 downwards.
CTCCACATCGGACTCTAACAAGAATAGAGAACAGAAGATTTCCGAAGTCCCTAGAGCGATTGCCATCTGGCAACATCTCGAGCAAATGATGACTACAGTGAGGAGATTTTGTGAAACTTAAAGAAGCGCGCCGTGAGTATTCTCATTGATGAAATGCTGTCATAGTTGATATGAACCCAGTCGAAACACTCAAAAATGCGTTCACATCCACCGCATGTTTTTTTGAGAGCCACAACTTCCTTCACTCTCGATTGTTGGCTCTTCGAAATCATCGAGAGAACGAGGTTAAACCCCCGGGGTGAGCGACCACAAGGGCATCCAGAAACCCTTGGCAGTGATTAGTAATTCGCAGCGAAATGAGCAGAATATTTCGCGTGGAGTTCCGTGAAACTCTGAGGCCTCTGCAAGGTTTTCGAGGAGCGAAAAAAGTTCGGAAGCGCGTTGACAATTTCGGAGCGGACAGATGTCGAAGCACAGGAGGGATGATCTCCTTCCCCCGTTGGGAGCGATTCACAGCATTGTACATCGAGTTCCATCCCTAATCAAGGCAGGAAACCACGAGCGAGGAGAGACTTTGTGAATACCAGCAGTTGTGAGTCAAGCGATTCATGTTATTTATTCCTACAAGCACAAAGTTGGAAAACATTCGAGGAGGAGTTTTTCCTTTCGTAACATTATTATAAGCGATGATAAGGTGGGTGCAGAGCACAATTTAAATTCGAATTTTCATTCCGCCGACATGACTCTAAAACCGAATGCAGTATAAGTTGTAATTGGAAAATCTGTCCAATTAACGATGAGGAGCGGCCTCCAGAGGATCCAAGATAGTTTATACACAACGCCTCAGTGATTTGACAAATTATGGTATCTATTGATATTATCTTCGTTGAATTCTGCCGTCATCAAAGTATGTTGTTTGATCCTAGAGAATGCGTTTGAGGGTTTCTGCAGCTTAGGAAGGAAGTGATTTCATCCGAGAGCGAAGTCTACCCCGTTACCCCCTCATGACACTCGCACGCTCCCTGTTGAGAACTTTCGTAGGGATATTTCCCAAGCATCCGCACAAGTTTGTACTTTTTAAGCATGATGAGGCAGCACGGGAGGCCACTACAGCTTTCGCTTAGGCACTCGCTGAAAAATGAACCATGGGTTAGAAACTTTCTCCAAAATAAACGAAATATAGGAGAATAGAGAATCACGAATACCTAAACGGACTCGTTCTACTTACACGAAAATTCGGTCGCACTCCAGTCGGCCCGGATAACCATGGCAGGTCCCATAACAAATGTCGTGTTGGTCGCAGCAAGCGAGATACTCCGGCGAAATGTCGGGAAGGCGCAATCCTTCAATCCCACATCCGTTTGGTTCGTTCTAGAAGTGAAGAGCTGAGCTCTGAGTTCGTGATCTTCGTGTGCCTGCTTTATATCCCATTCCAAAATCCTCCCCCCTAGGTTCTATGCCAGGAGAGCGGCGACCCTCTCCACCATTTAAAAAACTCATTCTCTTGAAAACCGGGGTTGAACCCATCACTCAGAAAACCGCAGCGATTCTATGATGATCGGGGTTCACTTTGCTAAATGGGGTATCGCTTGATTACGGGCATTCCTGGAATGCTCTCACAACTCTACAAACCCGACAGAATGATTGCGGAATTCCGAGAAGAGTCCGGGGATCGGCGCTCTAGTTTGAGGTTTATCTCAAATTCAAATATCTGTGCTCGCCCACCATGATCGATGTTCTCTGACTGCGGTCCCGTTGCGGAACTTTGTCATGGCAGAAATACTGTGCCAATGATGTGGCAAGAAATGCCTTTATGGTGTACAATAGCTCCTTCTTACATTGTATTCTCGATTTTGACGAAGAACTTGGCCGGGTTCACATGACACAGAAGCTTCCCTGAAAATTTATTGTTGGTGTGAGTGCATAATGTTGTTTTCTTTCCGAGATTGTTTTCTGGTATCGAGGAAAGGCCACATTTAGAGCCGCCGTGAAACTTCGTCGAGTGTCGGAGGATAATCTGTCGCACATCTCAAAGGAATCTCATCCGACGGCTAAGAAGACTATAGCCTTTGAAGAAACGACGTAATGTCTATGACGTAATGTCTTAGATGCCAGATCATTGGAGTTCGAAATTTTCTTTCAGATGCATAGCACGACAAAGTTCCGCTCGTCGACTTCACGCCGATCTCACAGAGCCACCTCCGGAGTCTGGTTTCCAAAAGCTTTCAAAAATTCCACAACAGCGCGAACTTCCTATTCAAATCTACACTTGAATGAACATTTCAAACTCACTCTTCTGCGAACGGCCAGAAGGTACCCTCCACCGACATAGCTCCCAAGGAGAGGCAGAAAAGAACCGTCGTGTAGACTCTCATTATGCTCAGCAACAACTGATCACCTCTCGAAATTGATTGCCTCGTCAAGGTTTCCTCTTACATCAAGGTATGAATGGATGGATGGATGCTCCCGAACTTTTTTGTAAAAAAAAAATATTTCATCCCCGGTCTGTGATCTCCAATGTAGAGAGTTCCTTTTGCAGGATATTTTGGCTAGACGACCGAGACACATAATACCGCGACGGGCGAGATATTTTCCGAGATTTCGGACCCAAACCCCGGCTGCATGCGGTAGATGTTCGTGGAGAGGAGGATGTGTAGATTCGCCAAGCTCTTGCACGAAGCCGCTTGTCGTCACTGCACGCGTTATCATCTGTGCGCGCGTCGAAATTCAGGTCAGTCTTCCTGTCGATTGAAAGCGAACCTTCGGGCTAGACAATCGGACTATTAGTTATCGGAGGGTAGCGGCTGATGTTCTTTCTGTAGAAAATGATATCGTAACTGACAACTGAGTCCTGCTATTCCGCTCGTGTCTGATTGTGAGGGTCTCTCACACGAGTGTTTCACCCATAAGCCTTACGTCAGGTGATGATTCTGGATGATGCATCATTTCCCGAAACTTAACGAAGCTTTTGGAATGAAATTTCCTCCAGGAATGAACTGGCCTGCTCGACAGCTTGACGGTACAATATTTGCAGCAAAGTTGCCACAAATAGAAAATCTCCATGGATGAAGACATTTCCGTTCATTTTCGGACATTTCCGTTGACGTCATTTTCCATTGATTGTAAAAAACAGCGAAATACTGCAATCCGCGATTCCAATTTGTTGCAAAATCATGCGCGAACCCCGTCTTTGGCTCCGACTTCTGTACGATGCTTGTACTTCAACTCCGTATACCTGTTTCTGCGACAGATCTGCAACGCAGACTCGCGTTAGGGTGGGCTCTCGAGCCCCGGAACATGATTAGATAGTTGATGATAACGATTCCCGCTTCGGTGGACGAGAACTTGCCGTCACGTGGATTCAACGTTCTCTGTGCTGCTCTGAGAGCATTTCAACGGTCCTGCTCCATCTTGATGCAGATCGGTAACTCCAATCATGGAGCCGTCGTCCGCAGTCCGAAGATAGACTCTTGGAACGAGTTTCAGCCCGATCGAGAGCTCAGTTCGGAAGTTACGGCGGAAATATTGATGCGTGCATAATTTTGCAATAGAGCGCATTCGTCTGCAGAGCATTCCACGTATTCTGAGCTTCGAGGCGACCCGGGGAAGCAGTCGCTGGTTCCTCCTTCTCGCACTAAGAATTCGAAGCTTCGATGCTGGATTCAGTTATCTCGAATATGAATTTCAACCCTGAGACCCCCACTATTCGAGAACAAAAGGTCGAGAACAAAGCGATAGCAGCCTCTCCAATCTGAGCAAAGAGGTCCATTCGAATGGTTTTGAGGGCAACGAGATCGGTCTTGTTCTCAAAAAGAAAATCATCAGAACGAGAGAGTTGGAATGCTTCTCCGTGCTAGACTCTTTATTTGGCCGGTTTGACAGGGACTCGCTCTGATTGTGAGATGAGAGAACTCACGACTGAGATCAGATTTCTTAATTTCGTCGGAAGCTCCGTCGTTACCCAAGATCATGACTACCCGAGCGATCTCCTCTAGTTGCGGTGCCAGGGGGTAGCTATCGTAGCTGAAGCTTCCCAATTTTCCGCAGTTGGAAGCTTAGCTTCCCAAATCGAATAGAAATCATGTCCTCGATTGCTTTCCCATTGTTCCATTTCTACTGTCTTTCACTGAATCAACATGTAGGGGCACTTTGAGGTTCGAGATTGAGCTCTCATAGTCAAAGCATCATCGATCCTTTGTTGATATCTTTGTGATAAGCTCAAAGTCTCTTGCAGCGCTCTGCCTTCTGTCTTGAGTTGAAGTGATCGAGCTTCCCTGCCCCACGAGTTGAAGTTATCAAGCTTCCCGAACGAAGAAAGCTGGCGCTTCAGGCTCATTCATATTTCCTAATTCTCAAAACAGTTACTGAAGGGCTGCCTGAAGTCATGACTACCTTCGACATGACATGATCGGCTACCTTTGAGAGCTGACGGAGACTGTCATGAGCTTCTGAGCAGAAAACGACTTCGTGGATAGCTCTGCTTAGTGCTTATCTTCAAAATGGGATGAGTCACTCTTAGTTCGATTGCGAGATCACAAGCTGAAATTCCGAATTTTCCAACTACTGTCCAAGATTATGTTCAGTTCCTCGCTCCAATTTTTTTATCATTGCTCAAGCCTTTACCACACGGTCCATGGTTTTCGTGCACAATTTTCCCGCTAAGATCACTACCACGTCGACAAACATTCTTGGAAAGCTATCCTCCTCACGCACATTCGTAGAATTCGCGTCGGAATTCGTGAAAGTCCCATGTTCGAGGTCAATGGAAAACTGGAGCTGCATGGATGTTATTATCGTCGACACCCATCCAGAATTAGGTGGTTCCGCTCCTCATTTTCACAACATGCATTCCCAATAATTTGAATAATCTCTTTCCTCGAATAATTTCCGATCCCTGCGGGAGGAATGGGAAAGCTTTTAAGGTTTACGATGCGTTTCCGAGGGGTCTTCTCAGTTCTCCTCTCTGAAATGGGCAACGATCCAGAAACAAACGGCTGAAAACTCGAACTCCGTTGGAGTCTCTCCGGCATTCCGCTAACTCGTAGCCCTCCTCCCACAGAGATATCGGTCCCTGTGGTACACGAAGCGATTGATTAAGTTTGTCGAAATGAATTTTCATGGTGTCGGAGCAGAATCTCATCTTTTTGAATCGAGGCGCGCATTCTCCTCTCCCTTCAATTCGTCTGCGACCGCCATTTTGGTTCCTCCTCTCTCTCTGTTTGTGTCGACGACGACGACGGCCTCGACGACGAAGAAGAAGAAGAGGAAGCAGCCGCATTCGTTCGAGCAGCAGGCCCATCAGCGAAAACAGACTCTCACACAAGGATACATAGTGAGCTGATCGCAACATTTCCTCGCTTGCACGATAGTTATTCGCCCATTTTCTTGAGCGATTTCCGCCTGCGCTCGATTCCTTAGTGAAACTGAAGCAATTGAATATCATTCCGGTGAGTACGATGGACTCGATTCCAGACGAATATTGCGTCGCTTCCTAAGCTGGACAAAAAATCATTCTCACTATCAGGTCGAGTGGAAAAATCACGATTGAGGTTGGGTAACTGCGTTTCTACCGGTTGACATTCCCGGGCAGATTGTCCAGTTGGTTCACATCCGACCGTCGTGTGAAGTTTTGCTCACGGATGGACCCCCTCCTTAGCTCCTTCGATTTGCTCAAGTTTGCAAGAATCATCGAGACATACCCGCAGCTCTAGTCTTGTTCCTGGTTTCGAGAGTCTTGTCCGTGTATATTCGATCGCGAATCGTCTTGAGGCCTTTTGCGACGGATTTCCGAGCGATAATTCTGGACTTACGAGCCAGCATCGACAGGGCCCGAGTCCTCGAGTATCACACTGCCGATTCTCTTGGTAATCTGTGATGTTCACTGTGTTTCGCGTGTGGCTGGGCGAGTCTATTGCGCCCGCAACAACAATCCTAAAAGGATTCTACGTGTTTCTGAGAAGTTACCGGTCAGGCAGAAACCCAATTGGTATCGTGGTCAGCCGCCCGCTGTCTCTCGAAATTCGTACGGAAAGTTCCAGATCTCTCTTGGGTCCAACCATGCCGTAGTAGCTCCGATGGAGCTGCGTATGAATTACTTGTTTTCTCGTAGTTCCCGTTTAGTTTACTTTTGGCCATTTTTCCAAAGACGCGAGCAAATTTCCCACGATTTCTGTTCCGAGATTTCCAAGTCCTCTCTGATTGAGCTGAACTGCGCTTCGGGAAACATTCCTGGTCGTGAGCAGACTTCGCCTTGATCTCTGTAAACAGTTATAAAGTCCGGATTCTCATATTCATTAAGACTGAGGCTGATTTTGTGAACAGAGGGAGCACGCGCGAACGTTATTCTAATCGAGAGTGTATGCCACCGTCGATACACTGTGCAGCTCGTGAGTGGCAATCATTCAAAGCATATTGGCTATCAGTCAGCAGCATCTGAACGTGATACGACTGAGTAAACATAACGAGCGCCACAGGAGAGAACGCTCGAAGTAATTCCTCTTTCTTTGACCTTGGAAGCTCTGGACCAACTTTCATCCGGACTGCTAACCTTGAGATGAGGCGTCTTGCTTCCATCTAAATTCAGAACTGCTGCTTTCCGAATTGCTAGTTTGGACTAGTAATCATAGGTAGAGGAACAACAACGATTCTCAATTTTTTTAGTTTCAACATATCTCCCATTTTTCTACGAGCGAGTTGTATTGCTATCATGAAACCGGTTTCTGAGCGTCGTGCTTGCAATTCTCAGGTGACAATGAACGGACCTGGGGTCACTACGGCGGGAGGTGGCGGCGGTATGTCACCGATGGAACGTGAAAAAGTTTGCCAGTGGATCGCAGATTTGGTCAATCCGGAAACCAGGGAGAACTCTTTGGTTGAACTGAGGTGAGTGACCTCCACGTACCTGGCACGCGTTGAGTACGGTGCAAGCACTCATCCCGATAGCGAACCGGTGGTCTCCCCCACCAGCCTTCACAATGGTTTCCAACAACAGTCGTTCGTTTTCTCGATTTTCAGCAAAAAACGAGAAGTTGTGCCTGATCTCGCCCCGATGCTATGGAATTCATTCGGAACGGTGGCGGCTCTCGTTCAGGAAATCATCAACGTTTACCCCTCGATCAACCCTCCATCGATGACGGCGCATCAATCAAACCGGGTTTGCAACGCTTTGGCTCTACTTCAGTGCGTTGCCAGTCACCCCGAAACCCGGTCCTTCTTCTTGCAAGCGAACATCCCGTTGTATCTCTACCCGTTCCTTCATACGGTATCCAAAACACGGTCCTTCGAGTACTTGAGACTCACATCTCTCGGCGTCATCGGAGCTTTGGTCAAAACCGATGAGCAAGAAGTGATCAACTTCCTCTTGACAACGGAGATTATTCCTTTGTGTCTCAAAATCATGGAGAGCGGTGAGTATTCGACATTTTCACGTTGAAACTGATTTACATGAAAAAAGCGATCCTAAATGTTGAACAATGGCCTCTGAGCGACGAACATCTTGTCCTTTTTCCAGGAAGCGAGCTCTCGAAAACTGTAGCAACTTTCATTCTCCAAAAGATCCTTCTCGATGACACCGGTCTTGCATACATCTGCCAAACTTATGAACGATTCTCACATGTTGCCATGATCCTCGGCAAGATGGTGATTTCATTGGCGAAGGAACAAAGTTCTCGTTTGTTGAAGCACGTTGTGCGTTGCTACCTCCGCCTCAGTGATAACTCCCGCGCACGGGAGGCTCTCAGGCAGTGTCTACCGGATCAATTAAAGGACAACACATTCAGCAATTGTTTGAAGGAGGAAAGGTGAGCATCTCTACCGGGGCCTTGACGTTCCCGCTTGTGTTTATTCACTTTTTCTTGGCGAGTCGAACCAATGAACATTCGAGTTGGAGATGGGGCCGGGCACCTGACTACTATGGGAAACTCTAAAAATTTCAGATCCACTCAACACTGGCTCCGAGCTCTGCACAATAACCTAGCTGAAAATTTGCCCGAAACAATTGTATATCCTCAACCACCTGTAACTGCTCAGGCTCAGTCGTAGACTGCGCGCGAATCTACAAAACGAGAGCAAACCAATGTGAACTGTGAACAAATGCCCTCTAGGATGACCTTCGAACGAGTCTTGGTGCACGATTTGTATAGTAATTACACACACACACACACACACACTTACAAAATCACATCACTCAGAAACAGACAGACAACATTCAACTCGAAAACTCTTTCTTGCTCTCTTCCTCAGACGAATAAACTTCCAAATCAGGCAGACGTTCCCAAACAGACTACTATTCCTGGTGTCTTCCATGGCACCCAACGGGAGGGATTTCTGTAGAAACTCAAATACAAAAATCGATCGCTCGAGCTAAGATTGACAGGATTTCTGGAAGATTTCTGGAAGAAAGTACACGTCCGGGATAACATGAACCAAACAGGGAAACTTGATGAGGACAAAAATCACAAAAAAAAAAGTCAAACAAGCCCACGGAGCCTTAGCCACTGAGTGTGTAGATCTGTACAAGAGGAGACATATTTCATTGACGACGATTACGACGAGATTGACGAAGAAGAGATGATGATGATGATGATTATATGGTGGAACATTATTGAAAATATCAGTGGTAGACATACGATCGAGTTCGGCCGATGTAACATTATTTTATGACTCTTTCTGCCGGCTCATCGGAAGCGAATGCTCTTTGTAACATATTTTGTGTATGTGCGCCGCCGTATGTAGTAACTACTCAGCTCAGCTGCAGCAAAAAGGTGACGAGTGTTGTGAGTGCGCCGTCCGAAGCCTATGGATCACTCCATCGAACGTTTCCTGTTTTCGATTTTCGTAAAATCGAGTAAAATCATTCGACCTCGACTTGTCGCTGAATCCTTGTGTTCTCTCTTTTCTCTCCAATTCTCTTTCTAAAAGCTCCTTCATCCTGTGCTGCGCTTTCCGGAATTTTATTCAAACTCGACCAAAACTACGTTTCCCACGAATCGCTCTCAGAAAGAGCTTCTCTGGACCAGCCTTGATTGGATTGACGACTCGATCGGTGAATGGACATTCCAGGAGGGTCTTTTGAAGGAATCCTCAGCACATTGCTTATCGTTTTGAGTTGTTGACTGAACACTCTTCATTTATGAACGCTTTTCCCTAATGGATTGCCTAGTACGTCTCCTGACGTGTTTGTTGCACTGGCCGAAAGTACCCGTTTCGCCAAACAAGCCCGATTGCAGCGTGACCATTCGTAATGGATCGATTCCAGAGCTCAAACGACCGTGCCAATTCGACTCTGCAGTCAACTCCCAGGCAACGCAAGCGAATAATAATCGAAGCAAACAATCAAAATTCTTGCGCGTGTCCCCATCACTGAGGACTAGGTTGCAAAAGGGAGAAAGAGTACGCGTGGAGACCGATATTTTGTCCTTGACTTCTTGAATCCGGATTGCTGTAGGGTTGAATCACATGAAATCTCAATCTCGAGGAAATGAGTGCTGTGACCTGAGCCTGTATGACGGTACTCTTCAATAAAAGGACAATTTCAAACGAATTTCTGCTGTGGTGAATTCAAACAACTGGATGAATTGTTCCTCTTCAAACTCGTGAATGGTGTCTCTAAAACGTCTGCGCTCCCTGACAAGGAAGCGGAGATCCGTGACGGGTCGGGAGTTCGGCGGATGATCCTTTGAGTACAGTGTCAACATTTCCTCAACGTCTTCTCTTGGCTAACGTTTGAGGCTCTTTGTGTGTTGTCTCTCTCTCTCCGAATGTATTCTCTCGAGTCCCCCGCAGTATCCCCTGTCCACGCATCCTGCGGCTTGTCGTTCCTGGGGGAGACATTGGTTCTACGGTTGACTTGCGTTCTATATTGCGGAAAATCCGTGACATGTATGATGAAGTCTGTAGTCTGGCAACAATCTATCTATGGATATATCGGTATTCATTGCTGTGTCAAACAAGCTATCGCGTCATAGTGGCCAATGTCCAACGCAAAGATATTATTCGTTTCTCAACCTTGAGCGTCGAGCTGACCCAGACACTCGAGCTCCTGATATTCCAGAGATAATCTACATACACTCATCAATCATCAAGGCCACCTGAGTACCGGGTCCAGTAATCGAGTCCGTCATGAAGAACTTCTTAGACAAAGATTTCGGTTCGATTCCATCAATTTTTCGTTCTTTCTGATCAAGTTCTCGGGGCCTGAACGTTTCATCTTGATATGGATCGCGGTTCAGCAACATAAGTACGGCGTGAAATTAGCGAAGAGCCAAGAAGGCGATGAGCCCGATTTCGGAGACGCTTGGCGAGAAGACGTCGTTATCGAAGGGGGCGCCGAGCCGCTTTTCCTCTACTTGACAAGTGAGCGGCGGATACACATGCCTCTTTGACTGACTCTAATTCGTTCAATGCAATGATGGTTCGATGCGCCACGACTGTTAATTCCTTTTCGGGCCATCGTCATAAAACCATCTTCGCTCTGAGAAAACTCGTTCACTCCGGCATTCTAGCGGAGGAGAAGGATCTGTCGCCGCCCGATATGATTCCAAGAACGCCACGGAATCGCCCAGCAAAAGAGTGACAAATGCAACGAAACGCATTCGGTTCGGTTTTGTTTTCTCGAGAAACTCCTCGTTGTATGTTTCACACCGCCTCCCACGAAGAACCTTTGTAACAGTGTGGTTGTCTCCGTTTTCTAAACAAATTCCGACTTGACAATGCTTGGGTAGGACGAAGAGAAAAAGTAAATGCTAGAACGAGATCCGTTTTCATCGAAGAGTCCAACTTTTCGGAAACGTTTTGGTCATCTGCTGTCATATCGTTTGATAGCACTCAAGCGAGCTGTACTACTCGAAAGCGAATTTCTAACCACTCAATCACATGAAACTCGGTCTGGATCTTGCAGGTTGGAACACATGATAGGCCGGAATACCAGAGCTAGCCGTTGTGGCGCGGATTCCACAGAGTATTCCGTCAAGTGAATACTTATGCCGTTGAAAGACTCTTCAGCGACGTAGCTGTCTATCTTGGACCGCTGGAATCTTACAGTTTGAACATTGTTAAAAAATCTCATCTCATCGTGTGACCCTCGACCGACATTTAAAGAATTCCCAACTTTTATGGACCACTAGGGAAGGTCTCGATCATTCTGTAAGTCTTGATAGAGTTTTGAACATAAGTAACATCTCTTGGGTGATTGGTGTTCTCTTCCCATGGATTGAGGAGAGTATCGGAACGAGTACAGCTCTGGATATAAATTAATTAAATGTAATTTTATTAAATCAGGGAAAATCATAGTTAAAACTTCATAAAATCTTTGGAACGTACGTTTCCTCTGTCTCTTTAAGTCGTTTGTCAGCTATCGATTGTACGTCGACGCTTTGTTCAAGATCATGGAAATACAAAAATATAGGTCATCGGAAAACTCTTTTTCGTGGCGTTCCCTCAAGACAGTGTTGATTTGTTCGGATCTATCTAAAACATATATACAGCGGGATTCATGAACTATCGACGGATTCCGCTCTGCGGGCGGATGAGCCGAGTCGTTTTCGAGACCACTCCCATCGCGACGACAAACCGGAGAAGAAGAGTTTTTACAAGGTCTGCATTGCTGTTGTTACTTTTCAGCACGGAAACGGTAGTTTTCCGCCTCCTCGGACAACACATTGTTTGCGGCGATGGGCATTCTTCCACCTCGAGGAAGAGAACACTCGAGTTTCGCTAAAAAATTGTTCCCAGAAAGCAAGAAACCCTTTCGAACTCCTGGTCTAAATCTAAGATTCTAGAATTTTTAAGATTGATGATAATGACCGATATGTCGATCAGTCCTCTTTGTCTTGCGGTACACTGACGAGGAGTTTTTGTACGAACGTTGTGCTCGTTTGAATGGTTTTCTTGTAAAATTCAGGTTTGTCTTTCCACAGAATGGTGAGACAGTACACTGGAATACCGGAGAGTGTAATCCCGAGACCTATCAGGGTTTCAAGAGGTTGCGAGAAGAAGGGCAACACCACGAGGAAGAACGAAACTCCAAAGAACAGAATTGGCAAAACTATGTTCACTCGAATAGGTCTTTCGAGGTCAGGCCTCTTGATGCGGAGCCAGATCAAGCCTCCAACGGATAGCATGACGAACAACGCTTCGCTAAACGCCGTGTAGTGGATGAGAATGAATATATCTGTGTTCGAGAGATACAGCAAACTCAAGGCACACAAAAACACCAACGATGGTACCGGCGTGAAATAGTCGATGTTGATCATTGACAGCATGTTTGGCAGATGTCCCTGTCGAGCTCCAACGAAAAACAGTCGCGACGATGCGAAGATGCCCCCGTTCAGACCTCCGAACGTCGAGAGCGCGACGAACACCGGCATGATCCAATGGAATTTGCCGAAGACTCGTCCCGCGAACGTGACCGCAACCGCGTTTGCGGATATCACTTGGTCAGCTGATAGTACTACGAAATAGGAGATATTTGCGAACAAGTAGATGAGCGTCACAGTCGGCAGTGAGATGTAGATGGCGTTCGGAAGGTTTCGGAATGGATCTTTGAGTTCTTCGGTCACGAAATTCAAGTAATTCCAGCCGGCGAACGAGAACAGCCCGGAGTAGAATGACAGCGCGATCATCGACGGATCCGTGCTCGAACCCTCCCACATGTTCTCGAGGTTCACCGTGTAACCCTGTGAGAGTCTCACCGCTCCTGCGCCAATGACCAAGAGAAGAGCAATGACTTTTGTGAACATGAGCCAGTCTTGAAGTTTGGTGGCCCATTTCACGTTGTAGCAGTTGATGAATGTCAGAAAGCAGATGATCAGGGCGGCGATCAGTCTCTCCGCGTTCTCGGGTGCCTTGCAGTCTTCGAAAAGCGGCTCCAAAATATATTTGGCGAAAGTGAGACCGGCGATGGCGTTCGATGTTGGCTGGATTATGAGAAGACAGACCCACAAAAACAGAAATGCCGGCAGAGGTCCGAACGCTTCGTGAATGTAGGCGTAATCTCCGCCGGATTTTGGTATCGCAGTGCCGAGTTCGGCGTAACACATGGCACCCACCATCGAAATGACGCCACTCGATGCCCAGACGACGAGTGCCAGACCCGGCGATCCGGCGAATTTGAGAACTCCGGTTGGTGAGATGAAAATACCGGAACCGATGATGACACCGATAATGACACTTACGCCGTTCAGGAGACCGAGCTGCTTCTTGAGTTGAACCGCACCACCTGAGGCTTCGGAGTTCGTGTCGGAGCCCTTGATTATCGCGCCACGCGTCGAGTCCGTCGGAGTGGTGACCGATGACGACGGACTCTGTGAGCCGCCGCGCGGATCCGATCCCATGAGGGCGTCGGAAACTCCCGGTTCTTTGGGCATATTTAGTGAGTCTCTTGGCACGGGTCGATGATCTATCTACCGGTTACTTCCGGCTTGAGGTAACAGCGGTGGTGGCGGCGGCGGCACAGGCACACACACAGGCGAAAGCCCTTCGTCTGTTTCTAAACTACTGCTGGAGAACGCAAATCCCATGAACGGTTGGCACAGAGTTGTCGCACACTTAGCGCTCCCAACCGATTTGGGCAACGACGAGGCAGCGAACTGGTGGCGGCTGCGGCGGTGGCGGCGGCAAGGCGTCGGCTTCGCGAGCCCAATGAACGACCGGATGGCTCGGCAGCAGACGTATTAGTTAGAGTTGCATCAGAGCTCTGTTGAACCGCATGGTTCGAAGGGTGCAGACATGTTTGCAGTGGTGCCATAGAGGCCGCGGTGAGGGCAGGTCGAGAGCGAGGGAAATCAGGGCCTTCTCCCCTCTCGGCTCGCGGCAGTTGTAGCATCAATATGTCCGCGACAACAACAGCGGCGCCGGCGACGAGACAGCAGTAGCAGCAGTAGCCTTACGGAGGATGAGGAGTGGCTTTGGGATATGTACAGCAGACGGCAACGAACACCGAGCATCGTTAACGAACATCCCCGAGGAGGCAGACGATACGACGGGGGATCCGCGCAGCACGACGGCGGACCTACCGAGGGACATATTATCACAGCTATTAAAATTATTCGCTCCGTTGAGGTCTGTAATAAGGCTCTCTCTCTCTCTCTCTCTCTCTCTCTCTCTCTCTCTCTCTCTCTCTCGAAGAGTGCCGCCCCGGTGTCACAGAAACATGAAACCCCTTGGTGGCTACCGCCGACGAAATCAGCAGCAGCAGTAGATTCAAGGAAACAAGCGCCGTCCCACAAAGTCGAGTCTCTCATCCGATAGTTGATGTCGGCACGGGTACGTTTGCCGTCACGTGAGATCGCACATGATATCGACGAAATGACGTGCTCTAAAAATAGGAGGGCGATGATGCGGGAGCCGACTCCGTCAATCTGCTTCAAGCGGGGACGCTCAAATAGATACGGCCGACTCGGTTTCATAAGAGAAATTGGATACTTGTTCGAAAGATGAGACACGCTCTCTTTAGCAGTTCAGCTCAGCGGAGACAGCTGCTTTCTGAACAAGGAGGACGTTTCCAATTCGATTACGTTGCCTCTAAAGACTCGAAAGCAGTTTCGGATCGCGGATCGAATATCGAACTGAAATCTTTTTTTTCAGACTGACTAAATCGTCGACCCCTATTTCGTGTTAGTCTTCAATCGTAGATTCGACTCCTGAAGGAAACCGAGAGGATCTCGGTGACGAAATTCGGGTGCGGGCGCTCGCGCGACGCGATGCCCGGCACCCACTTGTCGAAAGGTTTGAGCGCAGGAAGTTCAGGGCGTTCGCCTCTAGCTTCGTCATATAGTAAACCCCCGTTTTGAGCGATTTCCGAAGCGGTGTGAATGGAACGGGGCCGGTCAGAAAACGCAAAATTTGTTTCCATGTGTGCCGCAAACAGTTCGAGGCGGCACAATGGGACATTTTGAGCGATGTTCCGAGCTCTGCATGAATCTACACAGTCGGATCGAGAATTTGCGAATGTTTCCTGGTCTCGAATCCGTTGTAAATGGAGCGGCGCTCGAGGAAAAATGGGAACATGTGTGACTGGAAGTGCACAATTCGAGAAAGTCTGAAATGATGGAAGTCCGAGAGAACGGGTTCATACCACAAATCCAACTCATTCGTGGAGAACTATCGGAGCAATGGAGGAATGAATTGAGAGAAGCACTCGAAATCGACTCCGAGAGAGTCTCGATTCGACTCCGGAAGTCTAGATTCATGCAGAGCTCAAACGATCGCTCCAATGACACACGATAGTCATCCGTCATCTAAGTCAACCTTATCCGATCTACGAAGGAGCTTCAAGCACACAGGACTCTCCAGCGATCTAACAACCCTTTCGGAGGTCTGAGCTACGAATTGGATCCCGGTTGAATGAGGATTCCCAGAACCGATTCAGTGGACACGGAACGTCCAGCGACTGAGCAAACTGGTTTGAGGGCCGTTGCCTTGCAGGATGCCCATGACGAGTTGTAATGATAAGAAGGCTCGCATCGTCTCAAATCGGATGCATCCTTTGTTTTGGTGTCAGTAGCAGAGAGTTCTCTTTAATGATCACAATGACGCGATCCTCTCGAGACTTTGGGCTCACCTCAACCGTCGTCAGCGTTCATCATTCATCAGTTGCGTGACCTTTTCGAGAACCTCGAACGCATCAAAGCCGCAATTCGAGATTGGTGACTTGTTCAAGTGAGACATTCAAAGGCGGAAACAGCCGCTCAGCGTTCGCGATCAAAGAAATACCGAATGTCAATCGCCGAGCTCCCCGAACAGTAGCCACCCTAAATAAACACCGCCATCTAGTCAACATGAAACATGTTACTTTTCTCGGTTCTGCTCGCGACAATCACGCTTTCGCTGTTTTTGCGGTGACCGATCACACGACGAGTTTTGCGTCATCTCTCAGAGCGCTTTTTGAATGATTTGGTATGGCATTGGTCACGTTTCTCAGCCGAGCGATGCCCCACAACGTTACGTCTGAATTATGAGGATTTTTGAGGAATGCATAGTCTTTTCTGATTTCTGCCAATCCATACTGCGCACACTCTAGTAGAACTTCAGATGAGGCATGAAACACGTTCAAAAATGCGCCAAAATATTCCGATCATCGAGTTCTACGTTCATGTCAGGCTGTGATTACTTTCACAGAAATCATCCATGAATTGAAGAGGATATATATTCCGCTCTCCTGAAATTTAATGTCCGTGGCGTGTAAGGCGATGATTTGGCATTCAGGTCGTCGCAATTTTCGAAATCCCGAGCAAGCTGAGCCATTCAAAACGACACAGGAGACCCGATACCCGTGACGCCTTTATGAGAGCCACCTTTCTCACGACGGAAAACCATCACCGTCCATTCTGGAAGATCTCCCAAATCTCCAGAGATTGTCTCTCAGATACTATGTACGCAACTACTATTGCTGGAAGCCGTGATTTACAACGAGTCTAGAAAAAGGAGAACTTTCCCTGAAGCGCTTCATGAGGAATTATTGTGATTCCGATGGCGTTTCGATTCTGAATGCCGCCTTCGAGCCGCACGTGAACATCGGATCTATCAAACTCGAAGTCGGAATCGGATCAGCGCCGAGGAGCCCAGGTTGTCGTGCAAAAACTAAGTTAAGTGTTCGAAACCTCGACAAATCTCGATATCGAAACGCCTGTTGAGCTCCGCGGAGACGTCGAAAAACTAGTAGAGGACACCTCTAGTCGAGCATGGTTTTGAAACTCTCAATCTCGTGTAAAAAGAAAAGAATAAACCCAAAATAGATGCGTCCAGTGGAGGATCGTAAACGTTGCTACAATCAAGGTCGAGGATTGAGAGCGAATCCGCGGAGTGCAGTAAATCAGAGAAGATGCGCAACAAGCCATCAAGACAGCTCGCAAGTTCGCATTTCGATGTTTGAGTCAGAACTGACGCTCCAGAATAAAACTATAAGCGCGTTTGTCTCTAACGAAAAACTCACGATTGATTTTTTTTGGCGGTCCAAGACAGCGACCGACACCATAGCTTCTGAATTCAAAAGCCATCGACAATTATATTGATGCTGCAGCGTGGAATAGCAGTTCATTCATCTTTCTCCGGGAGTGCTGTCAGCTCCGCGTCTTTGATACTGCTTCACAACCGCTTCGGCAGCTGACTCTATCCCACGGTGTTCCTTTTAAGGCACAGAGAATCGTGGATAGCAAAATCCACGACCGCTTCCGCCCGGGGAATCAAAAAAGTCCAACAACATGGCGAACGGTAGTATCCATGACTAGATTCCGGGAAGTGTCACACCAGAGGTGTATTTGCGCGTTCGGTTTTCTTACATTTGAATCTTCCCCAATTGAAAAATTCACGATCTCATTGGAGGAATCTTCATGGGCTTCTTGTTCGCGGTCAGAATCAAGCGGAAATACTCACCGAAAAGCTCATCGCTGTTGTTTACGTTTACACTTACATACTTCAGGTTTTACTTGAAATTTATGATGGCAGCTCGTTTGAAGTCTGAACCTCTACATGCTTTCTAAATCAACGCCCGTTTGCTCTGATTAAGGGACAGGGAACTTCTCCGCCGGAACTATTACTCCTTACCGGGCTTGGGTTTCATCAGCTCCTGTTAACTCCCTATTGCTTACAATTAGAGAAAGCCATCGAAACTCCTCATTTCGAATGGGAGCTCATTTGAATTTTCAAATTTCGCGGGCGACGTTAAGCAATATTATGATGACCAGCAGTGCCCCCTAGCGGACGTTCAGCTTGACGTTTAACTGGGATCCGTAGTATGTTCTCCTTAGAGGAGTGTTTCCCACAACAAAAGTGCTGAGAATTCATCACCACCTTGCAGGTGCCGCTCCAAACGATCGAAGTGGAAGTTCTGAAACCCGCCAGAGCGTTCCCGGTGCAACACGAGACATGTCCGGACTCTAGAGCAGTGATATACCTCCACTAAGCGGAGTCCATCAACATCATAATCGGGATTAGGATGTGAAGGTAAGATTCATAAAGGCCGCTGTTGTCCCGCCAGCGACGCGCGTTCTCAGTCCACGAGATCGCTCCATGATGGCAACAAGGTAGGCAGATCGCTCTCCACTATCATTTTGAGCAGGAGTCGTTCATCGTGGGATGTGTCACTGTCCTCAGATCTGCAGAGCATTGCACACTACAGCGTCACAATCGGTTGTTTCTGCCCGATTCATCTCGCGACCTGTAATTCAGCTCTGTTTCGCGCCCATTTAATTTTTCAAAATCATTGGATTCATGGAGTTCCACGAAACCTCTGGGTGGCGTAGAAGGCTTCCAGAGGAAGTCACTGTTTTCGAAATGTCCGGCCGGACTCGGAGAGCTGAGAACAGCTGAACGGCCTCGGAGGAGTGCTTCATGCTTGCTAGGTTTTTGAATGTTCACTCTCGTTCGCGAACGTCGTCATCTAACTTCTCATGATCGCTCAGGATAGGAGAACTTCTGAAGTCCATCAACTGGTCCGCTGTTGCCGATTCCGCGATGGCTTTCGGTCCTCTGATTATCGGGCTCGTCTCCACCTTCTGTCTGGCAGCCGTACTGCTGTGCCGATACGGTAACCCTGCAAAGCATCATGTCGCTGTCACCGGCAGTGTCTTCTTAGCATGGTATTTCTCGATGCTGATAATCATCCTGATGCCTCTGGATGTTTCCACGGTAAGTTTACGCGAGTTTGATTAACGTAAACGTAAAATAATATCTCACTTTAGACTCTTATTCTCAAACTGGGCGCAATGATCCCTGAGCTAATGTTTCACGCGTGTGGATCAGACACTTCTTGTCCAGAATGCTTTGAAAGAATACAAGGTAGCCATTGAGATTCATCCATCAAGACGGAATGTGTTTCAGACGGCATATAAGCAATGTCTGGCTTACAACAATCTGTCGATCGCTCCGACACATTATCCGCACGAGATCCATGCGGCGGCTTTGACAGATCTCCGAGCGTACCCGGGCCCAAAACCCGTTGCTTCCTTCAATGAAACTGGCGCGGGCAGCTCGAGTACGGATACCACAACTTCGCCGAAAAACGGTGTCTCTACAGGTATGAAGTTTCAGTTCCATGGAGAATCTCAAACTTTTCCGGGAGGAAGCCGTCCTCGAAACGGGAATCGGGATCTCTTGCTCACGAACTCTTGAGGCCACGAATCACAACAACTTTGAGGTGATTTCTCGCTGAACGTCAGTGTTCTTCCAGAATTGCCAGCGTTGTCGAATCAGACGAGCTCCACCACTCCTGGCAGTATCGTCCCTCACGAGAAAAATGTGACGGATGAGCCTCCCGTGACATCCACTTTTCCTCCACACCCAATCGATCCTTGCATGCCGCCGTGGAGTCATGTTCCTGGAAACGCTTTCCCTGTCTTGTGGCGTATCGTCTATTGGAGCTCTCAACTTCTTACATGGTTCGCAATCTTTCACTTTCATCTCAGTTAACGTACTTTCCGGCCCTCGGGAACTTTATATTTTTTGATTAGAGAATTCAGCCTCAAAGATAAAAGCTCTTTCCAGGATCATCCTGCCGTTGATGCAATCATATTCAACTGCGGGTGATTTCACCACAACCGGGAGGCTCAAGACGGCTTTGTATGATAACGCGGTCTACTACGGGACCTACCTTTGCATATTTGTGGTGCTCCTAATTTATCTTGTGATCCACGGAATCGGGCTCGATGCGTAAGTCCTCACTGACGTCGGAATTCTGTGCGACTAAAGGGATTAAGCGACGGTCAAGAACAATGATTCCTTTCATCGCGCCGGAAACGAAGCCGAGCTTTTAACTCTCGAGCCATTGATTTCCAGCGGAAAACTCAAGGTCGTCTGCATCACAGCTTCGAACACGTGGGGACTGTTTCTTCTAGTCCTTCTTCTCGGCAGTGGTCTTGTCGAGCTGCCGAGAACTATGTGGAATCTTTCTCGTAAAGGCTATACGTTGAGGTAGGTGCTCGTTAGAGAGTTGAAGACAAGATGTAAGAATTTGCTAAGTAAGAGGCCCGATGACGTCGACTCTAGCGTTGCCAAGCCCGACTCAAAAAATGAGTGACTGAGCGACCAACTCGGCGACTGACGCTTTCGTTTCGTCGACAGATATCTCTACTTCAAGGCCGCGAAGCTCTCGATGGAAAAATGTGAAACCGAAGAAAAACTGGACGACGCCATTGAGGTTCGTCCAATTTTGACTCTCAAATTTCACAATTTTCTGATTTCTTGGTTTTCTTCTTCTGCTCATTTTGACAATTCTCTCGTCAGGAATTGCGCCAAGTCAATAACTGCATCACGATGGGAAGTCCTTTGCGTTACTACGTGGATGTGATCATTTCGAAAATTCCTCGAGACAAATGGGAAGACAACCGGAGGAATCGGACGACAGCCTCTGGAGCGAGCGTTTCAGAGAAAAGTCTCGTCAGACTCCACAAGCAGGTCATCAAAGCAATGCAAGGCGTCACAAGAACCCAGGTCCAGTGGGATACCCTGCTGCAGGACATCCTGTACTGGGAAGACATCACCAAGAACGAGACCAGCGGAGAACGGAAATTCAAAAGTTCTCTCGAGTACAGACCTCGAGGGCAACTGACCAAACTCATCTGCACGCCCACTGTGGAGTGGTATTGGCGATGCATGCTTCGCTCTTTGTGTCTCCGCGTTCTGGCCGGGATTTTCGCAGTGTTCACTGTACTTCTGATCTTCTCCGAAGTGACTTTCTTCATTCGGCAGCCTATCATATCGATCATCGGTGTGATCCACAGATCTCTTGAGGCTTCTCACAGCTACCTGGGCCTCGAACTTTTCTGCGTTTTGGCCCTTGGCTACCTGTGCTTGTGCACTTACTTCACCGTGTTCAAAATACGTATCTTCAACCTCTACTATCTCGTACCGAACCAGCAGACGAGCGAGTATTCACTCATCTTTTCCGGAATGTGAGTGACTTTTTCTCATAGAAAAAACAACTACCTCTCCAATGAAGAAATCAAAATCGAGCCTTGACCGTGTTCCAGGATGCTCTGTCGGTTGACGCCCCCGTTGTGTCTCAACTTCCTCGGAATGATCCATTTGGATCAGCATATTTCTCAAGAACACAACCGAGTTGAAACTGCATACACGCAGATCATGGGTCACATGGACGTGATCTCGATCATCTCAGACGGATTCAACGTCTACTTTCCGATGCTCATTTGCGTTCTGGGCGTTGCTACATATCTCAAATGGGGCAGCAAGGTCCTGCATGCCCTCGGGTTCGAGCAGTTCCTCAGTGACGACGATCTGACCACGGATCTCGTGGACGAGGGGCGCGATTTAGTCAAGCGAGGTGAGAACTTCTTTCAGTTTTGTGTTGCGGGCAGCAAAGAATCGTGAGAGAGGACATTACTGTTTCCGGCTGCAAGATTATTGAATATCATCGATGAACATTTCAGAGAAAAATCGCCGCCAACGTCAAGAGGAAAACGAAATCCGCCGACGACAGAGGCTGCAGTCGGCTCCGAGCCAGGAGTACAATACGACTTCTCGCAGTGAGTAATTGATGTAGGTGTTGTTCTTTGATTTGATTTTTCGGGATTTGCACCTGGACCCTCAGCCGTCCTCCTCAAAACTTCTCGCTGGCACGCCAAAGCACTCGGTGATGGGAGCACCCGATCCTTCAGGTACAGAGCAGGTCGGAAATACTTCGGAGACTTCGAAGCTGCGTTGGATCGTCGAGAATGTCGGTAGACACAACTCGTCGGTGGGATATTTGGTGGTTTCTCGCCCCCGATGAGCCCGACCTTGAGGAACTCAGTCGTAGATGACCGAGTCGCAGCATCTTAGTGAAAACGACTTCTCGTGATTTGTGACAGCGCATTCTCAGAACGCGACTGCGATCTGGTCGCGCGGAATTGAGCGACCTCGTCAATTGTCATTTGGAAGACTGGGCGTGTGAAACCCCGGAAAGTCGAAAATCACGGAGGGTTGATTTTGGTCGAATCTTGGAGCAGAGCATCTGCGGACTTCGAAGCCCACGACGATCAAACTCGGTTTTTCCAAGAGCCTGACAAATTCCTCAATGTCAAACCAGTGAGAATTGTGACAGGGTCAACTGTGGGGGTGACGGAATAGCTCCGAGCTGTCTGTTCTTTCTTGCACGTTTCCGACTCGACATGCAGGGGTCGCTTAGTAATCGCTCTGCTTGTTTCTCGCCAGATCGAAACCCGCTTGGAACCAGCAGTTCCACAGAGAGCGCTCGTGCGGAGCTCCTGTCCGGAATGGGAGAAACTCCTGACTACAGTTCCAGAGACTTTTCGCCGTCTGAACGATGGAGCACCAATCGACCGCCCAGCAATTTGTTCGACGACGTCTTAAACCGTCGGCAACTAATGAAATCGTGAATTAGTCATAGAAATCGATTATTCTTCAGTTCTTGGGGGAATTCGTAGTGATAAGAAAGGAGTTGAACTGGGAACCGCTGCAATAGAGGACGGTTCATAGAAAAAAGAAGACGACGCTGGAGTGGAAACGCCAATTTTATTTGTACATCGTGATTCATTCTCAGAGTTCTGCAATCTCGTAGCGGTGACTACACATTCGGCTCGAATTGGAGTATTTTTTGTTTCGAATCAAATGGGGTTCACGGAAAGTGGTACCCACAATGTACAGACCTGACTATAGCTTCGGCAACGAAGAAATGTATCATAAGCTAGTAATAAATCTAAGCTGTGTACAGCATGCAAGTCCGATTTAGCTGATTTGACTCCGCAAATACACATTGGCAACTACGTGAAGAGGAGTCTACATACTAAGTTAGAATCTACTCCCCAATGCAGAGACTTCTTTTGTGATTTGCTTCGAGACCAGGACAAATGATTCAATGTCAGAATCTGGGATTTATCTGAAACAACAATGTCCGTGGAGGTAGGAGATCGCGCCACGGTATCAGCTGCTCGCTTTTCACCGTGTACATTGTGTGATACTTTTAATATAATAAATTCTATTATTGTGCAAACTAGGATATGGCTCTTGTGGCTGCTTCCAGACAGACTTTCTCCCCACCCATACGTGCAAAACCAGAAAATTCATACAGAACACGATCATCTAATCGGTCATGTCGTGCCGCCGATCTGTCTATCACCACAGAGGTTCGAAGAAAGAAGGTCCAGGAGAAGATTTCTAAGAATCCACCCGGACTCGAAATTTGTCGAGAATTGGCCCCGATTGAAGAGTGAATAATAATAATCATCAACTACGGAAATCGGTCGCCCCAAACTCATTGCAGTCCAAAGAACGGTTCATAATCCGGAACTGCGTCGCAGTGATGCGCTCGCTCAACCGATTTACACATTTGACACAGAGATTTTGATTTCTATCAACGTTCAAATATCCACATAAATCACAATGGCGATCAACATCAATATTGCATGATGTTGGTTGTTCTGTCACTTGGGGAAACCGGACCGGCGAAATTGTCAGTGGAGTGTTTGCTTGCCTCATTGCTGTGTTGTTTCTTGGATTCCCCTCAGGAAGGTTATCCGAATGATCGGCAGCTGAACTCTCACTCGACGCAACAAACTCTGCGAATAACAGGTCGCGTGCGTCAGCTCTTCGTTGAACCTCGCGTCTCATTGATCTCTGGAGAACGGGCACGAGCCTTAAACTTGGGAGGTGTTTAGAGCTCAATTATTCGAGTGAATAATTCCTTGCTTCTTGTCATATTCTCGTTCCTCCCCCCACATCTGGTGTGAAGAGATCACTATATCGACATTTGCAACAATCGGGACATTTTGGTCGAACACAAATCAATATTTTGTTTCGGAATTAGGTCTCTGAAGCTGTTTGAGACATTCGTTGGCATCTCCGGGAGCCGGATCGAAGCAGAATCAGAGGAACTTTTACCACCGAATCCTCTTATTCTAAGCCGGAGAGTTTCGAAATCCCGAAGCCCGTTCCCTCCGCTCCTGGATGGGATTTGCTGTGGCAAGTTTTCTGACTGACTGACCGAGCTTTCTCATTCGACAGATCGATGACTATCACAATGAGTACACGCGATTCATGTTCTGCCCGTGTGGGTGCTTATCAGTCCGATTGTAGGCCGGTCGCAGTATTCAGATCACAAGAGGCACTCGAAGATTGCCGCGTGATGCTTTGATTCGCGTTCACAACGAGAACTTCGTATCGGCATTGAAACAGACTTTCTGGACATACAATCACTTGAAAGTGAGACTTGTTTTTTTCGTGATGAGGTCTGTTCATGGTATCAATAATGCTACGTTGTTCACCCGTGGAGGACTGAGCTATCAACCCCAATCACGGCGAACAAGCCGACATGAAAATCTAAAGATAGGTACGTCAGGGGAAATGTCACAGCGGAACACGTTTTCTAAGAATTGACTCCCCGAGCAGGGTTTTTGTCCGTTGTCATTCACAGAAGTTCAGAGCCGAAACAGTCTCGAACGAGCCGAGGGCTTTTGCATTCGCGAGAAATTCTCGTCTGTCTGCGGATGATGTCGGTGTCGTATTGTCATCGAACGCTCTGATACGGCCAAATTCGAATGAGTGCTTCCTTGTCGCAAGCGATTGTTCTCAGGGACTTTTAGGCGCAGACGAATAAGAATACAAATGAGATGCAAAACCTCTGGCAGATTCTCTCGTTCGCTGCGAAGCTTTGATCCAGAAGAAGTTCTGACTCCGTCTGACTCCTGGATTCAGAATCTTTCGAGATATCGATTCCTGCATCCGAGATTCGCTAAAGTTTCATCTTTAAGCACCTGACGATCACAGCTGTTCTTTGGTAATGAGACATTCAACTCGATTCACAGCCAATACCGAACCGGAGAAGTCAAAGATGCACAACAAATGAGTTCCGTTTCACGCTGTACTTTGTTACCGTGTGCGGGGACTACTTCTCTGATGGTAACTGTTTGATTATCCTTGACAAATATAACGGCTTGCTTCATGTGGATCCGCCTTGATCAGATCAGACTGTATGTATGTTACGCTTTTCTGCGCTATCGATGCTTCGAAGTCGAGAAGGATTCGTTCCTCACTTCGCGAAGAACACGAAGATTTGTCGCGATCGACTTGCATAACCTGTGCGCAATCGTTGAGATGTTCGGGATAAGCTTCGAATCGAAAGTTTGTTCAGACATCACGGCCAGTTGTTGAGGTTTCCCATGAGGGGCTGAACGTTTCGCTTCCACCCCGGAGCTAAATCTAGAAAAATCTCACTTTTGTGCAAGTTCAAGCGGAAATCCAAAAAAGAAGTATACACTTATTCATGACATATTTGTATCTGAAGATGTTTGTAAAGATTCCAAACAACAAAAACTCCAAAAAATTCTCAACAGCTGAGGCGAGACTCGCGTTCACATGGATGACTAACTTATGAAGTAACGGGCTCTCGTATTCAGTGACGAGTGACGCTAAAAGCTCGATTCGTTCGCGTCTCATGACGAAGGTGTTCACGCGGAAGCTCTGATTTGTCGCCGCAATCGATTGCTGTCATCGGCGATTCGAACAAGCGGACTCTTCCTCATTCAAATTCAGCGTCAGTTCGCGATGAAACTCTTCCGACCTCTGAGTGAGTGACCTTGTGTCTTCTTGAGAAATCACGTTTTCAAAATTAACGGTCGTTCCCGAGCTAAACGCCAAGAACTGTCGTGTTCAAGCATGCGCGGAAAGTTATTTTCTTTTCTCGAACGAATTCCCGACCGGATCACAGAATCCCCAGCCGTAAACGCAGACAATGGGCGGGCGTGGCATCGAACACTGTAGCGTTTTTGGAGTAATCTCGTATGCCGATTTTTCAAATGAGTGAAACGAACACGATTGTTTCTCCTTCTTTTTTTTTGGTGTAATTTGCTGTCATTACGTCAGGAAACGGACGGTCGCAAATCGTTTTCAGTTGGCATGGAACAAGACTGACTGTTGTGTAGGAGAGAACTACACCATTTAGCAGCGAATATTTTCACCATTCGCAGATAATCGGAAATTTCAGCGAAACCATCGAAATTGTTATAGCTGCTTGGGCACCGCCACGATCACGTCGTGAGCGAATTGGGGCCAAATCGAGAGTTCCGAGACTCTCGTCCCAACGGACGATCTTTGAAAGAATTCGAGACAAGTGCCAAGTTTTGCCGAAAACTAATGATGACGATGATGATTTTCACTGAAACTTTGTTCAAGCCGAGCTTGTGATCCCTCGGGGACCAGCATCACGAAACCGAAGTGTATTTTTCTGTGCTGTAGGTGGGCCGTCATTAAGAAGTCGTTATAGCCGCACAAGACGCACCCTAAAACCGCTGCAACACTGATATCGAGTTATAGCCCAACTCGAAGGTTGTCGGGATGACGTCATGTCGAGTATGCATGCTATCATGGCTCCCATTCTTCGAAACACAAGTATGAATTGAGGAGCCGGGATCCAAAACGGCACAACTCCAAAATTTTCGATTTCGTGATTTTCGCAGATTATTGTAGAATTCGACAGCCCGCACTTTTGGCTATGGAGATGGACTTCGAAATCGGCTTCCCTCCGACTTTTATCTGATCTTACTCTCTCAAAAATGAGTCCAGGTGAAGAAATCATCATGCGTCATCAGCGTCTCCTTTCCTGCTTTCCAACAAAAAAAAGTTTTCCAAAATCGCTCCGATCATAACAGAGTTATGGCCTCCGCAAGCTTGGTCGAAATAGTCTGTTCTTGCTTGAAACAGCCCAAATTCGAGAATTCGAGATCCAAAACGTTACAACTCCATCCTGTCAATGAGTGTTTTGCCAAGTGCCAGGTCGAATCCGTGCCTTTTTTTTCCTGAAATCGAGAGAGTTCAACGAGTCTAATCTACCCCTGGAATACTGGCGGTTACCCATCGACACATTTTTTTCACACAGTTTTTCGCGGTTTTCTCGAAAAATTGAAAAGTGGAGATGTGCCGTTTTGGATCTCGGCTCTTCAATTAGACTCCAATCGAACGAAAGCGCGCCCGGAGTTCCTTCATATCCCGAGAACTTAAGTTGTGCCGAAAATTGAAAAGAATATTCCTCAGTTTTCTCCTCTCATGAGCGCTCACCTCATTTTTGGACTGAAAATCCGCGCCGCGCGAGATCGTGGGAGATCTGCCGCGAGAGAAATTTCGATTTTCTGTATTCTGAACGAGCATCGCATAAGCGCAGTATTTCGCAAGCATCAAAGCTGACGCAAAAATTAACTATTTTCCTCATTAAATCAATGGGCGACTCCGTTAGAATTACCGGTTCTCAGACATGTTGAAGCAATCATGAGTGATTTCTAATAAATTATGCGAAAGGAAACACGTTCCAGATGGGTTTTCCTAGTTACCCGTGAGTCGTTCGAGCTGCGAGAGAAAAAGGAAACTCTGCAACGCTCGATGAATCGCTTGTTTGTACAGAAGCTGTTGGATTTCGAGGAGTCACCAATCCGAGCCGTGCGTCCTTCGACATTACGAAATGAACGGATCTATAAAACTCAAGTGACATAAATCCATCTGACGGAAATCTGCCTTGAACGACACGGCGCCGGCGTGGACGATGGATTGTAGTGGGTATCGCCGGTGTCGAATATATCGAAAGTTTAGTGTGGGTGTTGCCGTTCGATGGAAGACAAAAAAAAAAAAAAAATTCCATGCGTCCACAAGTCGAGAGCCACTGATCCGGAATTTAGAAAGCGTGTGCATTCGGATTATATTCAAGGAAACCACGTCATTGTCACTTCGAAGTTGCCGTTGTGTTTCAAATTTCGTTTCAATTTCAGGATTCAGGAGAGACCGACGAAAAAACGGTTCCTCCCGTTTCATCTCCCTCGAACGGTTCAGGGAAAAACAAAACGTCACGATCGCTCTGTCCGAAACCTTGCGATAGCGACTTTGATTTTGGACGTCCGCGTCCGGTCTGTCGGTGCACGGATCGATCCGACAGCAGCTTTGAGCTGCTCAGTGGTGTGTTCAATAATTAAATAAGAGTTTAACAATTTGTCCACTTGATCGGTCGAGCGACCATCCGCCTAAGTTACGGTAGTCCTGAACTACTTCGAAGCGTCTGATTGATTTGTCAACTGGGTCATCCAAAGTCGGCGGCTAGCTGTTGCTAGTGATCACATCCCCGCCCATGCACGGCACCACTAGAACCCAGTGGGCAAACTTGACTCTTGATCTACACTCTGTATCCGTTGGGAAGAAATTGTCATCTTCCTCCCCATCATCGAAAATGAAAAATCCCAATCATGTGTGATTTGCGACGCTCGTGAATATGAGATCAATTCGAGCACCACAGCTCCGCCTGGAACTGCCGGCCGCTAGTCTGCCGGCTGAGTGTTTGTACTCTTTCCTATAGTAGTGAGTGAGTTGGTGAGCCAAGCAGCCGGCGACCGGCGATCGCCAAAGGAGCCTCTGTTGTATCGCGCGCGCGCAGCGCTTCCACAAGCTGCTGCTGCTTTTGCCCATTCGGTCGCTTTGCCGACGGATCTGACTGCGTGCCTGGTCGGCCAGCAGGGTCCGGTCAGGTCGCACCGGCGAAGACGTCTCTCGAGACGTTCTCATTCTGCCGGACACTGACCAAGTGCATGTCGTACACCTCGTCTACGGTTCGTTAACTTCTCGTCGGTCCGCTCCGTCAGTGTTGCTTAGTTCGTGAAATCTGTGAATCTTCCGTCTCTGTCGAGATATTTCGGTTTCTGTCGTCCCACCGGTGAGCGAGGATACAAAAACGAAGGACTTCTGAACGAAGTGATCTCCGAGTTCGACAGAAGTTCTTTCGTTTCTGAACTTTTTTCGTTTGTTCCTTAAGTACCCAGTGCTTGCGGTCGTCGCCCCGGTAAGAAGGATAATATCTACAAAGGTGAGCTCGAACTCGGCGCGAGCTGTATTCGTCTTGTTTTCGATCCTCTTTCCTGGGTTCGGTTGAATTCGATTCGAGGGAAAACCTCGCTCAGATTTCCATGAATGTCGAGAAGCGCCGGAGGAAAGTTATTTTCAACAACGACTTTTTCGTGAATGCCACAATTCACGACTTCTCACCCCAGACACTATTCATAGACGAAAACGGAATCAAAAATCGAACTATAGCCATCGACTCACGCTGCGCCGCCGCCCGGCCGCTCGGGAACAACGACAGGATTTAAGAGCGGAAAAACGTCCGAATCTTCTCGAGTTTTTGGACAGTCGATTCCGCTCTGGAGACGATAGCGTTCCGTGTCGGATATCGCCTCGCGGTTGTAGTTGGAAAATCCACGTCGGTCGGTCGCTCTTCCTGCGAGAGAGGCAGAACGAGAAATCGGATGAACAAAACTTTTAGGAAGCATGCGACCTTCTGATGACCCCTATTACTGGTCCGACGACGCCAAGCGTTTGACGCTCATCGACTGTTATCCGGATTCTATTCGTTAGTTCATGGCGTGACCGGATTTGATTGCACGCGCGTCATAACCTACTTGAACTTTGCCTCTCGCGCTGTCGGATCCCTGTCAGTTATGGAATCTTCCTCCTGATCCCTCGGCTCTCGGCGAAGTTCTGATGGCTGGGAAGGAAGGAAGGAAGGAACTCGGAGAGCTCGAAACGAACGATTTCGAAAACTTGACCTCGAGCGAGCTCTGGGATTCCTTCTGGAAACATCGAACCCGGAGAATTTTTGAGCGAAGGTCGAATTGCGGCGGTTTTTCTTTTTCATTTTTTGTTTGCCTCAAAACGTCAGAAAGCGTTGATCGCTTCCACTTGTGTGTGAGTGCCGCGAGTGTTCGTTTGTGATCTGTTATTGGGTTGGTCCGCTGATTGGTTCAGAGTTCCGATATTCGACCTTGGCTTTCTGCCGTGATTCGTTTTCCCGCGGACACAAAACGTCGGCTTTTGTTTTATTTGTATGTAGGTACTTCCGAATTCTAGCCGCGAGGGTCTCCGAAGGAACAGCTGCTGCGTTGACAGTTTGCCTCCGCTCACTGGGAAACCACGAGAATAGAATGATGGGACACAAGAACAGAAGAAACTGTTTCAGTTGTGCTGGAGCACTTCCAACTCATTCGGTTCTAATTCTCTCGTCTTGCCTTGGTAAATAAGCTTGTGAACGAAAATCCAAACTTTCAGGGAACTCCTTCGCATGACGATTATCCGTTGCTTGCGCGGAACACTCCGTGAATTTTTACAGTCAACCATTGAGTTCTGGTCCAACGTCGCTTCCACCAGCTGTTCCAACTCGGAAATCAAACGACTGCCCTGAGATTGTCGGCGGCAGAATGTGAACGACAGAGCATGAGTCACAGCGGAAAGCGCGGAATTAATCCCAGACTACGCCAGCCATCGAATTACGGACGTCGCCGTCCCCGAATGGAAGTATTGAACTCCCTCAGGCCTCTATTCGCGCGGTGTTCGTCCAGAGATCGAGAAACTTGTGATCAATCGGACGAACTCGAGCATTGTTTCTTTGAGAGTGACCCGGGGTCCCGGAACCTCGATGAGTCAGAATGAAGGACGTGCCTAAATCCAGCATCGTAAACAGTTCCGTCGAGCGTGACGAGCAGTTCTGTTCTACCGGAACGCAGTATGCGCTTGTCAGCTGAAGAACCCGTGGACCTCGTCCGGATCACAATTTTTGTTTTTCTTTAGTCGCGCGATCTGCGAACTCGCTCGGGAGCGTCACTTTGTTACGAAACGAAATCTCGTTTAGCACCGAATAAGTACAGCCGGAAAGTTTCCTCACGTTCGCGTAGTGAAGCTGGGGCGTACCCTCGGAACGAGCCACCTTAGTTTTTCGTCTTTGTGATGAGCACCAACCAGCAGACCACTCAAGACAGCTGTTTGGAAGCATCAACCAAACCCATTCATTGAACTTTCGGTTTCCGACTTCTGTTCTCGATCGAATGCATACTGCTGCTGAAATCAGAAGCTCACAAACGGAGATCTGATATCTGGTCAGATTACGAAATCCTCCGATTCTTCGTGCTCGGATCGGATTCTTTGGAGAGCCTTGCATCAATGTCAAGCGATTCAATCGCATTCTTCGGGATCCGGATCTGAATTCATCCGGGATCTCTTGGCGCGGATTTTCGACCGTTCAGGGTGAACGTGAGTCAAAATCGTTGCTGATGTAACGAAGGGCAGCGAATCAAACAAACAAGAGCAATAAACGAGCCTCTTTGTTGGCTCATCGGTCAAAAAGCTCCAAACGGGTCCTTGGGTGCAGGATTCTTTGATCTCGCAACACTGTTTACCGTGAATAATAATTATTGTGAAATTCTGTTCCTTCGACGAGGAACTTCGCTGCCGTTTCCGACCCGAAACGAGAAAGTTCTGGACCTGGTGGAATTCTGTCGGGTTGACAATCAAGAATTGGCTCGCCGGTTGGGAATTTTCTGAATCGATCCGAAAACATCAACGAAACTCGGTTCGCGGCGATTTCCACCACCGCCGCCGCCGCCGCCGCCGCCACTATTTGTTGTGGCCCGCGTTGCTGGCTGGCTGACTGGCTGACTGAGTCAGTCATTGATCATGACGACGACGGCGGCAGCGACGACCAAAGACGATTCCGCCCTGGTTACGCAAGGCCGCGCGATTCGCCAGGAGCCTCAGCCCACAAGTGGTGCATTGAATCCAGAGGGAAACGTGAGCATTCTGCTAAATTTTCCAAGCTCAATTCAAAGCATGATACTGCCCACGCATAGTCAGTCAGCCAGAGGCTAGTCCTAGTATTGGGAGGATGGTTCATTCGTTGATGCTTGACGACCCTGACCCGCTGCGACGGCGAACTTAACGGATTCACCGCGGCCCGTTCGTTGCTTGCTTGACTGACTGACTGACTGCTGGCTCTGCTCTAATCAAGGCATTTAATGTGGACCCGCGTCGGGAAAGCCGGCTGTCTGGCGATTCCAACATCATAACGCAGTTGAAAGTTTCCATTGTGAGGCGATTATACGCAATCGTTCCATTGAAGTCGGAGGCTTCTGGCCTGACCGTTGTTCTTTGCGAGAGCCGCCCCCATCTGGGTCCAAGGGTTCGGGGCAACTCATTTGCTGATGGTGATAATGACCCTTATCGATGGAAGATTCCGCGCGAATTTTCGTGATAACCTTCGCCGATAAGGCCATGCTTATCAAGTCATACGAAGTCGATGATCGGAGCAACCCTTGCCAGAATCCAAGATCGAGTGATCCAGGCGGAGAAATTCACATCCGGGACCGGAACCTCATCTTTCGGAGTTGAGTCTCCACATCGTCAATCACAAATATATTTCAAACGAAACTTTTCGGAGTACACGACATCATCAAGATCTGGATCCAAGTCATTCAGTTTCGTGGAGGTTTTCATCTTCGCATCGGTTGGGAGATGACTTAAAGCTTGCAATCATTCGAAGATGCCCGTGATGCACGAAAGCAACACGGAAGAGTGAACGCTTGAGTGCAGTCGGGATGTAATTTCATGAACAAAGAGCCTCGAGAAGCGATGCATGATCGTTATCTCGGATGACGGCATCGAATATGATTCATTTACAGCCTCAATCGGAAAGATATTCGCCTAACGGCATTGGCATATTTTGAACGCGGTTACTGATCCAAGCCTAACTGGAGGCTCTGTTCCGACGGCCGTAAGGACGAAATCGCAACGCGTAACGCCGCTCCATCTACGGTCGATCTATCCTCGACTAGAGTGTCATCTGACTGAGCTAGACCTCTGTTGCTATCGTGAAGAGCCACATTTGGGAAGCTACCAGCGATGATTACCGTGCCGTGACTGCCGGCATTGTTTCCATTTGGCGGATCAACTGCAATTCCATCGACAATTGCGGTGTGTAAACAAGAGTCGCGTAACAAAAAAAAAAGACAAAACACGACCTAGAACCATTACAGCACATTCGGGGTTTGAACTCAGTGTTTGTCGAAGTCCTCTGCTACCATCACATGAGGAGTGAAAACCAGTTCGAACCCCGCCAAGTCAACCAAAACAAGATTTAGATTCGAGCTCTCTGTATCGATCTGCAAATTGAATTCAAAGTTCCCTTTCTCTCTCTCTTTCTGCAGGAACTCGGGGTCGAGGTCTTCTCCCAGATATGATTCGAAAATGATGTGCATGTTCGACATCTTCAAAAACTGTCTCATCCTAAGGTAAGGAATCATGCACGAAACGTGATCGCTGTACGAAAATCTCAGTTCTTATCCGGTTGGCTGCCGGAACAATAATCAAAGTTTATAAGCACAAGGTTAGAAGCATTCGGTGTACACCTGAATGTAACGCATACCGCTTCGCCGGGACGCACGATGGCGCGAAATCTATCCATCATCTACGCTTTCACGGAAGGGAACGATGAGATGGAAGCGGGTGAAGTCGAATGAGAATGACCCGGAGAAAGCAGCCGACAATCTTGAAAAGAAAAATAGTAGATCCATATATTGGCCAATATCGCATCACACAATAGCGGTGGTCGACATCTGGAGCGGAGGGGTCTTTTATTCGGCCGAAATTCACTTTATACATCACGCATGCGCGCACAAATCACTTAGTCGGGCCGCCAGGCAGCTGGTCTGGCCACCGATGGACGAACGGAGATCAGACAAGTGTAGCACGAGCAGACTGACAAACGTCGACGTCTCGTTCTCTCGCTATGATTGCTCAGAGCCCCGATGACACCTCGGCTGTCTCCAGGTCGCAACAGGTTGGGTAATTCGTTCGATTGCTCGATGACAGCTAACGCGGCTCTGTTCGTCATTAAATCTCCGCTGCGCTGGCAGCGATGACAGAGACGTCGAGCTCTCCCGCAATCCGCCCAATGAACAAAAGTGAAAATGATTTACGCTCACTGGCCCGCGCAGGAATTCAATGAAAAGTTTGAAAACGACAATCATTCTGATGTCTCCGCCACAGATCTGCATCTTGAAAATATTCATCGGACGGAGCGAAGCTAAGGCTACGGACACATGATCTGAACCTGAATGCTTTCAAGACCGCCATTTGTCATTTCTGAAGCGTAATACAAAGTCTCATTGTGCGCGAAGAGCATCTCAACGAAGGATAAGAAATGATTTCACAGAAAGTTCCGAATTTCCATGACGAGCTAGAGTCCCGGAGCCAGGCAGAGCGAATACTCGGGAACCAACGTGCACGGGAGATTCCTGAAAAATCCGATGCTCGTGCTTCAGTGCGACGATTTTCTTTTCTTTTTAGAAACCGGCGCGTAAAAACAGCCCAAAATGTCTGGAAGTCGCTCGCACCTGACCTTGGTTATTCGGAGCGCTTTTGTTTCTTCCAAATCAGTTTTTGTTACTTCTGGACAACCCCTTGTTGCGACGCCGCATGGGAAAATGAGAAATCTTTATTCATTCAAATTTCTTTTCGGGCGTTGTCTCGACACTAAGAAACACTGCAAGTTGGACGAGAACATTGGCGTGGCTCTATCGTAGTCGATTTTGAAGGTTTTCTCACCGATTGGGTTGCTCAATTGATGCGGATCCAATGAAGTTCCCATAACTTTTTTTGATTCTGTGACGTCATGTCCGAATGGAAAAAGTCAAAAAGCAGGCTCGACTCCCCGTGGACTTCACTTTGTTGGCAGTTTCTGGCCCTGGACTTATCGCTGAGAATTCCATTCCCACGTGCCTTACAGCTCAGGCTCAACCGACCAGAACTCGGTCACTCATTCCATGTGATTGTTTGGTCTTGAGAGGGAATTCGGTTTGGCTACTCACGAATCTCACTCCTCACGACAGAAGTCTCCATTTCGGTCGCCTGGGCATCGCGCGCGCTGTGTTGCAACTTTGAGGCCTGCGGGTCTAGTTCTATTTCATGAATGAGCTGGCATCAATTCGATGCGCCATCATTTGCCTGGAGAATATCGCTAATAACTCGATTGTTTCAGGCACCGCCGGTCGCATGACATCACGGTGGTGCCGTCGGCGAAGGGCTCGTTCGGATTGACTCGATCGTCGTCGACAACTTCAATCATATCCTGCACCAAAAAGCAAGATGATCTCCCTCCTCTGGGCACCCTGCCCAGGAACACCAACATCGGCAACAATGCAAGGTGACCTCAACTTCCTTCAACTTCAGACTATCTGGCACTCCATGTTCTGTAAACTTTCCGTTCTTGCTTTCGAGCCACCGTGTGATTTTCTGTGTGATTTCCGCTCTTGTGTTCTAGAGATCTAGGGGCAGTAACCAACCACGCTGCTACCTGGTAGGTGTTCGATCGGGAATTCGCTCCTGTGCCCCTGTGCCCTGCTCAAATCAGATAGTTATTCCGAAATGTACACCGAGCTAGCTTCTCTATCGTCTGTCTTTTTCTGCGAATTCGACAGAATTTTGCGAGGAAAGCAGAGGGAACATATAGAAAATTCGTTGACATCTGATTCCTACCACAGGCCGATTTCTCTGATCTCCACCCAAATTCCGGAACCACCGAGTTTGCCGGCGCGGCCGAACAGTATAGTTGGACTACCTTCGATACCCGAGATACCGAAGTCTAAGACCGGGGGAGAGCCGGTAACCGAAATCACGATCATTTCGGTAGGAAATTTTGCTTTCTTTCATCATCTAGAGGGGATTCGCCGCGCCGCCTGGAAATCGAATCCGGAAATTGATATTTCAGGATTATTCCGAACCTCTGGACGCCACGCCGGTCGAGCCCGAGTACTCTGAACCTTTGGACAGCATCGATTCCGCGCTGCCCGCGGAGAAAAGCTTTCCGGACGATGAAGATTATCCGTACCAGGACATCTATGAGGAAATCCGACACCGGGATCACAGCAGAGAAGACGACCTACCCGACGTGGTCACATCCGCGTACGCTTCAGGAGAACAGGTTCGCTTGCTCTCCTCTTACCCTCCGTGACTCATTGAAGATGTGGAACAATTCTTAGTGGCATCGTCTTTCTATGACCGATGTCCGAAACATTCAATTTTCTGTTGTTGTGCTGTCGGTCCTGTGGGTGCTGGTGGTCGTCGAACGAACGAACGAACGAACGAACGGCCCTTGGAAGCTGAAGGACGTTGGAACGGTTTGCAGGAGTAGTTGGGAAGAGAAGAGACGTTTGTGTAGATGAGTTGAGATAATTTACAGTTCAAAGGTTAGAGCTGTTAGCAGCAGGGTAGACGGTCAACAACAGCGACGGAAAAATGAGCTAACGTGCTATCAATGTTTGCCGAAATTTGCTTCGCGTGGATTTTGAACGAGGTCTCGGGTCTGTTGTTTAATCGATGTCCCCATGTTGCTTCAGGTCTACCAGGAGCTGCTGGACCTCGTCAAAGAAGAAGAGATAAAAGAGGAAAAACGGCGGAGCCAATTGTATCTAGCTGAACCTAGAGGATTTCCGGAAGGAAGTTCCGCAAATTCGCTCGATAGCTCCGACGGAAGCTCTTCTCCGGCGGAGTCAAATGCCGAAAACCGGGACCACCTCCAGGATCTGTACGCTGTTCCGAAAAGGAATCGATCCGATGGACCTCGATTGCCGCCTCGCCGAGTCAGGAGCACTTGCAACAGGGATCCGAACTGGGTGAGTTTTCGATTCGAAAAAACGAGAAGGACTTCTGTTGACGTCATCACCGCAGCAGTTTCAAAGACGCAGCTCGTAAATCCATCGAAGCTATGTTCGTTCTGTGGTTTGTATTGGAAGTCGTCGGAGTTGTCGTTGTTAGTGGACATTCGTTGTCGTTTGGAAGCCGAAGAAAGAAAGAAAGAAAGAAAGAAAGAAATGAAATCAATTACAACAAGACGCACCACTGTTGATTGGTCGATCGAAAACCGCGGATCGGATTCCTTCCCTCCCAGATACCATCACAGACCCAGTGATTCATTCATTCGCATTTTCCAGGCGCCCGAAGTACCCGAGAAGTCTAGTCTGCTACGGCGTAGTTTGTCCGACGCGGGAGGAGCGAACGACGATAATAATGAAGGCGATCGCGAAATGAAGGGAACAGCGAATGAACAACAGGAGAGAAACGGAGAGGTGACGGTGCTGGAGAATGGCAACCAGTCCAGAACCACAGACAATGTCTCAGCCGTCACGGAAGACGCTGTTAACGTTGCCACAACGACCATAGTCATTGGAGAAGCGACGGCAGTGGCAAAGTCATCGGAAAGAGCAACGGAAATCGCTCTGTATGAAGAATTACACGTCCGGAATGATCGATTGATCTGAGAGCGTTTGTTGATATTTGCTTTCGTATACACAAAGAGACGAGCGAAGGACATCAGTGGTGTGAGGATGAAGACCCTGCGGTACGAAAGTGATATACTATGATAAGGAACGAACCGAAAGTCGAAAGGGTTCGTCTTGTTACGGTTTTTATTTATGTGTTCTTGTTGACATTATCGATGTCGTTTCCAATAAATTGACATGATCAGAGACGCCGAGACCATTACTTTATTCCTAATTTTGGCGATTGTTTATGCTCGAACAGCTTGGAGAGCGCGAAGGCTCCTACTTTCTTCTTACTGCACGTTGCGAGACTGACAGGAAAGTGAATTTCACGAAACTCCCCAAACCGAATCGCGTCCGAGCTACACCAGGACATCCTTTGAGCGCAGTTACTTTCCAGCTTGAATTCTTTGTCTCTAACTCTTCGGAGATGGCCGACCCTTCAAACACCCTCGTATCAAAGTAGCACTTGTGAACAGCTTCTCTTCTATTGCGCAACTTATTGTATGAATCCTGTCGGAACTACAGCGATCGAGTCGGCATCGGTGAGGTTCGGAGCGTAGTTTACTTCCCACTGATCGATTCGCACCACGAGGAAGTCGCCTCCACGAAGGCTGACTTCCAAAGAGCAAGGACAGTTCTTCCGATCCAGTTTCAAAGACATTTGACCCTCGATCTGCACCCAAGAAGCCACAGTGCCTCCGACGAAATCCACCTTCTTGAACAGAGGGGTGCTAAAGTTCCGGGAGAGCGCCAACCAACTGTAGCTCGTGAGCTCGACAGCCGCCGGAAGCTTCTCAGGCCTGTGATAAAACTTTCTCGAGAGTTTCTTCGCCGCATTGTTGCAGTTTTCCCAGCTTGCGTAGAATGAAGTCATCGACGAAGCTTTGCTGAGGAACTTGTCGAAGGACCAAGGAGTGTTCGAACGGAACGCGCAAACATTCGCATCGAGTCGCTCCCGGAAAGCCTCCAAGATTCCCTCGATCGGCACTCGGGACTTTCTCGCCTCACCGTCACGGATCAATATCGGCACGCTCGTGTCGATGAAGTGTTCATAGATGAAAGTTGACGAATCGTCGGCGTTAGCTTGAGGCACTGTGGTGAGATCTTCACATGATAAACACTCTTTCGATGATGGAGCAGGCGGAACATACCACGGATTGTAGACAGCACACGATTTTCTATTAAGAACGCTCCAGTCGACGAGAGGTTGGATCGCGATGAGAGATTTACGACCGACGAAATAGAACAAGTTCTCGCTGACACTACAGTAAACGATTCCAAGTACGAGGACGACGACTGTGAAGATCTTCGAGTAACGAACCACTTTTGCACTGAGCTCCATTTCGGACCGCTTTGAGGATCGCACTGGACGACGGACGTCAACGCGTCCGACGAGCTCCCGCAGCTTGATTCGCTGCGGGGACGATAGGGCACGAAGTTTTTTTCTTTGATCCCTCGGCAAATATTGGGCAAGTGAGCATTTCTTTCTTCTCGAAGCGCGGCACGTCCAACTTCAACGATATTCCGGAGGAAATAGTTCACCAATATAGAGAAATATGGTAGCGGAGCTTGAGGTTTGTGACCCGGAATTCGGGGGAAAATTAAGGATTCGAGGTTTCATTTTATTGCAAATAGTATATTTATTGCAGTTGCTGGCATTCAAATTTTACACGATTTCCATTCATTAAACAACCTGTAAATCAGACATCAATCAATTGGAAAATCGACAGCGTCTATAATTTCCTCGTTTCCTTCCTTAAATGCGCGATATTTTCCGTAGTTTTATTTATATTAAACTCAATTCTCATGAAGATTATAATAATTATAGTCATAATAATAATAATAATAATAAAAGTTTCAATTATCAATAATAAGTATTGTTTCGTCAAGGATTCTATTCACTACGGTCATAACATTTCCGTTGCTCGTCCCTCAATGTCACTTCGGCGGTTCGCAGGTCTCGCGATCCACGGAACCGATGCGTGAATTCTCTTTCAACCTCAATTCACACTTTTCGACATCGAGTGCGCTTCAACCACATAGACTATTACATAATCATAACTGCTTTCACCCGAGAAAAAAAAAACCACACGACGGCCACGAAGACGACAATTCCTGATTCACAGATTCTACCCTAAATATTTATAATCCCATATTTCGAAACCATTCGCTGCTGCAACTTTGCAACTCCAGACCGACGACAAACGGGTTTGCACACGAGCAGATCTTGCATCGAAGATTTCGTTCGTACTATTTGCACATTTCCATTCCTTAAATCGTGCCACAATATTCTAATGTGAATTACAAACGACTAGGTAGCGTCACAAGTGCTCCACTGTCGGGCGAAGAGTACTGCGCCTCGCGAGGAACATCGCTTTGGTGACGTACACTGGAAATACTTGAGGTCTCTGTTCTTCCGGAGCGGAGGAAAGTATTTTCCACTTCCTCATAACACAAATACCTTCTAGATTTGTAAATGCATACAAATTCGATTCTTCCTATGCTTTCCACTAAATTATATCATTACGTCGACTATTACTGCTAAGATTATAGGATCTATGGTACATGGAAGGCTTTGGCAAAACGAGATGCCAATGTTCTATGCTGATCATCATGTGTACTCAAAGTGCTCTACCATTCATTATGATCTGTGTTATTATTTACAACTGGAACAGGTCTTCTTGTAGCCACCGGCAGCAGCGTTCGTCGAATTCCGTTTCGCCTTTAGTGGCTTGCTCAAGCTCTCTCTAAACTTCGAACAGAACCGGCTGCTGGATGGATACAGGACAGATCTTCGCTGCGGAAGACCTCGCATAGTTTTTCACGTTGTTTGCGTCGAATCAGATATTGAAGAGCTCTATCGAGCTCTACTTTTTTTGGGTTTTGCTGTATACGAAGTTGCTATGCCTAAAGGTATTGCACCATCACTCGAGTGTTTCCTGTTCGGTGTCGAAAGACGACGCGGAGTGAGAATGATTGGAGTGCTTCAAAATGCTAGAAAGGACGTGAAGTTGGCGAAAACGGGCTCAGCGAGTTTGACGAGCTCCTCGTTCACCTCTGATCTTCCCTATCGCCTTCCGCTCTGCGCATCGAATATAGCGAAAGTGGCGAATTTCAAACAGTGAACCTGTCGCGACAGTTCCCACGGTTGTATCGAACGCGCCATCGATCTTTTTTGCTCGTCGGCTTGGCAAGGGTAGGCAACAGTCGATGACAGGAGCAAACGTTTTTAGGTTTTCGTTGAGTCGCAATCCAATCGACAGAGACAAATATTGAAAAGTGTTAGAATACCGATGACAAGGCAGACGTCGAAGTTTCGAAGTAAAGATTGAAAGCGACGTGAGCCGCTCCGAGTCGAGCTGAGAGCTTTAGCTACCGAGAGAATCGGTGAAAATCACTTTTGTCGACGATTCACAAATGAGTTGGAGCCATCGCTGAAATTGCTCTCGCCTCTCGCGCGCCGAGGGCCAATTATCATTCAATCAATCAAAGAGGAAACAGCCACTGGTCAGATCGATCATGAGAGCAATGAATACATTCGTGAGCGCTACCGAGTGGAGCGCTTACTCGGTTCGAGCGAATCAACATTCCCTCATCAACGATTTCCTCACTCTTCCTTTTGCCAACAAAAGTTTTCAGCAACCCAAGTCGAATAACAACATCGGTCGGCGTTCGTGTGTTTTCGGCAGCTCTTCAATCAATCATTCGCTCATCGATCATCGGCGCAGAGATAAGAGGCGAATCGCTACTTTCAGTTACTTCGAGGTGAATCGGCCCGGAATGTTCGGAAACTTCTGCAGAAATTGGAGCAAACTGCTCGACTCTTGGAGCGACCGCGTCTTTGAAAACAAACGGGGAACGCGCAACCAACACAAAAACAATCGAAAAAAAAGAACTCCCGAAAACCAGGGCTCGATCCTTGTCGCCAGGAATAGAAACCTTGGTCTGGACGGGCAGGCGTGAGAGCACGCGCTCACTTTTCGGAAGCCGATTTCTCTCGAGGCATCTGTCTCGTAGAGGGCGCCGGCTTCGGACGAATCATCGGAGTGGGAGTTTCGTTCGAACTTTGGACGCTTGACAAAACTCAGACGATTCGGTGGCAAAACGACAAAAGAAAAAAGTCCTCCGTGACGCATCGAAATGGTCAAGGCGCTCTTTCGATAGGTAGAGGAACAAAAGGAAAAGAGTTCATCGGGAAAATGTGGGTTCAGCGGAAGGAACATCAGCACTCTGGTTTTCCGATCCACCCTTAACGGATCTCGCCGCGCACCGGCTCGGTGGAAGAGAGCATGAAGTTCGATAAATGCGAACGAACGAGCGAGCGAGCGAGCGGACGAAGATCATCGGGTCACGCTTGTCAATGTTGAGAGATGAACTCTCTAGAAATTAGAGCGCAGCGAGAAACAAAGAACTCCGGAGGCGACAACAACAACGACCGCGGAGGAGGCCTTCCATCGAAAAGTGAAACATCTTCCTACGGAGCCAGGATCTCGGCGTTGCTCTCGGATCGCCGGCTTCCGGGTTTTCTGGGGAAAATCTCCGATTTCCCCACGAATGGCGGACGATCGATGGGGAAGCATCAGTTACCGAGCCGAGCTCAGCTGTTGAATCATCCGACGATTGCGGTCGAGGGGTTGTTATGGTCGCTGCCGTCACCATAGTCGTCGTCGTCGTCGTCATCATGAACAACGTCATGACGGAGCACCAGTTGGGTTAATGAGTCGTTTTTAGTGCGCTGTTCATAAGTCACTCGAGTCGAAGAATCAGCTCACGACGTCAAACAACAGAAAATGTTCCTTCGGAGACGGAGGCCCCACTGTCGACAGCGGCCGCAGCAGCAGCAACAACAACTATATACACCAACAACAAGGTCAGCTCAAAAAAAGTTGGAGTCGCCACGAGACGAAACTCAGTCTCACGAACTCGCCAATAAATCTCTGAAACTGGTTTTCCCATCCGAGATATCGATCCTCAAAATCCATCCATCCATGATCGACTCTGGGTCCAGAAGACACCCAGTGGGCAAGAAATCGGATGAAGGAAAGGAGTTTATCGATGTAACGAACGGGAAGTCCGATCAGTGCCAGGACAGGGTGGTTGGGGTGAGTGAGTGACTGGACGGTTTTCTAAAAGTGTCTTTCGGTGTGTGTTGGTGCTTCTTGGATCATTTTGGGGTCTTCGAAGTAACATCATGACATGATTTCTCGCGTTTCCGCGAGCGCATTGATTATGTTATCGTTCGGAGCTTGTTGAGGAGTGGCTGGCTCTTCAGTTTCTGGCCGCAGGAACTGTCGCGTGTCGAGGGCTGGTGGGTTGACGATGTACATGTAGTCCTGATGATAGTAGGGAGGCTGTTCGTACTGATGCACTGGAAACGACTGAGAGATCGCGGGTAGGTTCGGGATCCCCGGCACAGTTTGAGCGTACGGTTGACTCGTGCGCTGGTAGTACTCCTCCAGCGCTGAGGGCTGTCGATCGGCCTCGAAGTATCCGTGGTGTTGCTGATAGTACACCGACTGCTCGGGCGCCAACAATTGACGGGACAGCTCGGTCGGTGTCGTTGGCGGCTGCTGTCGGAATGGGGGCCGGATGTTCTGGAGGTACTGGCATCCGTCGGTGTTGAATTTTCTGAGCAGTTGATGGAGATGGTAGGGCTCCTTGGTCTGATAAGAGAAATCCTCAGCTTCGATCGGAGACATTTCTGGCGTCAGTAGATTTTCCTCAGTCGAGTTCGCGGTCTGAACCGGAGTCTGGGGAGGATTCGATTGGACTTCGGCGTACGGTGGAACCTGGAACTGGTTCTGGTGGGTTTCGGCCTGCCTCCGGAGCGCATCGGAACAAGGGCTTCCGTGGGGACTCGAGTCGGGGGTTTGGAGGAACTCCGTCGTAGCTGGGGCTTCGTACCTGCGAGATCGAAAGAAAATAAGCTTAATCCGAAACCGAATCAAAATGTTCATGGTTTGTAGTTCATATTCGATTCCAGATCTCGCAACTTTTCGGTTTTGGGCTCTTGTGGTGAATCGCTGGAGGAAAGTGCTCGCGAGGCCTACCTGAAGCTCGGATAGTCGATCGGTGGCGACTGCGCTCCCGGACTTTTGGTTCTTTGGGTGGTCGGTGCCGCTGGAGCTTGTTTCTTGCCCTGTTTTCGTCGTCGAGGACGATACTTGTAGTTGGGATAGTCCTGCATGTGCTGTATCCGAAGTCGCTCGGCCTCTTCGACGTACGGTCGTCGCTCCGGCGGCGTCAGGTTGCGCCATTTTTTTCCTAAAAAGTAAAGAAGAGACGCAGGCTTAGCAGTGAACTCTCGAGAACGACGTTTTTTGTTAGCTGTTAGCTATCAGCGAGCTGTTTTCGAAAGCTTGACTTCTGTCTGAAAAGGCAAAGAGAGAAGAGCAGCAGACCCAAACTGATTGTCACATTTCGTTGAAGAGGAAATCACGACGCAGGAAGATGATGAAGAGGACTTTAGAGCAACAAGTCGAAGACGCCACCAGCAGAGTGGATTCCGTCTCGAATTCCCACCGCACGAACCCTAACGATGATATTAATTGGAGTGGATCACTTCACTCATTTTCCCCCATTTCCCACGACCGCATGCGGTCTTCGTTTCCACCACGCCGCGAGTGGTTCGTCTTCGTCGGTGACGCAGCACTAGCGTTTCAATTTCGGCGAGTCATGCTCCCATTAGAAGATGGCACGGGCTGTATGTGTGGTAAGTGGAGTTTCCAACCCGGGCCGAAAGAGCTCGAACGTTGTACCGGATCGGCTCGTTTCTGAAAGTTGCACTTTGTCGCTTCGGTGGAGTCAGGGAGCGAGCGAGCGGACAGAAAAGAAGTAAAAAAACGCTACAAACAAGTTTACGCGTGTGGCTTACAGATTTCTGTCCGCTGCCGGCAGCAGCGAGTCTCTCTCTATCTACGCATGACGGTGTGACATCTATATTTTTGTCGAAGCCGGAGGGAAAAAGAACCGTTCCGCTCCAACAGACACGC
Organism: Neoseiulus cucumeris; assembly: GCA_021527715.1. Taxonomy (NCBI): domain Eukaryota; kingdom Metazoa; phylum Arthropoda; class Arachnida; order Mesostigmata; family Phytoseiidae; genus Neoseiulus; species Neoseiulus cucumeris. Next base: position 8,145 of record JAJSRV010000074.1, on the reverse strand, counting down.
AAGTCATGGTTGCTAAGTGAAGTAAGTGAGTAGCTGATAGAGGAAGAGAGAACGCCGCCGACATTTCGACGAAGCGCCGACAAACCTAGCGAACGGCGCATCCCGTGACCTAGGCGACCTGAGACTCTTCGGGAATCTGAATTTCGGTCTCGAAGTATCTCGATCTTCGAATGAAACTTTCCGTCGGCAGCCAGTGGCAAGGAACTCGCGAGCCGCTCGAACAAATTAGAAAACTCTTGCGCGTTCGCATCCTCTGTTCTTCGCCGTCGTTTGCACGAACACTTTCCGACCCGGACTGAATTAGCCGCATTCATTTTTGAAGAAAAATTGGGAAACGTTCCGACAAAAACCGTATTACTTCTTAATGAGGTCTGTCTCCCAACCGTGGTGGGAGTAATACGCTCGCTATTTGATGCGTTCGTCCCGTTTTTCGTACAAAGTCAAAACAGCGTAGAAGTTACACTGGGACTCAAGTGACCGGTTGACTAAACGAGCTGGTTGCTCTGGTCGCTCGGTCGGTCGGTCGCTCGTTCTCCTCATTAAGTGTCCGCTAGAGTGTTTGCAGTAGAGAAGTTTTCTTGGCTTCTGGTGGTCACCCACAGAGCTCCTATCCGCGACACACGGCCGGGCTCCGGCTGTGGATACGGCTCGGTCAAACGGCGGCGGCGGCGGCGGCGGCAGCCACTCGGAGCAGCAGTTTGAGTGGTTTCTTGTTCGCTCTGATGTATTCGCCCATCGCGCCCGAGCCCTCTGACCTGCTCTGCTTCTTCCAGCCGCTCGAGCTACTCATCCAACGGAGTGAAGCCACCAAAAAGAAATGTGTTCGTCGTGTTGTTGCTGCCAGCTTGTGTCTTTCCACTGTTTTTTTGCAGCAATTTTTCTTGCCATTTTCCTCCTTCATGGCCCACATGCTCACAATTGATGCATTCGGAGAGGAAAACAAAGAGCTCGGTGCGAATGGAAATATTTCGAAGTGGATCGGGGCTCGAGCCCGAGGGTTTCGTCTCAGAAGAACTCTGCTCGGAATCTACCGAGTCGAGGGATGCTGATCAAGAGGGATGCTGAGTCTCGTCCGGATCGGGATGGACTCTTGCTCTCTCATCTAGTGGTTGGTCAGGACCAGCCCGATTAGTGGCTCATGTATCAAAACATTTTGATAGAGACTTTCGGGTGGCATGCTCGAATGATGAGAATTGATTTCTCCTCATTACCTCGGATCTCAACACTGAGGTAATGCTTCGGGATGACGGCGGCGTAGTTTACGGATCGGGGCTGCCTAAATGGAACGTTTTCCTCTGGCAGGCATAACAACAACGAGAGATTTTTTTGTTCGGAAGGGAGAATAACTCGTCTCGAAGGCCTTAGTCGGTGAGCGAGCGAGCGAGCGAGCGGAATCCAAAGGACATTTATTACCTAGACTTCTGAATCTTCTGTTCCTCCATCTCATCACCGTGCTGTTCACTCATCCGCGAACGCCGAGACCTTCAGACGAGAAAATTCCTAAATACCAAACAGAATATCCAAACATCGAATATATCAACTGTCATATCTCCGTCGGAAGTTTCGCTCCTCGGTTCGAACTACGGTTGTTGTTGTCGCAGTTGCTGTCAGCGACAACTTGACTTCACGGAACACGAACCAAGTGGACTTTGGAATCCCCGAAGAACTCAAAAAGTATCTCGCGACAGATTTCGAAATTTGCCGAGTGGTTTCGTTCAGAATCACAAATCGTCACCCAGACAGCGATGGCGGCGGCGACCAGCGAGCCATTCGAATCGCTTCCTGAAGTCAAGTTGATGCAATTTTCAATAATTTGTCAATGTTTCAGAAAGCGAACGACAGATCGACTGCATCGATTGATGGAGGGACGGACGGACGGACAGAAAAAGTTTCGGACGAAGGAACGACAGGACGGGTCCGTTTGCAGAGTTGAAAATTGAAGGATTCTCGTGTAATTCCCAACGAAAACGACAGAACGATGAGCCAGCAAATGACGAATGTGTTCCAAATGGAGTGACTCAATCCTTTGCGCCCCCCAGCATCCGTAATGACAACGTCGGTTCCGTCCAGAATACCCGGCTGACTGGCTGACTGACTGAAGTCGGCTGCATCGTGCTGTTGGCGGTCACCGGATGATATCATTAATGATAAATTTCTGCGTCGGATACATGACATGTAATTTGTTTTTCTCAAATTAGTTCTTCGCCCCGAATTGAATGATGTCTTACATATTTACGAGCTCTGCATTGCCTAAGGTTCGTCCCCGACGGCTGAGCTCTCGTGGATGCTGCCAACAACTCGTTGGGAACCGAATCGGAAATATCTGCCCAGTCTCAAGACGGACCTTCGAAACAAAGTTGCGCTAGTTCTCCGAGATCCCCCTCGCGATCGATGGAGGGAACTCCCGAAACCTCGTTGGAGCGAATCGTATATCAAACAAACGAATGAGATACAGAACTTGCTCAGATGACGAATTCACGTTTGGTGTCTGGACAACAACGCGTTGTTCGATGGCCACCGCCGAACCAGATCAGCATCTGACAGAGCGGAATGTGTTACAATGTCGATGATTTTTATATTTTCGTTGTTTTCGGCTGCGGCGAATCACATCCAGACGAGTTGGAATCTCCGCGCGCGTGAGTGTCCGTCATCGGTTCCAAGCGACCCACAGCGAGTTCGAACGAATTGAAGGACTGGCCATTCGGTCGCTTGTTTTCAGGGGTCGATTGTTGCTGTCGTGCACCGTATGGGATTTCGACCACGAGGACGCCATCCGTCGTCCGTCGTCCACGAAGACGACGACGACGACGCGAGCAACGGAACCAATAATTTCGACAACACATCGTCGCATTGTTTTCAACGATGATACGTCAATCTGAAGATCTGGACTCTTTTCTTCTTCTCCTGAGGTCATCGTGTCCGCTGAGACAAATCGTTACAAATTACACAGGGAGACCCAAAACAGACCCTTTCTAAAACATTCAGATCGTCTATGACGAGGCACCACCAGTGCTGCACTGGGATCCGTCATCCGTTCACCGTGAATGGCCGAAGAAGAGCGTTCGTAGCTATCAACGAGGTTCTCGCTTTTCGTCGAAGAGTTTCATCCGAAAAAGTGATAAAAAAATTAAGAAGATTCGACTCGGAATTCAATTCAATTCCACCATGGAAGCAGTGAATCAGGGAACGAGAAGCGTCAGATTGTTTTCCTTTCTTCTCAGCTGGTCTTGAGCGTGAGTTAGTCTCACGTATTAATGAATGAATGAATGAATGAATAAAGACAGATTTTGCTTTCGCTAGTTTTTTTGAAAACTTGAGTGGCTGACGGACCGACTGGGAAGTTGGCTAGCGTGATCTCTCAAGTTCTCTACGCTGTTACTCAGCGCGCACGCAACTTTCAATCGCAGCCTTCATGGCAGCAACGGCAACAACTTCACGAAACTCGTCCGTGCAAGTTGAGTTACTGGAAAAAATATCTTTGTGCAGCAAAAAATATCACGACACGGTGAAATACAAGGCCATGATTGTCTGCTCGTGCTTGTTATGCCGTGATCGCTTCGCTAGAACCTTGAAGATTCGTAACCAAGCTGACTTCATCGCGTTATCCGCCCCCGTCTGCTGACTGCTGAGGTTCGCTTCACCTCGAACACCCACCGAAGGATCTCGTTTTTCGAATCCTCGATACGATATCATCCCCACGTCGACGACCCTTTTGTTGCTTTTGTTGTAAAACGCGGAATGAAATGAGTTTTTCCGCCGTCGTCGTTGTTGAAGCTTGTTGGCTCATGTTATTGACTTTATTATTGACGCTCGGAGAAGACACCATTGTCTTGCTTTCTGCCGTTGTCCGCGCCGTCTCTGCTTTGGTTATGAGAGTTGTTAGCCGGTCGCGATAAGGACATGTCGTTCAAAATTTGAAAACTCCGCGAAATTCGCAGCGTCTTGCTCGCAATTTCAACTCGTGCTAACCTGCTGTCAAATGCTGAACGACCAAATCAATGACCAGCAATAATCATTGTCCTCCTTGCTTTGTCTGTTCGTTTGTCCCTCGCGTGCGCTGTTTTCCGGCGAGCGTTGATTCGGCCAAGAATACTCTATGAAGCGGGAGAATCGCGAAATTTCGATCAAAAATCCAAATGGCCAAATTCATTGGCTGTCGCCGTAGTGGTCGTTGTTGCGATCGTGGCGAGCCCATTCTCGAAGCCAAACAGAAGAGTCGAATCAAAACAAAACGCTAGTTGTACGACTTGAGCTTTGGTTTCTGGTTGATTTCATCGTCGTCGTCGTCGTTGTCCTCGTAAGGAGAACAGCTTCGTCTCGATTCGGTTTGTCGGATGAATTGCCGGTTGCTCGCTGTGTCGCTCAATGCCGTCGTCGACGTCAAAAATGAGATGAGGGACATCTTCAGAAGCCATTTAGCGAGTGAGCGAGCGAACGCGCGAATTTCGAACGCACTTGCCTCGAAATTACATAAATTTGTTTTGAAGCGAGCGGTAAGTGTGTCTCCAGCGTCAGCCAGAAGTAAGTCCACAGAGAACACTCGACGGCAATCGTTGTCCGCGGTAGGACTTTTTGTCTTTATGAGTGATCAGAATGGCAAGAGATGACGAGGAAAAACAGTGAACGACCAAATGGCTGCTCCGTCGGCCGACAGAATAAGAGATCGAGACGAAAGATCAAAACTCAAAGTAGCATTGAGCCGGACCGTAGCCTCACTCACTCGGGCCGTCGTTCATTCGCTCCAAAGCTCGCTCTACGTCGGTCGTCCGCAAACGACCCAAAATAAAAACAAAAAATCCAGAAAAGAGGATGAAAGGAGCTCACACAGCCATTCAACGAATGGCCGGACAGGCGATCGAGAACGACTAACGTTTGTCACCTAACGATGCCGCTGATGAACGCCCTGTGTCTCACAATGTCCATCGAGCTCGTGAGACTCCCAGCCCTCGTGTGAGCGAAGAAAATTTTCCCGAACTTCCATTCTCAGAGCCGCAACATTTCGAACCTCGAACATTATCCGTACGATTCAGATACTGGAGACATCGAACGATAAGATCTTCTATCAATCCGTTCCGATCAAGCGGAGTGTGCCGTCGCGTCGCTCGAATTTTCCGCTTGATTCTCCATTTCTTACCCTCATGCAGTTTGGATGAAGTCGTCGTCCCGAAGAAAGTTTCTCGAAATAACCCGCTTGTTTCATAATTTCGGAATCTATGTACTTGCTTCGAGTTTCCTTCCAGAACCCGCATGATGCATTCGCGTCTTGTTCGCTCATCCATCCATCCATCCATCTATCTCTCTTGTTTCTCGTCATTAATGAAGTCATCCATGCGGCTGCTCTCAGGCAACGACAGCCGTATAGCATCACTACACCATGACCCACACGAGTTCAATCTTCGGCCTGATTCAGGTGAGCGGCACAAAATGGAAGTTCAAACTACAGGTGGTTGTGGCATGCGGATACCCCGAGTACCGAATGCAAAGCGTTCGATTCATTCTTTGTCGGAATTATCCATTATCGGAATTTCTAATTATTTTCTTCCGAGCATCGATGAATTCCCGCGATGCCTCTCGATATGAAAACGCATTGATTGGCTCGGTTCGATTCGCTCCGTGATTGCCGTACAAGCCGCCCCCTGTGGCCTTTTCAACCTCTGTGAATTATTCTCGCAATAATAATTATCACCGCCGTTGTACTTTTTTGCGTTGATGCTTTCGTAATCATTATGCGTTAATTGCAGCAACGAACCGGTTCATCAACTACAGCCACCCTCACCGGGTACTTGCACTTAACGAGGATGCGGAGCCGATCGTCGACAGTTTTGATAGTTTTCGAGTTTTCAGTGAATCTAGTCGTTTGAGTTGTTGAGCACGAAGCGACTGCACCTTGAACCGCGGGAAAGCCTTATTGTTGGGATTACCCGTTGACTCGAGCAGCAAGAGCGCGCAGTCCAACTGATCGGATCTGATCAGGACATTTGTTTTATCGACGTTCGAACGTCGCTTTTCAATGCGCGGCGGCAGCTGCGGCCGCCGCCGCTGCCGTTTTGATGTCCTAACTATCTCTGTTGGCAGCAGGCGGAGCGTCGTCGCAGTAGTGCTGTTGCCGCTGTTCCGAAGCTCCGCCTTTTGGACGGAATCGATTTTGGCCGAGGCGGCTGGCGTTTTCCTCCGCATTTTTTTTTTCATATATTTCTGGCCGCTCCGCCGCAGTTGCTCGAACGCATCTCGTGTTCCGATGATTGGGTGAAGAAAGACGTCGAAACTTCGCTCGCTTCACGGCCCGAAGTGAAAAACTTTGGCAAGAACGGATGAAACAACGCGTCCAGTCCGTTACCGACAGCACAGAGCGCGCATTCAGCAAAAGAAACAGAGACAGAAGACTCGGCCCGTTAGCTTCCTACAGAGCCCGAGAGCCGGGATCGCTCAGTCGAGGACAGAAACCATTTGTTAGGTAGACCACACGTAGAAGTACATTCAGACTGCGGCATTGGGCGGCGATTTCCAATACTTCCGACCAGCATTTCAAACATTTCCGCTCGATTCCGAGCGGAATTTCGCCGTCATGGTCATTCGGATCCGAGATGTCTCTCTATTCATGAATGGATTTCATTCATGGGTAGTGCACAACACGGAGTTTGAACCCAGTCGGAGCGGCATTGTCTGCTGGTGAGCAGCGTCAAATACTGCCGCAGTTGTCTCAGGTTTTGTCAACGAGGAAAACAAAGATGGGGAGAAACAATAATCAACAGCTGTTCAACCCTTCATCTTGCTCGGCTTTCAGCCCCTGCTCGACATTAAACTCAGTCATTAGTCTTTTTTCCTTGCTTGCTTCCGTCTAGTTTGCCGGCTGCTTGGCTGTCTCGTCCCCGGCTTCGAGCGCCTTTTGTGTAGTGCGCGCGCGTTTTGTTTTATGACCTCTTTCTATTCGCGGATTTTCTTCTCCACAGATTGGCTTTCTGGTCGTCATTACATTCGGCGACTACTCCTCTTCGGATCGCCGGAAAATCTCTTCGGAAATTCTGCGAAACGAGCGTCGTTCAGCGTCTGCGACGAGCTCCACCTGTGCGGCTCCGCATCCGACCGGTATCGACAAAGGACGTGGACGATGAATCGAGAACTCGGACTCAGGAGTCAGAGGCTCCTGAGATCAGGCAGGCCTTGATGAAGACGCTCCGATGGACCACTGTGCTTCCCACGAGATATCATCATCATCATGATCGACGTCCCTTATTCACACATTTTCGTTGAAGAAAGAAATACATACATGAGAGCGTCATTCTGGAGTAGAGACCAGACATGGGACGTTCTCGCCGGTTCAAACGAGTTTTCCCTGAATTCAAGGTTTGACGCCGTGCTTCCGCTGTCCACGAGTTGTCATTCGGAGCCGAGCGAAAATGTCACTTAAGTTGGACGTAATACCAGGTCGGTATTTTAGCGACAAACGTCTGATTGAGCCAGAGATGAGGTCAGATGGAAGTGTTGTTTGGCAGACATGCATTTATCGGGACCCAGACGGAAACCTCAACGACGGCGTTGACGTCGTGAATTCACAAAGTTCTGATGAACATTCCGAGCGAGCGTTTCGTGTGTGAAATGAACTTTAATCAAACGTTTGACGTCGTACATGATGCAGATAGAGAACTCGTCCGTCGACGAAGCTTTCACTTCACATGAAATGGGTACGCTCGGCTTTGGACGATTTGTATGACGGCCGAGTCAACGGCACAGCAGTATTCTTTCAAAAGTCCTACTGCCTCCTATTTTCATTTTTATGGCGTGTGAAAAATCTGACCGACTTGAGGTCAAGTCATTCGATACGGTCAGAGTGGAAGTCCGCTATTAATTTGAACCAACGCTATTTGCGCGCGCGCTCGTAGAAGAAGCTTCACTGCTGCTTCTTTTCGGTCCAAGTTCGTCATCCACATCCGCATCTCGTTGCGCCAACGCTTAATATCGTGTGAAAAGTAATTACCTCAAAATATGGTCACAAATTTGGAAAACGGCCGCTTCTGCCGCAAACCAGATCTCGCTGATTATGTACTTGACCCGATTTAGAGCACGGAATACCTTCTTCCCCATCTGCCTCGGTCGCCCTGGAACAATCTCCCATCTTGAAATTGAAAGAAAGAAAGAAAGAAAGAA